>OW386291.2:61380527-61784818 GCA_936432065.2 Rutpela maculata | reverse complement strand
AATACTGGAAAGTATGGATATAAAAACAAAATCTGAACTATGAGGTTAGGATCGCCTGGGCAAACGATTCTCTTTGAATAAGTGGTCTATTATAAAACCTGGTAAATACCTTTGAGTTACCGGACCACCCCCGCCGTATTCCGGATAACATCTAGGCTCACTCCCAAATGTTTGGCTGCCGAAGTGCTCGCATGTCTAGTTGAGTGAGCTGTAAATATACTTGGGTCTAACCCACTCTTCCCTAAGACACATTTTAACCATTTACTAATTGTTTGGGAAGATGCAGGACGATATGGTTTCTTGTGTGTGATAAACAATTTGGTACAATCAGGCGGCCTAAGGTTAAATGTTCGAGCAATATATTTATTTATTGCACTAGCTACACATAATTCGGGTTTTTCAGAAAAATAAGGAAGAAACAGAGTTGGTTGGTTTACGTCTTTCCCAGATGTTTTTATTCTGTCAGGTATCTTGATGTCGATGCCGCCCTCCACATTTAGTAAATTTCTTAGATCTATTAATGAAAGAGTTTGAACCCGCTGTGCGGCTGCTAAAGCTATTAGCATCGCCAACTTTTTTCTTAGGCATGCAGTATTGATTGTTTCGTTATTTAGTGTTGATAAATATTTTAAAACAATACTCGGGTCCCAAGTGCATTTGTATTTTGGTGTTAGCGATTTTATCTGTAATATGCCATTAAAGAACCGTTTTACGGTGGGATTAGAACCAAAATCTGGTGAAATTATCAGAGCCAGAGCAGATCTAGCACTATTTAATGTACCATAAGATGCGCTTCCGTCAAGATGGGCAGAGAAAAAATGCAGTATAGTGGGTACGTCATAACGGTAGACATCCAAATTCCTCTCCTGACAGTATGTCCACCATTTCTTTAGTTCGGAGTTATATTGCTTGAGGGTGCACCGAGACGGATGAAACCATAATGTCCACTGACGCATTGGAGAGGCCTTTTGGCTGGAATGATTTTTTGATACGCGCCCTGCCACCAGGGTAAGACTCCTCCATAAGGGGTGGTGGACTCTGTCGGAGGACAATAATAAATTAATATTTGGCTCGAAATAAATTGGGTCTCCGATGAGCAGAGAAGTGAAAACGGGGAACCACGGTTGTGACGGCCAGTATGGAAATACTACTATTCCTTTGGCCTCATCCGTAATTATCTTTTGAAGCACCCGCGGTATTACTGCAAAAGGCGGGAATGCGTAGAAATAATAATATATCCATGAAATAGTAAATACGTCGATTGAATGGCCTCTGGATCTCTTCACCACGAAACAAATAAATCACATTTTGTATTAGTTCGATCTGCAAACAGATCAATATGAGGATGGCTAAAAAATATTTACAATCTTATTAAATGCAAAATTCGACAATTGCCATTCAGTTTCCGGTTTTAATCTCCGTAATTTCCTGTCTGCTTCAAAATTAACCGAAGACTCTACATATGATGCGAAGATCAAAGGTTTCGTTACTCGCACCACGCCCAAATTTCCTTTGTTAATTCGCTTAATTTTTTATATCGGACTCCGCCCATACGGTTTATGTACGAGATAGCGGTAGTATTGTCTATCTTAAGGAAGATATGACAATCACGTAAATTTCTAGCAAAACATTTTAAGCCAAAGAATACGGCTATAAGTTCTAGAATATTTATAAGGGAACGTTGCTCCTTTATATTCCAGAATCCATGAGCCGTGTCGTCACCACATACTATCCCCCACCCTGTTTTTGAAGAATCACTGTAGATGGTTAGTTTGTAATTTTTACGTCATGTGTGTCTTTGCAACCTTAATCTTTTCATACCACCAAGAAAAATCTTTCGCAAGTTCTGCGGTTAGATTCATCATTCGGTCGTAGGATTATCTCGTAGTGCTAAATACTTTGCTCTCTCTAGTATCTTTGTATGCGCCCAGCCGTATGGCACTGCAGGACAAGCAGATGTTAAGAGATCCAGAAACTGTGCTAATTCCCTGATCTTACAACTATTTTTCATTTTAAAATTACCCGAATTTTTTCTTTTTTTTTTTTTGAGGTAAACCTAATGTCAGTGTTTTTGTGTTAAATTCAAACCCTAAAAAAGTACAAAGGTTGTTAAGGATCGGTTGGCTTTTTTGTAATTGATAATAAATCCCAATGTTTCTAATATTTTTGACGTCACCAATATATTGTGCTCGCAACTTTGATATCAATAGGAAATCGTCGGGATAGACTACTCAGAGGAAGCTTTTGGTTCTAAGATATGAGAGAATCGGTTTCATGGGTTTTGTGAATACAAAAGGTGCAGTGCATAATCCGAAAGGAAAGCAGTTGTACTCGTATAGAAAATTACCAAATTTAAATCTCAAGTACTTTTTATGCGAGTTCGCAATCGGAATTAAATAGGCCTCTTTTAGGTCGAGCAATCCCATATAGCAATCTATGGAAAGAAGTTTAACAGCTGTTCTCCAATCCTCTAGTTTGAAATATTGCGGAACTAAGAATGTATTTAATTTTTTTAAATTAATTACTAGCCTATTTGTTCCGTCTGATTTCGGAACCAGGAAAATATTCGAAATATATTGACCAACACATGGTGAGCACCGAGATATGGCTCCAACCATCTCTAAGTGTTGTATCGCAACCCTAATATTTCCAGATTCAGCTTCTGACCATCTTATTATTAGAGGTTCCGACAGTTGAATACGAATAGGTTTACGAGAAAATGATATGCGGTATCCCTGAATCCAAGTAAGTATCTGCGCATCATGCGTTATGCCTTGCCAGGATTGTACAAAATTCTTATGTCGACCCGCATATCTACTTACGTTAACATTTAATAGCGCTTTTTCCTCCAAGAGGATTTGCCGTCGGCTCCTCTCTTCTGTACGAGCGTAGCTTGTCCGCCTGACTGTCCACTGTCACCAAACAACCAACCACTAATAGAAACTTCGGCTAGGGTCTCCATATATTTCTTATTTAGAGAAGAACTAATTAATATTCTTCTAGATTCCGACTAGGTGTGGTGTACATCTGCAAATAGTCTACCTGCATCACTAGCTAATTCAATCACATGATGAATATCTAGAGTAAGTTCCTGTTCAAGTAGCAGGCTTAGCAACTCTCCCAAAGCTGACAGACCTGCTGCAATTTGACTTTGTGAATTTGTCAATCGAGTATCTCTTTTTAATGCCGGTTCAGAAGCAGAGGCCTTTACTTCCGTGTTCAATTTTTGTGGGCATAATATTGAACAGTTACTCGCCGGAGGGTATTTTTCTATTAGTGACTTTTCAACTTCCAAATCCAATCCTTGTTTGAGGATAACCTTCCATCGCGACGCAATATCCTGACGAATAGGTTCTCCAGGAGTTCGACTACCGTCTTTTCCCTCCTAAGATAGTAAGAATATTTCCGCCCAAACTTTGTTGTCTCCGTTGAACGTCAGCAAGAAATAAGAAATCCATCAGACGAGATATATTTCATTGAATATGACACTAAATGTGGGCGACATCTATTGCTTTTAATTTTTTCTACGGCACGATCGGTACAGCGACCGATATAGAGATTTGTAAATATGGCCATTATAGTAGCGGGTACAGGAATCTGTAGCCAAGGCCATTTATATCTGTCGATAATAGCGATTTTTTCCATCTATCGATCGCTCTCTTGCTTCTAGGATGGTCGATATAGAGATCTGTAAGCATACCTTATATAGCATATCATAATAATGCCGAGTAAAGGAATCTGTAATCGTAGAATTTATAGTACTCGATAATAATAACTTTACGTCATCTATCGACCGTTATCTTTACCTCTCCAGTGAACGATAAGGGTTGTCTGCATTATCGGCATATCGACACACCCTTCTGTGGTCGTACCATAATTTTATTTTATGGTAGTGCCATTAGTTTAATTCCAATATCCAATCTGCATTATCGGTATATCGACACACCTTTCTGTGGTCGTACCATAACTTTATTTTATGGTAGTGCCATTAGTTTAATTTCAACATCCAATTTTATATTACCTTAAAACTCGTTTAAGATAATAAAGCGCTAACCTGGAATATCCTTCTCGGACTCGTCAGAATCGTCAGAGGATGAAATTATTGTGCGTCTGGGTGGAGGAAACTGTGGTGAAACATTGCGTTTTTTCTGAGATTGACGACTGTCGCCTTCTAATTTCTTGATGCGTTGTAGAAGGCGTCTCAGGTCCAGCTCATCATCCGTCGATGCACTGGATAGGGAATATATAGATGACGTGCTGTCGGAACGGCGTTTTCTCTTCATCATTTTCGAAAATACTTCTATTTAGTAACACTGATAGTTTTGTGACACTCACTCTTAGCACAAAATAAACAGAATGAATGAATACCCACCGGAGTGGGGGAACGACGCGGTAGATGTGGATAAATTCGAATTCTTTAAATTTGTGACATCTTAGCAGAAAGTAGACGTACTACATAGTGATGATCATAGAAGGCGAAGCGCGAATATAATATATAATATATAATATATAATATATAATATATAATATATAATATATAATATATAATATATAATATATAATATATAATATATAATATATAATATATAATATATAATATATAATATATAATATATAATATATAATATATAATATATAATATATAATATATAATATATAATATATAATATATAATATATAATATATAATATATAATATATAATATATAATATATATAATATATAATATATAATATATAATATATAATATATAATATATAATATATAATATATAATATATAATATATAATATATAATATATAATATATAATATATAATATATAATATATAATATATAATATATAATATATAATATATAATATATAATATATAATATATAATACATAATACATAATACATAATACATAATACATAATACATAATACATAATACATAATACATAATACATAATACATAATACATAATACATAATACATAATACATAATACATAATACATAATACATAATACATAATACATAATACATAATACATAATACATAATACATAATACATAATACATAATACATAATACATAATACATAATACATAATACATAATACATAATACATAATACATAATACATAATACATAATACATAATACATAATACATAATACATAATACATAATACATAATACATAATACATAATACATAATACATAATACATAATACATAATACATAATACATAATACATAATACATAATACATAATACATAATACATAATACATAATACATAATACATAATACATAATACATAATACATAATACATAATACATAATACATAATACATAATACATAATACATAATACATAATACATAATACATAATACATAATACATAATACATAATACATAATACATAATACATAATACATAATACATAATACATAATACATAATACATAATACATAATACATAATACATAATACATAATACATAATACATAATACATAATATATAATATATCATATATAATATATAATATATAATATATAATATATAATATATAATATATATGAACGCACATAACAAAACTTATTCACTCTTTCCTTATAAGTAGACCGCTGCAGGTCAAGGTGAATAACAAACTATCAACACGGTGGGACATTCGCGCGGACGTCCCCCAGGGGTCGTCACCAAAGCTGTACAACTTATACGTCTCCGACTTCCCGAAGTTCCCAAATAGCAACCTTACGCCGACGACACGGCCATATATGTGCATTCACGCTCAAGCGGCTAGCATGCTGGTGAAAGCGCACATGGCCCGTCCCATGGCATATTACGATAAGTGGAAGATTCGTATCGACGCCGAGAAGTCCGAGTCGATCCTCTTCACGCGCCGGTTCACAAAGAACTGCACATTAATACAAATTTCGGTCGGGGGACAACAAATTCCAATCAAACGATGCGTAAAGTATCTGGGGTTAACTTGGACAAACGACTGACGTTTAACATACATATTAACGAAACAGTACTCAAGGTCTACTCCATGTTCAGAAGTCTTTACCCGCTTCTGACCAGGGGTAGCTGAAAAACTGTTGTACACGATGGTGATCAGGCCGGCCATTACATACGTGGCGCTGGTGTGGTGCAGCATTCCGGCCACGACAATGCGAAAACTTCGAGTTCTCGAACAAAAATTTATGCGCCTCATTTCTGATTTCGACAGATATACCTCCCTCAGAGATTTATACGCACGATGTCACGACATAACTCCACTAGCGGACTACATCCAAGAAATCTCACAAAAATTCTACACCTTCAAATTGGGCGATAGTCCGCTAACCAGCAACATAACCCAAATCAGAATGCATAATGCCCCATTCCAGATGGAACACCCCCTACCATGCCAGGCGATGCCTATCTTGCGGCAACCTCTTCCCTAGCCATACTTTCCTATACCACAACCTACCATTTCCCCACTTTTAATCTTTCCTCAACTTTATCTTTTCCAATCATTTCTTTTCTCTTTCTTTAAGTTCTGTTTTTGTTCTCGTTTTTATTCTTTTTGGTCCTTTTGTCCTCTTTTTATAAAAAATTCCCTTTTGGCCGATGACCTTTTTAAAAATTGAAACATTTTAAACCCTATCCTTTTTCCACCACATTTTCCTGGCATCAGGGAGACCGCCAGATTGGCAGTTCTCGTACAGGTTTTTTCGTTTAGCTTTTCACCCGAGTCAACTGCCCAAATTTATTCAGTGCTACAACCAGTAACTAGCTTCTAAGCTTTATATGAATTAATTAGTTTTAGGTCCATGTGGACGCATTTTTAAATTGTATTGTTAATTTTTAAATCCGTCACAAGCGGATAGGAGTTTTAACATTGTTTTATCAATTATCGTTTAGCCAAACCGGGCCTGCCCCGTCCAACCCTACATTCACCACGGCGCGGCGTTACGCGCCGTGTTTGTCTGGTTGGCTCTGGGCCAGGTTCGGGAGAGGCGCATTCTTGTAAAATTTAAATAAATGTTTCTTGCTTGCTTGCTTTACAATCAAATGGTTATGTGTTCGAAACCCAGCGAAGTTGGATTGTGGTTCTTTTTTTATTTCTTTTTTTTTTATTTATTTATTTTTTTTTTTCGCCAACACAGTTGATATCACAAGATTTAAGATGTGCAAAAACCAACATTATTTAGACGAAAACTGCGAAGAGTATTCTATAGAATGTGCGACAATTATATAAAAAGTTCAACAACCGGCGAAAAGTATAATGTTTATTCTAGTTGATATATGAAAATAAAAGAATATAATGTGTATAAGGAATGGCTCATAGTTACACACGAAAATTTAGATAACCTGTTAAAAATAATTTGAAATTGATATAAAACTGGATGTTGTTTGTGAAAGAGTTGCTGTGAACTGTTGTAGCTTCTGATTTCCTGGTACATGTGATACGAGTCTGCAAGAGCGTAAATATTTTTTTTGTAGTGAAAAATTGATGAACGGTCGGGCGGAGAAAATTTTAAAAAAAACTTAAAACTGGTGAGCGGGGGCAGAAAATCCAAAAACATTGTCCTCATCTCAAAATTTTACTTGAAAAAAAAAGCGACATAGAAAAAAACTATTTTGATATCCTAGCCCCTTTACTCCCCTTATCTACGCCCTTGCGAGTCTGCAGCGTAAACACCACACCAAGACCCTCACACCCCGTTTAAAATTGGCGCTAATGTCTGTCATATCTGTATGCATGTAATTTTTATTTTTATGGTTTTATATTTAATTATTATCGATTATTTATTTGTAACTTATGGAAATAAATAATGATAATAATGAATTTCACAACTTTTTTGAAATAATAAATGATTTATAACTTTTTATTTATTGATTAACTTTGTTTAACAATATGGTTCTACCTTGAGGAAACACTAACTTACTCTTAAAATTTTACTGTCCACTACGTAGATGTGGAAGTAAAATCACCGAAATCGTATTCTTAACTTAAAAAAAAATTGCACGCCTTTTCAGTTATAATTTTACTTACTTACTAGATCTGCAATTAATTTACAATAAGTTTTTTTTTTCATTTTCTGTTGCTCTGAGGTTATTAGTTATGAATTTAGTCGTTAATGATTAGTCGACTATCCCATCTCTGATTGCCAAGGTTCTTTATTATTTTTATTTATGTATCTACTCAAAAAACATTAAACAGCTATACTTAAATCAGACCTCGTACATAACATTGCATATATTAAACATCCGATAAGATTTCGACAAGGAGCGCCATATTTTTCATCAGAATTAAGAGCTACATAATCTAATTTCTTTGGCATGAGAGAATTACAGTCATTTGTTTGTATAAAACTGTTTTTAGATATGCATTTTGGTCTAATGTAATTTTATTGTCATTTCTTTCTAACTTTATACTTGTTATTGACAAAGTATTTAGTGAAGTGGTTATTTCCGAGAGTTCCCGTGGTTGTCGAATTTGACTTGATGTTTCGCTGATCATGCTGCCAGCTTCTTCAGAAGGATTCTAAAGACTGAAGTTATTGAGAATACAAGTAAGAGCAGAAGCTCCTCGTTATATACCTTGGCGCTGTTTCGCTTCGCTGCTCATTCGTTGAGCTCCGTTGTAACTGTTTAAACTACTGGTTCTTAGCATGCATTTAACGATCGGTATGTGTTCACTTTCTGTAAGCTCCATGGGATAGCTTATCATTGCTTGATCGTTTCACCGATACATCTAAGAAAGGCAAAACTGCCCTTTGCTCTATCTCCATCGTACACTTGATATTTGGGTGTTGGCTATTTAGATGGTCGAAGAAAGCAGACAGTGAAGAATCTCCATGTGCCATATAATGAACGTACCGTCAACATAACGCAATCAATATTTTGGTTTCACTACACTACAGCATATGGCTTTTTCTTCAAATGCTTCCCTCAAGCAAGATCTCCATGCCTAGACTACTAGCCAAGGGTGTTTGCCATGTGGTAAAAGTTATATCGACCAGACAGGGCGTAGTATCCAGAATCAAGAAACACCAGAGAAACACAAGATTTGGGTACACTATAAATCGGCAGACAGAACATGTTCATCAAAATGAGAACCATAAAATCGACTACGAGAACAGTAAAATATTGGATAGAAATATGCGCTATTACCCAAAGATAATTAGAGAATCTCTAGAAATTATGAAAAATGGGGAGAACTTCAATAGAGAAGGTGGGTATCTACTGAATAACACATGGATACTGGATTTGCCTTTAAACAGTCACGGTCAACGAAGCACAATGAATGAGCAGCGAAGCGAAACAGCTCAAACGAGCAGAACACAACAATTTAAGTCTTTAGAATCCTTCCGAAGAATGCATGATCGACGAAACGTCAAGTCAAATTCGACAATCATGGCAACACTCAGAAGAAACCACTTCATTGAGCAATGACCGTGGAAGCTTGTATTCTACTAAAGTCTCTTCTATTATATAGTCGAATGAAACTAAACATCAAAAATACGATTTCAACGATTGTTTAGGAGCGGCAATATTTATCTTATCAGAAAGTTACGGTAAAGGTTTGTACAATCTGGGAGGTGAGCGTTTTTTGGAAATTAAGTCTTAATTTTTAAAAATGTGTTTTAGTCTCGTTTTTTTTTTAATATCTCGGGTTCTGTTCATTGCATCAGGCCAAACACAAAATAAAAATGTTTGTATATAAGTTATGAATAAAACTGCATAAGTCCAAATCTACCGATTTACCATGCAAAAAAATCAAAACCACAAAAATTTATAATTTTACACCGATATTAGGTACTAAAAAGAGTAATAAATCTTTTTTTAATGAAACTTGGTGATATTAAAGATCTTGTAGATGTAAACTATTATGGAAAATTACAAGTAAAAACATTTATTATTTTTTATAAAAAACGAGATTTTTGAAGAATTTTTGAACGTGTTTTACAACTATGGTAAATGTAATTTTTTCTTATTTTAACGTTACATTTTGTGCATTTTTGTACGATGCATTTTATTGTAATGGAGTTTTCTTATCGAAAAATGTATCCAGCCAAATACTTTTATCGTCTGTTAAAAGTACTTAAAAAAATTAACAATTAAAAAAAAATAAACGGCGCAGGGGCCGGATGTTGTGGCCGGTGACATTCAGACTATGTTGTTTTCTATTTTTTAATGAAAGCTTCTGAAAGCTCGACCGTGTTTGAGCAATTATGCATAAGCTTCAAATAAAGTCGCTTTGTTTTTAGAATTGTTTTTGCTCATATAAGAGATTGTGCAGGAAAAAGAAAGGAAAAAAACCTGCTTAAATTGTCCTATGAATTATTTGATTAATGCAATTGTAGTAAAGATTAGTTAGAATGAATGGCGGGGAAATTGTTAAACGATCAGATCTTCGTTAATACATGAGCGGGAATGCCATATGATATCAATATCGAAAGAGCAAGAACGCCTCGTAAACTTTTCGCACGTTCGCCTAGACTCTCGAAGCCTTGGGGAAGATACTCTTGTTGTTGCAGTCGCGGTTTCAACGAATGAGTACGCGTATATCTGTGAAATTCTAGGGATATCAAAGGCGGATTTACGGGCGGTAATTGGGGTAATTACAAAGATATGAAAAATAATATTGGCGAAATAAATAATTTGAAACGAAAATTTTGAAATTTTATCTTTCATCTAATAGCATTTGTATAGCAATAAAAGAGGTAGGTCGTTTTGCTAATAACAACAGACGAGCAACGGATTTTGTTATTTAATTAATGTATTTTACTAAGTATATTTTTTCAATAAAAAAATGCATTATAATAAAATGCATTTTACAAGAATGCACGTAACTTTAAAATAATATAAAAATAGATGTTTATCACCATTGTAATGCGGTTCAAAAAGCTACAATTCAAGAAAAAAAGTCTTAGAGTGACCAAATGGCAGTTTTTTTAAAAAGCTCAAAAATGTTTCAATAATCTCGTTGGGGCAAATAATGAAATAAAAACTTAAAGTTGATTTCCTCGAAAACCACGCAGAGAAAAGTTTATGTGATATTTTATCCAAATTGTAAAAAATTACTCTCCAAATTATTCTTAATAAAGTAACAGGAATCATTGTGCAAATAAATAATATACTTTTAGAGTAACGACCTTGTGCAGAATAACTTTTTTAAGTAAACAAAGCAGTTTTTTTCTGTACAGCTAAATTTATTACAACTACATTGTTTGAGTGAAATTTTAATAATCGACTAAAATATATTTTTTATAAATTTTCGATTGGTAATTAAATATATAATGTACACAACTCGTGATTAAACGATGTTTTTTTTTTCACTTGTGGACTTTATACTCGCCTACGGCTCGTGCTTAACTGCCCACTGATAAAATAAAGAACCTATTGACCCATTTATATAAAATACTATTATTTAACCGAATCAAATATAATAAATTAATAAGTAAATAAATTAATACAAATCACTCCTAAAATATGAACTATAAATTTTGTGATATGTTCGTTAACTTAAAGTAAGTGTATTTATTCTGACAAAAAGTTGCTAAATAATTACTATTTATTATTCGCGATCCTGACCTGATCAAAATCCATACCTCTGCACCTTAGAATGTACGAAGTATTGATATATCTGCAATTGGCTGGTGGAAATTATCCTGGGCCAAAAAATTAGGAAGTAAATATTTGAATAAAAATTTTCACATGTAGCACGCACATTTTACGTAATTATCATCTGATATTTGAATGTGCTCGAATTGTAATATCAGTGCATGATTTCATGTTATATTTCAGTTTAAACAAAGTTCATTTGGTAGGTGAATAGTAGAAGTAGAAACTGTTTTTTTTTTGTAAATCAGTTTTAATAGCAAAATAACGAAGCGAGTAACGTGATCTATATTTATTTGATTACTTAGTTGAATATTGCCACAAATAATTTATTATTTTCAGAATACCTATTTAAGTAGTTTCTAGTTTGTTATGTTCCAAAAAACAAGTATATATAATACAATGGGTTGTTGCTAGTTACGTAACACTGCAGTAGTTCATGTCACAGTAAAAAAACTATAAATAAAAATTCAAGCAAGGATAGCGTTCCATAGCGATTGTAAGAATGGATTTACGATACATAAAGTAGTAAGAAATGCATGATCAATATTCATATTAATTTTCAAATAAAAATACCATAATTTTTGTATTTATTACTACTGAATGTTGAGCCAAACATGAATATTTACTATAAGTAGCTAGTTACCTTTATAAAGCTATGCTTAGTATTCACATTGACTTATCACTTTTGCGTTAATTATATGAATATTTTATGGTTATATCACAATTTAATGAACTTACTGTATATTCATTTCCATTATATCTGCAATGCTTATTGTCATAAAAATGCATATCATAGTTGTAAAAATGATTTTTGACAAATAAATGATTTAAAAATCTTAATATTTTTTTGTTTTTCACGATACCCATATTGTTCTAGTACATTCCTGCAATAATTTTTAATCTTGCGTTCTTGCAAATATAGGTATCTTATAAGTTCTAAGCAATTTTTATGAATCAATCAATTTTCGAGAAGACGCTGATTTTCAGAATATTTGGATTTCAATGTGATTTTTGTAGATAACAAAATTTGCCATAACTCTTACAATACATTTTAGGCAATAGACTATTTTTTAGGACGTGAGCATTGTGAGGAACTATGTGACGTTCTTTAAAAACACAACTCCACAAAACAAGTGGTCTGTCCGGCGGACCAGACTAGTTTATCCATACGTCCATTTGGACCGGCTGAAACCGAATCCGAAGCCAGAATTGTCAGATTGGCTCGTTTTTCACCTCTAACTCCAAAAAAACACCCTCACAAAAAATGGTCTGTCCCGTGGACCAGACCAGTGTATCTCCATGTATTTGGACCCGCTGAAACCGAATCTGAATTCAGAATTGTAAGATTGGCTCGTTTTTCACCCTTAACTCCAAAAGACACCTCCAAAACAAAAAAAAAGTGGTCTGTCCGGTGGACCATACCAGTGTATCCTTATGTATTTGGACCTGCTGAAACTGAATCTGAAGTCAGAACTGTAAGATTGGCTCGTTTTCACCCTTGATTCCAAAACAAAAAAGTGGTCTGTCCGGTGGACCATACCAGTGCATCCTTATATATTTTGATCCGCTGAATATGAATCCGAAGTCAGAATTGTCAGATTGGTTATTCACCTCTAACCCCGGAGAAAATACCCCCCTCGCCCGCCAAAAATCGTCTGTTTGGTGGACCGTACCAGTGTGTCCTTATGTACTTAGACCCGCTGAAATCGAATCCGAAGTCAAAATTGTAAAATTGGCTCGTTTTTTACCCCCAACCCTTACAAAAAACAGTCCCAAAACAAAAAAAAAGTGGTCTGTCTGGTGAACCATACTAGTACATCCTTATGTAGTTTTACCCGTTGATTACGAATCCGTAGTCAGAATTGTCAGATTGGTTCGTTTTCCACCCCCAACCCCCCAGAAAAACACCCCCTCCCCAAAAAATGGTTTGTCCGGCGGACTATATCAGTGTATCTTTATGTATTTGGAAACCGAATCAGAAGTCAGAATTGTAAGATTAGCTTGTTTTTCGCCTCTAACCTCAAAAAACACCTCCAAAGTAAAAAATAAGTGGTCTGTCCGGCGGACCATACCAGTGTATCCTTACCAAATACAGAAGGATACACTGGTATGGTCCGCCGGACAGACCATTTTTTTTTGGGGGGGGGGGAGTGAAAAACGAGTCAATCTGTCAATTCTATCTTCGAATTTGGATTCAGCAGGTCAAAATATATAAGGGTACACTGATACAGTCCGCCGGACAGACCACTTTTTTGTTTTGTTTTGGTGGTGTTCTTGGGCCAATCTGACAATTCTGACTTCGGATTCGGTTTCAGCAAGTTCAAATACATAAAGATACACTGGTCTGGTCCGCCGGACAGACCATTTTTTGGAGAGGTGTTTTTTAAGGTTGAGGGTGAAAAATGAGCCAATCTGACAATTTTATTTCGGATTCGATTATAGCGGGTCTAAATATATAAGGATACACTGGTCTGGTCCGCCGGACAGACCTTTTCTTTTTGTGGGGCTATGATCAATTGGCGATCCAACACACAGAATCGCACGAGATGTTAAAACTTAAAGTTAATTACTTTAGAAATTATTGTCTAAATGTTGGTTGTGGCATTTTCTTAATTTTTCTCTGTTTCTTATTGGGATGCTCTGCCACATGTATTTTCTTCTAAACAATGTTTGACATCTACAAAATAATACAATTAACCAGTATTTTACTGGAAAATAACCTCTACGCCTGTGACTTTTATGTCAAAGGATCAGTTAGAGGGTGGTTTTTGACAAATAAAGAATAATAACGAAAATATGAAAATGACGTATTTTGCTGACATTTCGGAAAACGAATCTTTTTCCTTTCTCAAAGCGTATTATAATATTTGTGTGCTGTGTATATTAAATACACAGCTTTAAGAATATATTTGTTATATTCAGTATCCATCGCAAAAGATAAAATAAATAAATAAATAATAATAAGAGAAATTGAGAGAAGTTGAAAAAAGGGCACTTTATTGTAGACTGGCTGTATCCATTTTATAAAAACTGTATGTAAAAGTATTCAACTTCATAAATAGTAATTAAATAACCCGTGTATTAATGCCTGGAGCACCAGGATCAACAAGAAAATATATACCATATTGCCCAATCACAAGCAGAGCGTGCACTCAGAGAAAAAACATTGTAAAATTAAAAAAATCACTAATGATTGAAAATAAATCAAATATATTTTTTCCTCATTAGTGTTTATAGTTAATTCAAAAAGACAACATATGGTTTTGTGAAGCGTTTTCAAAACAAAAGTGCCTAATGATGATTTAAATATTTGACCTGTTTAAAATAACTGCATAATGTTCAATTGAATTTATCAGAAAAAATAATATAACTTTGTTTCAACTGTGCTGTTGTTTAAAAATGTTAACTATCGTATACACAAAACCAATGAGTTTCTTTAAAATGTAAAACAGTCATTTCAAATATTAAAGGAAGGGAAATTCCCTATATTTTGAAGGGTCTATAGCAATAATTTGTTCAATAATCAATATAAAAGTAAAAATATACAAACTTGAATTCAGTACATCAATATATTTATATTCAAGTGATTCCTTGTGCTTTTTAAAACGCCAAATTTCTCTGAGTGCGGAGGCAAGATTAAACATAAAACTATCAACTAAATATATCAACAGTTCTGTGTAAGCAGTAAGTATCTATGGAAATCATAAAAAGTACTTTTTGTAGGATTAACAGAAAGTGGGGCAAGGATTCAAGTAATACCAATTAGTAATTTACGTTATAAGTCCGGTAGGTGACTTATTACAATACGAGTTGTTTTAAGGACGAGGCGACGCAGGAGGCGAGTCCGGAATATAAACGAGTACTGTAATGACACCTACCGGACGTGTATCGTATAATATTTTATTTCATACTGTCCGGTAAATCCTTTTTAAAATGAATAAAAAATTTAAAAAATATTAGTTCGTAATCTAACAATCGCATTACCTTAACGATGTTATAGCCATTGTTTTCTCTAGCTAATTATGATTGTCTTTAGCTTGTCACTGTCAAATAAATAAAACCATAACTTTTGGATTGTTTTGTATTATAGAGATATCGGAGGAGACTTTAAATAAATCTGTGGAAGCAACGGGAAAATTAATCCCGAGAAAATCATCAGACAGATATCAAAAAGAATATGGATTGTTTTATCAATGAAAACAAATAATATAATAGTGTTGCTAGGTAACACATTACAGTATCAGATACTGTAATGTTCGCTGGTAACACATTACGGTATCAGATACTGTAATGTTCGATTTATCGGCCGCAAATGAGTCCGGGAAATAGTCATTTACCGGACAGTATGAAATAAATACATTTTGTTTACTTCGACGGTTTTGCTGAAATGGATTATTTTCTAATAATACGATATTTTCAGGCCACACTGGGAAAAATTTTTCCGCTACGAATAGGTGGCAATTCGTTTACCGTTCATCCGTTGCGAAAAATTACTCCTAAGTGTAATTTTAAATTTTGAATGAAATTTTCATGTGTAAATTTATTTATTAATTGTGAAAATATAATCTGCAAAATTACACTACATTAGAGGTAAAATGCAATGTGATATTACGACGTAATGTTACGTCCTAAAATTCCGATATAATTTTGAGATATTGTTTAAATTCTCATTGTAATAATACGATGTAAAATTACAAGTGAAATATACAATGTATGTACAGGGTGATCACGCGAACGCTAGAATCTCATTTAACTTCGTTACTTTTGGAGTTACGTAAAAAAGTTTAAAAATGAAAGTTACAGAAAATCACAAGTATTTTCCAAAAATCATTTTAGAAAATAATTGAAAGTCCCATTTCGGAGATATGAACTTTACATTGTTTTTTATATCTTTACATCATATAAAAGGCCAAATTAATGATATATAAAACATAATATTTTTTATCTTAAAAAATTTTTGTCTAAATTACTATAAATTTGCAATCTATCAAATTAACCGTGGAAAACAAAAGTATGTCATTTAAAGTAAACAATGTGATAGTTCTGTCAAGTTGTTCATTGACAACTAATCTGGGTGTTACATTTACAAAAACTAAAATAAAATTCATATCTCCGAAATGCAACTTTCAATTGAATTTCTGAAATGACTTGGAAAATACATGTGATTTTCTATAACTTTTAGTTTTAAACTTTTTTACGTAGTTCCAAAAATAACGAAGTTAAATGAGGTTCTAACGTTCGCGCGACCACCCTGTACATTTATGTTTGTTATTGCCTATACGGAGTTTTCTCAAAAATACTGGAATGGAAATATTGAGGTCGATGATACAACAGAAAAATATTAAATAAGAATTAAATGATTAGCTTTGGCAGGTAAATTGAGATTATTTTTTACTATAATTTTATAAATGTCAGTTGTATAAATTTCAAAAATACATAAATTTCTATTTACAGCTGCTTGTGATAAGTAACATTTGAAGAAAATAACCTCTAACTATTCCATGCAAGGAATGGCAGAAGGAATTATGTTTTTCATTATAAAAGTCCTCTTTACATTTCTCTACATCTTTTTCATACTTACCTGCTCATTTTTTTTGTACTTTTTTTATTTTAATTAAAATGTGTAGTAGATAGGCTGAGTAGGAAGATGCCTATTAAGTTGGCATCATCGGAAGATGCTAAAAACTCTCTACTTCTTTTTTATACTTACCTATCTACGTCTTACTTTCTTTTGTTATAAAGAAAAGTTATTGTGTATACAGCAAATCTTTTAAATGCTATTTTTAAGATTAAAAAAATTGACTATTTTTTTAAAGAATTTACTGTTATAAAAATTTTTACATTTAATAAAATCCATTTAGTAAACTTTTTACTTTCTTTTACTTATTTTAAAAGTAAAAATTTAAAATACTATCAGTTTTTCAATTTTCTGAACATATACTATAGAAAATGATAGTTTCATGCATTAAGAACTTTCAAAATGCTTACAAATTTCTTCATAAAGAAAAGTAAGCTCACAAGATCATGTGCAACCCCCAAAAAGGCACAATTTTTCTCACTGGAATTTTTTGTTCATTTTGAGCATATTGAATATGATTTTTGCCAGTAATGTTTTACTAACAAATTGTGAACCAAAAGTGTTAAGTCAGAAGCATAAACTACATAAAATATTAACGTGCATTTTTCGAGGACAGTGGTGTACATATTTCCTACATATCTTTTTCAAATAAGTTGTGTAGTCTGATGTTTCGTTAGAGGGCATGAGAGAATCTTTGGTTCATAAGATAAGTAAACAAGTTTTTTATTAAAAATTTTATTTTACTGAAAACTTAATATAGACTGCCCAGGTTTCTTATACTAATTTGTATAACACTGTACAGAAGTGATTGTTTTGTGCATTACAAAATCACGTACAAAAATATTTTTTGAGTTCTATAACTATTAAATTTATATTAAGTCCATAGTAAGGTATAAAATAAACTTAACTACGCAAACAGATCCATTGCGAGCCAACTTTTTTGGGAGGCTATTTTTAAAATTTGCTAACTCCATGAGCGTAAGAAGCCACTGTAAATTAGTAAATAATAATTCCAATTGACAGACGACAGTCTCATCTCTCCAACCAGCACGCGCCTGCAATTAACACAATATGACGATTAACGACTTACCTTGCCAACTCATGTTTGAAATGCCCATTAATTATCGTGAAAGACAAGACCTTCGCGCCACTTGTTAAAGATGGCGAATGTATTTTTCGCTCTCAGGAGGTTCATAATTACCAAGTTTCTGATTGCCCGTCGTAAATTTATGATACTCATCGAATTACAAGGGTAACTAGTACATGCGGCAGAAAGAGCCGATACGCCGTCAATTATCGTGAAAGGCAAGACCTTCGCACCACTTTTCAAAGATGGCGAATATATTTTTACACTCAGAGGGTTCATACTTACCAAGTTTATGATTGTCAGTCGTAAATTTGTGATACTCATCGAATCACAAGGGTAACTAGTACATGCGGTAGGAACAGCCGATACGCCGTCAATTATCGTGAAAGGCAAGACGTTCGCACCACTTTTCAAAGATGGCGAATGTCTTTTCGCACTCAGGAGGTTCATACTTACCAGGTTCCTGATTGCCATTCATAAACTTATCATTTTTTTTATCCGACTTTTTCAAATTTGGGCGAGCGTAGCGCTTCCTTGTACCGCCCAAAATGAGTGGCAGTCTGGATTAATGATTTTTGGGGGTAAATTAAGAAATACCTCCATGCGTAAACCTATGACTTATTTGTGACTTTTTTTTAATTTTACAAGTCATATTTCTTAAACCTTTGGGGGCCTGCCGTACGCCCCTGTCCCAAAAAAAAGCTAGCATGGTCATTTCTGTGCTCTACTGCTCCAAATTAACAACAATTCACACATTTTGGGAGTAAACCTAGGACAATTAGTGGTCGACAGGCTCCTGGTCTATCAGTATGCTTGGTCCTTTCCTACTAGCTAGGAGCTGGTGGCAGACATTTTTACATGATCTTATTATGTGACTGAAGTTGAATAGTTTCAAGACGTCATAATAAAAAGCCGGAAAATCCATTTCAGTCATTGATGAGTTTTTAATTAACGGTTAATTAAAAATGAAATAAAAAGAAACGCTCCTATATAATTTTATTGTGTCAGCCACTTGTTTATATTGCTTGTCAGTATGACATTTATATAAATGCAGTCAGCTGACATTTTTGTATGTGCGTTTTTTTGGAATTTAATTTTTTAAATTAATTTATGATATATCAAAAATTAAGTGAAGTTATTGTCGGTGTACCTTATATCAAAAGTTTCGCAAAGTGATAAAAAACAATAAAACAAACTTCAGTCACCTGTATATTGCTACGTTTTAAGGGGGTGAATTTTCAAAAATGGGGTCAAAATACGCTTCTATATTACTTTACCGTGTCAGCCACTTTGCAGGAAGCTTTGTTTATTTATAAAAAACATAAGAAGTAGTGGCTGAAATCTGTTTTCTAATTTTTCATTGGCTGGCGTTTCTTAATAATTATTTTTGTAAAGCTTTTATCGCTATCTAGGTAGTCCCAAGAAGTATTCTAATGTTTTTTTGCAATTATTTTCCTTTTCCTTTGTTTGTATGTATCTAGTAATAATGCATACAAAATATTTTAAATATATTTTTAAAAAGTATATAATAAAAAAACAATGAATGAGAAATAACTGTTTTTCATAATTTGCTTTGCGAGTAAATTAAAAATATTATTTAATATATATAGGTAATCATATTTGTGTATTTAAATAACAAAAATGAATTTATAGTTTCATTGTATCTTATATTGAATTGCATTTTTTTTATTTAAATGACCTAAGTGCCTTAAAATAATGGGAGTGATATTGGAAATTATACAGGGTATTTTAAATATACATACATATATTTTAATCAGCTAGTCCTTATATAAAGTGAAAACCAATGCCACTTTTTAAATTTAAAAATTTCAACAAAAAAAATATATAAATTTGGCCCACATTATCCCTCCTAGCTCGACGCCTCGCTTGAATGAAATGTTGCACAGCTGAGACAAACGTCGAAGCGTGAGGACAAGGTCTCGTAAAGCATATTGTGACGTGCTTACACCCTTTTTGTAAACATCCTGTATCGTGGGTTCGGAAATTATAACAGCAGGGTAACACTAAACACTAATTTATTAACTTACTTAATTACAACAATAACTACTTGGCTAATAATACACTGTGTACTACAATTCAGTTATTCAGTCACTTTATCACTGTGTTTACTCTCTGACCATTTCAACTGACAATTAGTACTGCACTAACTTCTCCCCTTTTGGTTTACTCCATGCCTTATATACCTACAGATGACAGATCTCGAAGTTTCTGTGATGATGTCACATTCTCCAGATGGTTCCAGAACAGATATGCCATCTCTCTAGATCTTCTAGTATATTCTTTCTCTGGTAGGTGCAAATACTGCAAATCTCTATATTTAGGCAGACATCCAATCAATTAATCGTATTCTGTGTTGCCTACATTCTAGGGGTTGAAATACATTACAATATGATTGCACGGTTCATTGACGTACATGTTAATTGTTTGCAATTTTCAATGTTTATTTTCTCGGTTATTTTTGGGCATTTTGCGTATATTAGGAAGATATGAGTACCCACAGATCTAAATACATACATGCACCATTAAAACACTCTGTATATAAACGAAAATATTTTGTTGTCGAGGTATTGGTAATAAATAAAATTCTGTTTTTATTTAAAATTGAAGCAGATCAATTCACTTCTTTTCCGTACACGTTTTTTGGAAAAAATAAAAACGCAATCAATAATGAAACTTATATTCAAGAAACTGTAAAATCAAGCTTTTTTTTAATAATAAAAAAGAAATAACAACTTGCTTGACTTTCAATACGATAATTAATTTTGCTTACTTTGACTTTTTTTGGAGTAAATTAGGAATATTTCTGAAAATCAAACGTACATACACGTCAGCCAGTGTTTTTCACTTCTTATAGATATAAAAACTAACAAATTAAAACCAATGCGAAGAACAATGAAAAGACTTAATAGCGTTTTTTTTTGCAAATTAACAATTAGTTTCACAAAAAAAACAGAGGCAGCATCCCGGCCACGACAATGCAAAAACTTAAAGTTCTTGAACATATTGATGCGCCACATTTCTGATTCCGGTAGGTACACCTCCCTCAGAGATCTATAAGCAAGATGTCACGTCATAACCTCACCAGTGGACTACGTCCAAGAAATCTCCCAAAAATTGTACACCTTCAAACTGGGTGATAGTCAGCTAACCCGCGGCATAACCCAAATCAGAATGCATAATGCCCCATTTCAGATCAAACACGCCCTACCATTATCAGGCGTTGCCTATCTTCCGGCAACCTCTTCCCTAGCCATACATTCCTATACCTACCATTTCCCCACCTTTAATCTTTATTCAACTTTATCTTTCCAATTCTTTCTATTCTCTTTCTTTGTGTTCAGTTTTGTTCTCGTTCTTATTCCTTTTGTTCTTTTTGTCCTCTTTTTGTCATCAAAAATTCCCTTTTGGCCGATAACCTTTTAGAAAAAATTCAAACATTTTTTCCACCACATTTTTCTGGCGTCAGGGAGACCACCCTAGACTTAAGAGAGTCATTGAGATGACATGGAAGGCGGTTAAAACACAACAGATTTCCTGTGTATGACGTTTTAATGCTGTCCAGTGCAGTTTCTTTTCTTTTTAATTGGTTCCTAGATATTTTAATTTGTTCTCTCTTGTCTCGCATCATTATTATACTCTTCTTGAAATTTATTTTCAGTCCAGTTGTGTCCAGATGCGGTTTCATATTTTCTAGAAAGTTAATAATACTTATCCTGATTTTCCTCCATGATTAATAGGAGATCATCGGCGTATGCTAACGATCGGGGTTTCTTTAAATTTTGGCGTTTCCTTTATTGTATTTTGTATCATTTAGTTTAGAACTGTGGTAAATAGTGGGGGGGGGGCTCCAATATTTGTCAGTTAGGTTTCCGTCGTCTGTCCGGACCATTGAATGGCAATGTTTTCGTGAAGGCAGACTATCGAATGCCTTCTGGAGATCTAACGCGACTATATGAGTTTTGTCCGTTCTCTTCATTTTTCTTCCAAGTTTCTTTCTTGGTGTAGATATTCGTTTAAAGAATGTCGTCTGGTACCTTGTGGTCTTTCTGTGTTACTCTAGTCGGTCGAGCAAAGCGTAATATTTACATCCTACACTGCAGAGTGTAATCATCTCTACTATTTGGTGATTTTGTTTTAGGAAGGGTATTTGTATGGTTGTGCTCCATTTCTCTCTCTGGCTATAATTTCTAAGGTTTGTTCCTTTAGTGTTTCCGGTCCATAATGCATTAATTCGTTGATTATTTTGTCTTTTCCAGGTGCACTATTTTTTTGCTCTAGCCATTATTTCTAGCAGTTGGTCCTTTGATGGTGGCTTATCCAAAAGCCAGTGGTCCGTTTTACTTCCACGTCCAGTGGAAGTATAGTAACGACAAAAAAATTTTAAAAAATTTTTATTGTCCAAATGTCATGAAGCGTCGAGATTTTAAGTTTGAGCGAAAAAAAATTTTCTGTCTGTCTGTCGGTCTGTCGGTCTGTCTGTCTGTAACTTTTTTTTGTGCGCACGTTTACTCTGGAACCGTTTAAGATATTGACTTGAAATTTGGTACACATATGTACTTTAACGAGATCTAGAACTAGATTATATTTTCATCTTGTTCCGTCGAAGGGTTGGGGGGTAAATTGGGGTAAATTTGGGGTAAATGCGTAAATCAAGCAGGTAAGAGTCCATGAAATTGGTATTTAGTATATACAAGAGAAGCTAAGGTCTCAAAAAAATTTTTGGGCATTAGCCACCCCCATTACCACCCCCACCTCCTTATTAAAGGGGATGAAAAAAAATTGTGATTTAATATATGTACAGGAACCAGAAACCTCAAAATATTTTTTTGCTTCATCCACCCCCCACTACCACCCCCCTACCACCACCCCCACCCCACTACCGATGTGAGGTATCGTTTTATGGGTTTTTGGGGTAGAGGATTTCAAATATTATATTATTAAAGTTCCATAAACAATTATTTTCACATACAAAGTTTTTTCGTTGTGAGTGACTTAGATAGAGAATCTGGATGTGGAAGTAGTGATTCCTTGGGCAGCGGTTTTCTTGTATTAATTTTGTTCGCTTATTTTTGTTTTTCCTTCTTTCTCCAGTTTCTTTGACTAGTGCAGTAGTATGTATCGTCTCGTGTGTGTATTAGTATTTCTTCTGTATTTTTCAGATGTCTGAATGTTTGATTTAATCGTCGTCCTGTTGGAAGGCTTTATATCTTTTCGAGAAATAACCTGTATTTTTCCTCATCATGTCTTCTCTTCGCCTCTTTTTTTCGGTGTTTTCTTTAATTTCTTGTTTATGTTCGGCATCCGATATTATTTATCTGTGGCCTTCATCTTTAGGTGTATGTATTTGTTTTTTTTCTTTGTCATAGATGACATCTCTTTTTAGCGGTTTTCTTGCCGCAATTTTAATTTTTCAACTTATTGTTGTCCAGTCTAGGCTTTCTCCCGTCAATTGCTATTCTATTTCCTCGCAGTATTTCTTCCGAATGTCTTCATGCTGTAATAAGTGGATATTCTAGGTTTTGTTTTCCTTTGCGTATTTTCTCTTTTCACATTTCCAGTTCCTCATGTAGTATGCTGTGGTCTGTGTTTTCCTTTTTAGTTTAGTGTTTTTGTTCCGTTGTCCTATCCTCCCTCCTACCAAGATATGATCTGTCTGTGAAATTGAGTTTCCATTGCTCATGTGTCAAGACAGGTTTGGCTTTTGCTCCATGTGTTCTTTATTGTTGTGTGTGTGTTCTTAGAAGATATTATTTTCCTGAAAGAAATTTAGATCACGTGTGTTTCCGCAGTCTTGGCGCAATATAATAATAATGCGTTATTATTAAATTCGTTTGAATATTTTTAATGATTACGAAAACAAGCGTTTACTGGAAGATTTATATAAGAAATTTATATAATGACCATACTTTAAGAATAATGCGTTATTGATTATTTCAGATGTAATTCAAATTAAATTCGTTTCAATATTTTTAATAATTATGAAAAATATTTTACTTGAAGGTTTACATAACAATGATATGATCATACTTTAATAAGTTATTGCCCTGCCATAAATTTATCATGACAGCTATAGACGTTTTAAAGGTTTAATACATCACTACAAACACTCCTCAGTTTATTTTTCTAGGGAAGTTATCTGAACAAGTTTTTTAATATTATAACATTTATGATACGAAACGTCATACAATACCACAAAATATGCTTTTGTTATTAATACAAACACAAGTAAATTAAAAACAAATAACACTTATCTGTGATACGTGATGGTTGCACTCCTACTCTTTTAATTTTCTTTAAGACGGTTACTACTGACATTTAGATATTTTCTGATCATGTTTTTTATTGCAATTGGAGTTATCCCATACGTGTTGATAGAGATATTAATTTACATATTTTGAATATTTTGAAACTATTACTTAATTCAGAAAATTTAAAAAGGATTATAAATATTTACAGGAGAAATTTGTATCAATACAAATCAATTAAATGGACTATTATATCCTCGTCAAAATTTACTAGCCTATATAATTATCATTTTACTGAATGTGGTATATTATTTTTAGGAAATGTTAGAAGTTGATCGATGTGTGGGTTCACCTGTCCTTGATAGGCCATCTAGTACACAAAGTAGTAGATCATCGACACCATTTGCTCTTCCTTTTCCAACTCTGCCAACATCACTTCTAGAAGTTGGTCTGATACATCCCGCACTGTTGGGAGAAGAAATGTTTCGTTGTTCATCCTGTATGGCGGCTTTCCCTAGTCTATGGCTTTTAGAACAACACACTGCCCTCCAACATATTGGATCTATCAGCTCCTTAGATAAACCATTTGTTTGTGAGCAGTGTGGTCAAAGCTACAGGTATAGATCAGCGTATGTCAAACACCGGGAACAAAATCACCGAGCTCGTCTCCCTGCAGATAAATTATTTTCCTGCGATGTTTGTGGTATGCAGTTTAGATATCTAAAATCCTTTAAAAAGCATAGACTTAACCATGCATTGGAAAAACTTCATGGAAAAACCAATGATATGCACAAAGAAGTTAGATATGATCCTGTCAGTGAAAGTTCAAAAGGAAATCACGAAAATAGCAATGACCAAGTATCGAGTTCTAATGAAACTATAACAATTGAAGCAGAAGATGATCCTATTGTTGTTAAAAAGGAAGATATTACGGACGATATTGCAGGTAAATAATATTTATCTATATAATTAGGTAACTTTATAGAGGGTCCAAATTGATTTATTTGGATATTTTTTTATATTTATAGGTATTTATATATTCAATAATTACGAAATATTTCTTGTTAAAAAAAATATTCTGTTTACCTTCTACGCTAATATTAAAAATGCACATCAAGTATTTCTTTGTCAGTCTATTAGATTATTGGCCAATAAATATTATATTACATTACTGGTTATGAACAAATTACTTCTAATAAAGAAACCTGCTGCAATTTTGTTTTTAATAAATATATTATGTTGGATGTAATGGCATTAGTGCTCAGTAAAATTATTTCGAGAGCAAAGTTGTCTTGTAATATAAAGGGTGTAAATTCACGAATTATATTACTTTTGACAACTTAGTTTAAAAAAAAATTATAGGTAAAATTTAAAAGCACAAGTGATATTTGAGGAGAATATTTCAAGAATAAATTAATTAAATATATAAAACCTATATTTAATATTGTTTTGTCGTTAATTGCCTTCACACACTTCCTTGGTATTTTTTGGTGTTTACTGGCCTTTTTTTCAATTTCATCATTTATGTCACATAAATAAGTATTTCCAAAAAGGCTTACTAGTAAAGTTTTTTCGAGAGCGTAGTCGCCTTGTAATATAAAGAATGAAAATTGACGGTTTATTTTCTGATTAAGTCCCGAACGTTTTAGCGTGGGATTGAATTGATAATAAACTGTCCAGTTTACACCAATTATATTACTGTTTGCAACGTAGCTCGAGAAAAAATTTATAGATAAAATTTAAAGGCATGAGCAGTATTTGCAAAGAATATTTCACAAATAAAGTAATTAAGTATATAAAACATATTTTTAATTCTTCTTTTTATGGCTATGGTGACTCGCGACTGTACGGCAAATCACTTGACGCATAAAGACAGAGAGATCACCAGTACATTTGACCAAAGCCTTAAACATATTATATCCATAGTCACGCCGATATCAGATTTATTTAATGAAAATGGAGTTAGGGTGAAAACAATAAAATGTAGTATTAGATTAAATTTATTTCCTTATTTTTAATTTAAGAAGCTTGAGAATAAAGTTAGGGCTGGGAATTAAGCAGAGAATACTTTCTAAAAGGTTAAAGAATTGCTACTAATGGCGATGTTTATCGTTTTGATTTTCCGAATTAGTAAAGCCCTTATCAGACTATCTTACTATCACACTATGCAATTCTGTGGCTTCAATCGAATTACACAAATTAGAACATGTTCTATTTATCTACAAGAAATCGCCTCGGCTTAGTGACTTTTATTGAAACTTTGGTGTTGTCAATATATATTTTACTATTAGCATTCCTTTTGTAGTCTAACTAACATCTCTTCAGTCGACTTTAGTGTAGTGATTAACGAAATTATTTATTGTTTGGTTATGTTTTACGTTGTGTTGTTTGGCACAAATTTTGTACAGTAACTTAATAATAATAATAATTTTTTTTTCACGGACATTTTCCGGTGTGTCAGCAACAATCGGTAGAGTGGGCAAGATTGATGCTGTTAGTGCCTTTGGTTCCAAAAGCGTGAGATCGTTTTTGGCACTAACAGCATCAATCTTGTCTACTCTACCGATTGTTGCTCACACACCAGAAAATGTCCGTGAAAAAAAAAAACAATAATATCAATAGTAATATTATTTCATTCAGGCGGAGTCTAGCCTTAGCTACCTATTTCATATTTTCATATAAATTAATAGTCCTTAAGTTATAACAACTTGATAATCACGATTTTAGCTTGAAAAAAAAAAAAAGATATTTTAAAACGGTTTCTGCCAAATAACTCAAAAAGTATTACATTTAGCGAGAAAATGTTAGAGGTAAGAAGACATAAAAAAATTACTAAACTGGGGATAAATTTTACTTTTTCCTAATTTCTGTAGAATTAATAGTCTCGTAGTCCGAATGTTTATTAGACAAAGTATTTTTTTTTGTATGGGAGCCGTCTAACTTACGTTTCCGGAATCACTGCAGCCTCTTGGGCTTATTGTGATATTCTCTCATTTGTATCATGATAACCAATCCAGTACTCTGGTCCCTTGCACTAGCTTGTACAACCCCATCGCTGGTTTGGCTTCATATTCTTTTGTACTCAGTCTTGGTTGTCCATATATTGCCTGTCTTCTGTGATCCAAAGCCTCACAGTCGCATAGGATGTGGTAGGATGTCTTCGTTGCCCTATTGCATTGTCTGCGTTGAATAATTCCATTTTGTGAAGGTGTCCTTTCAGGGCGCAGTGTCCTGTTAGGAAGCCAGTGATTATGCGGAGCTGATTCCCGCTTAGTGACAGCAGTTCTTCAGTCTTCTTTCTGGATGGTTCTTTAATAAAGGTTTTAGCATGTTGTCCGGTTATTTTGTCCCAGTATTCTTTGTATCGGTTCTTGATCCAGTCCCTCATATGGCCCCGTACTGTGGTTTTAGGCACTCCCAGGGCCGGTTCCGGGCCAATATATGGAGCTGACGATGCCTTTCTCGCTAGCTCGTCAGCTTTTGCGTTGCCACCGATTCCTACGTGTCCCGGCACCCACTGAAGGGTTACCTTGTTGTGGTCCGCTAGGGCTCTTAGTTCTTCTTGGCATTCCCATACCAGCTTGGACGTCACTTTATGGTTTGATAGTGCCCCTAAAGCTGCCTGGCTGTCTGTTAGAATACTGATCTGCCTATTTTTATAAGATCTCCTGTTGTTTTCTATTGCGCAATCTAGTATTGCGTATACTTCTGCCTAAAAGACAGAAGTGTATTTTCCTAGCGATGTGCTGAACTGAGAGTTCCTCATATCGCTATATATGTCGGCACCAGTACCTTCCGCGGTCCTTGATCCGTCTGTGTACCAGACCAAGTCCCGCGGTCTGATGCTGTTACCGGTTACTAACCATTCACTTCGATCTTCTACTTTTATTTCGAAGTTTCTGTTAAAGGTATATTTAGGGATCATGTGGTCTGTCCTCATCAGAGATGTTGTCACCCCCACAAGATTCCTAATTCGATTGTGCGCGGCGTATTTGTCGTTGGGTTTGCATTGCAGCCTGAAGTGTCCCATCGCCCCCTCCCCCATTACCATCAGGTGGATGGGGGGGGGAGGTCCAGAAGGACCTCCATGGCTGCTGTTGGTGTGGTTTTCATCGCTCCTGTTACCGCCAGACAGGCAAATCTTTGTACCTTGCTTAGTTCAGCGGCAGCATTGCGCTGCAACATCTTTGGCCACCATACCAAAGATGCGTATGTGATCATGGGTCTAACCACCATGATATATGTCCAGTACATCATGCTTGGCCTTAGTCCCCATGTTTTCCCATGGCCAGCATGAGTGTTCTGTCAGCCTTTCAGTGTTCAGTGTTCAGTCAGTGTTCTGTTCAGCCTTTTTTGGTTCTGTTTAACTGTTGGTTCCAGGTAAGTTTGGGATCTAGTATTACTCCCAGGTATTTTACCTCGCCCGATAGTTGTATTAGATCAAGTTTTAGTGGTCCCAGCCCCTCTAATTTCCTTCTTCTGGTGAACGCCATTATGGTTGACTTTGAGGGACTAATATTTAGTCCCTCCTCATCTGTCCTTTCCGTTACAACATTTAGGGCCTGTTGCATACGTTCCCTTATTGTGTTGTTAAATTTGCCTTGTGCTAGAATGACTAAGTCATCTGCATAGCCTAGTGTTTTATGTCCATCTCTGTCCAGTAACGTTAGCAGCTCGTCCATACCAGGTTCCACAGAAGAGGCGATAGAACACCTCCCTGCGGACAACCCCTGCCAGCCCGAGCTACCAACATTTCCCCCATTATGGATGTGTATATCAACCTTCCTCTAAGCATGCAGTCTATCCACCTGCAGCTGGTCGCATCGATCCCTTTTCTCCTCGTTGCTTTCCTGATAGATTGTAGCTATGTGTTGTCAAACGCTCCCTCAATGTCCAAGAAGGCACATAATAGTACCTCTTGGTTTTCGAGAGCATATTCAGCTTTATTTACTAGCTGATGTAATGCTGTTTCTGTTGACATACCGGCTCTATAGGCGTATTGGTCTTGATGTAAGGGTTGGTTTACCAGTACATCGTCCCGAATATGCCTATCCAGTAGTTTCTCTAAAATCTTTAGTGCAAAAGACATAAGGCTTATCGGTCTTAGGAACTTCGCCCTTTCCTGTTCCTTCCCAGGTTTCGGTACGAATATCACTCTAATTAGTCTCCAGGCCTTTGGTATGTATCCAAGAGCTAAGCTGCTCCTGAATATCACACATAGCCTGTGTAGTAGGAGATCCGATCCCTTTTGCAGCATTACCGGATAAATGCCGTCTGGTCCCGGCGATTTAAATGGTTCGAATGAGTTTATTGCCCATTTTACTTTGTCCACATTTATCACCAACTTTGCTACCTGCAAATCCTCTCTGGATGCCCATGTAGGGCAATCCAGATCTGAGTTTTGGCAGTCTCCCGGTGATAAATTGGTGGTTTCGGATCCAGGGCAGTGCACCTTTAGGAGTTCCCTTATGGTTTCCTCACCTGTATTCGTGTATTCTCCGTTATCCATTTTCAGAGAATATATTGAGCTTTGGGGATCCTTTGAAAGAATATTGTGGAGTCTGGCACATTCTGGAGTTCCTTCTATGTCCTCACAGTATCTCCTCCACGATTCTCTCTTGGATTTCCTCAGAGCTTTATTGTATTCAGTGAGGGCCCGTGTGTAGTCGTCCCACACCTCTGTTTGCTTAGCCTTGTTGAACTTTTTCCTGACTTGCCTCCTCATCCGAGCAAGGTCCTCGTTCCACCAGGGCACGTTCCTGTTGGAGTCCTTGCTCACTGTGGGGCAGTTTTCATGATATGCTGAAATGATGGCGTCCTGCACTTGCCCCGCCATCATCTCTAGATCTGTGCTGCTCCTTATCGTAGCCCTCGTCTTTCTCAGACTGACTTCTAGGTCTGCCTTATAGGCTTCCCAGTCAGTTCTCCGAGAATTGCGATAAGTTTCATGGTTTGGTGGATTTACTCCTATTGTGAAGTTTATGTGTCTGTGATCCGAGCAACTTACCTCATCAGACACATACTAACAAAGTTGGTAGCCAATGTAATATCAATCACCTCTTTTCGCCTTGAATTTACGAAAGTCGGTTTGTTGCCTATATTTAGTACATTTAAGTTATTAGTCATGATAAACTGTAAAACAGACTCGCCTCGTTCGTTGGTGTCCGTACTGCCTCAAGTCGTGTGGTGTGAATTAGCATCGCAGCCGATGATGAGTTGTGGTCCTCTTCCCCCACAGCTCCTAACCAGCTCCTCGACCTCTCTTGTTGGTGGTAGACCGGGTCCGTCGTATGGAAGATATGCCGATCCGAGAATTAACTCGCTCGGCATATCCTTGCTCCCTGTTTGAATTTTGACCGCCGTTAAATCCCTGGAACAAAAATTAATTAACGACAGTATCTTTAAGTCTCTCTTGACTAGTATACAGGTCCTGGGGATGTTGGAAGATCTACTGTAGATGAATTCTCCCCCGACACCTCCTAACATCCTGATTTTGCCCCCGTTTACCCAGGGTTCCTGAATGAGGGCCACTTCAAAATTCCTCATTTGCGCAGCAAGGACTGCCGTGGCTCCCTTGCTGTGCTGCAGATTAGCTTGAAGGCCCCCTGTTTTCCCGTCCATCTAACCCCTTCAGGACTCGGAAATTAACCCTTCCGAGCTTGTAAAATGCTCGGAACTGGTTTCTTTGCAAGGCCCTAAAGGAGGCCTCGTCGATAGAGTAGGCCAGGACTACATCTTCCTTCTCTACCTTCCTACTTAGGAGTACCCAACCTCCCACTCTCAGTCCGATGTTCTGCCTTTCCAAGCGTGTTCTGACTCGCTCCTCCGATTCTTCTGGTCCAGGGATAAAGACCAGAACTCTTGGCCTCTTTGGAAGGTCCTTTGACTCGACAGCTATCAAGTCTGCGCCCTCCCATAGTCCGCCAAGGGTACTTACTGCCTAAGCCAGCTTTTTGTCCTTGAGTTATAGCAGGTCCTCCGCTCAAGGTTGTTCTGGTGAATTGCAATGGATTGTCACTCCCTGTAGGATTGGCATCCAGTGCCTCCACCTGTTGGTTCTGAATAAGGTCCGCTTGCACTTGGTCCAGAGTCACTTCCGGATGGCGTCTGTCAATCACCGCCATACGGAGTTCTGACGCAATCTCACTATAAGTCCCAGTCTGCTTGCTGGAGCTTCGGGGTCTTTTAGAAGATTGCGGTGGTGTTTTAGAGTGTACCCGAGGTCTCTTTTTGCCCTCCTGGTTCTCTGCTTTTTTCCCACCTTTCGGTGGTATTGTCTTGCTGCGGTCCGATGTGGGCGGTCTTTTGTCCGTCCACGTGCCCTCAGCAATTTTTTGTGCTTTCCGGGCCTTTCTTTGTTGAGCTCCGGAAAGTCTCTTCCTCTGCAGTCCGATATCAGTAACGCCTGCAGAGATTGTGTCAGTGGTCCCTTGAGTGCCCATTAACCCTTCACTGTCGCGGTCCGTTTGCACCTCCACGACAGAGTCTTGTTCTGGAGTCCCTTCCGAAGAGGTCTCAGATGCCCTCTTCTCCCTCCGTTGTTCTTCTGTTATATTTTTTTCGTTTGACTCATTCACATTCCCACGAGTATGGCGGAAAGGTTGGTCCGCACCTGCAGTGTCCCCTGTACAGGTGTAAGGCTAATTACTCTGGGAGGTCACCCGGTATCCCAGAGGCTCCGTTCTTGACACACTTTTTACCTCCGGTGCCATTCATCCATCGGTACGGGTCGCATGACACCTTGAATTGGGGTTTTTTGCCAGAGCTCCTTTAGCCAGCACTGCGATTCGCCTCTGGTGGGAGTCTGAATACCTCCTTTCCATACGGCAGCCGCAGTCTGTTTCCACCCAACACCAGCGAGGAGGCGGAGTTGGACTTATGAAGGGCAGAGACAAAGTATTTAGTAAAATGTTAAATATCTCAAAACTATGGCACTTACGTCAAAAATTCTAAAAACCAAAATAAAACAATATTAAGTAAGCTTTCACTTGATTTTTTTACTATTTCTATAGCATAAAAAACAAAGAGTTATGACAGAAAAAATGCGCTTCTTCGCGTTTTTTTCACAAAAACCTCTCCATTTTATTACTTGTAAGTGGGCAATAATTAAAAAACATAATTCTTAAATACTATTTTTCATTAAGACGCTAACATTTCTTCGTCCGTTTACAGCACTTGCGTTAGAAAAAAATGCATTTTAAGTTATGAAAGGATCACGAAAATATGGTGGAGATAAGAAAATAAACTGAGGATTAAATTTGTTTTTTTATTTATGTATATAGGATTATCATGACACTAAGAAAGTAAGATACGCTCTCACGCATACCTCCCCTTACCGCAGTCTCCGCTGTTACGTCACGTAAAAGTCAGCTAGTTCAGCGGTCAATTTTTATTTTAGATGTAAACTAGAATTACCTTAACCGAAGTGTTTGGAAGCTTATCCTTCAATGAAATAAGAAATTACGATTCTTTTGGTTGATCGAGACAAAAGATAGAACCAAAAATGTGAGAAAATTGTAAAATAATGGATATAATTATTCTTTCGTTTAACTTGCCTTAACTCAGAAATGGGCCAATGAATGAATCTCAAATTTTTACTACGTCATGACTCTATATCTGTTAATAAAATGTTTTAATATGAAGGTAAAATTTTAATAAGTAAAGAAAATATGATTTTTTTTCTAAGACCATGTCGATAAACTGGGAAATTTTACAGGCTCGAATATGACAAGCGAAAAACTTTTTTATCTTTCGAATTAGATACCAAGTATATTGAGGTCGTATGAAGGTAAAGGATGGAGTTAACTTTTTTATTTGAAACTTTTTTTTCTAGGACTAACAGTTTTCGAGAAAATTGCAATTAAATATACGGAACGTCCTCGCGAGCGATACAGCAGCGTAGAGAATGCGGTGTGAGAAATAACGTACGTTAGTGTTGTTTAATGAAATCTAATTAAGATTTTCTTGAGATTTTTCAGCAAATCAATAGAGGGTTATTAAATATTTGTAATAATTACCATGAGAGAACACATTGATATATCCTGCGCTATTGAATTAAGTCATACTGCGAAAACAGTATTTTGCAGATGCAAAATGTTTTTCATAATAGAAACATTAAAGAATCCGGCAATTTATTTGGAAATAACAGAAAAAAAATATTTTCATTCTTGACTGTTTGTCTATTTTCCTGAATAACGTTAGATAAATGCACTGTTTCATAATTAAACTAATTAAAGTAGTACATTATTTACTACTACTATTTATTGTGTTTAATTAAATGAATTAAAATTTAATATTAAATAAAAACAAAATAAATAGCTTACACGTTGAAAAATCAACGGTGCAAAAGATCATACGTGCTTGCATCAATTATTTCGGAGTGTATTCACAAACATTTAAATCCACAACGGCCTTATGCAAAATGAAAAGTGCTGACAGAAGCAGTCATAGAATTCTATGATATTAAAAAGTAAAATTGCCTGCAATCAGCTTTCTAGGTCTTATATTACGGTTTTCGATGTATTTTTAGGTAGATATTGGACACGGGACTGTCGCGGGCGCGGGCTCTATTTGAAGTTGACTAGAGGGTGACGTTATGCGCACAACAGGTCAAAAGCTGGTACTCGTACCGAGCGTATCTTATATTTCATAGTATCATGTAGGATTATTAATTTCAGAGAAATTTAAGTCAAAGACGGCGTCCGAATATTTATAGGATTAAGTTAGCATTTAGTCAAAATGTAGAATATATTAGAAACTCTGACATTTGTGTCAAAAATTCTAAGCACCAGTATTAAGATATAATAATAATTAATCAAAGTTTAAAATGATTTTTTGTTTGTTTTTGTTTCGAAGTTATGAGCAAAACAATGTGTGTTTTTAACAAAATGTCGCCATTGTCTTACTGTAATTGTCCAGCAATGGGCTCATTCAGCATTTTTTTTATTACATTTTCTGAAAGATCTATTAATTCGAATTAAAACGAATTTTCTAGTGTCGCTATAGGCTTCAAAATTAATCATGAACATATCAATACGTGGCGCATTCATGTTATAGCTGTGTGACGTCAATGTCTAAGCATAAGAAATTAGGTTGCCTAGCCATATCTTGACACTCTTCGAACACAAAATCGCTATCGAGAAACGTCAAACGAAAAATACCAAAAATGTCAATTTTGATTCGTTCGTGTCGAACCGAATTTTCGAATTTCGGTTTGCGATTTACGATGCTGATCAACTACAAGTCTTCCTCTTTCCACATCGACATGGTACGGGCGTCGCGGTATCGTATTTTTGATAATATGAGTATATTTAGATGTCGAGTTTTCGATTGCGGTGGGCAAAGTTATTATTAGGTAAGCGAGGTAGGACATTTACGTCAGCGATTCGACCGCCTCAGCTTATGAAGAATTAGAATTTAAAGCAGTATATTTCTGAAACTACATATCGGATCGAGCTCAAATTTTCAGTGTAATAATTATTTGATGATTACTTCGCACAATTGTAATAAACAGTGCAATATTAAATTTGACTAAATGACCTCATTAAAAAAAAATCTCAAAAATAGTGTTTTTCGTTAATATATATATATATATATATATATATATATATATATATATATATATATATATATATATATATATATATATATATATATATATATATTATAATAGCATCATCTAGATGCTCAATTTTTTGTCCATTTAAAACACTTGCCTTGGATAAAATTTCCGTCAGCCATATTAGAGCCACCATTTTAATTTCTTTAATTTTGACTTCAGATTCATAATCAGCAGTGCCAAAAAACATAAATATACTACTTTTCAAAAATAAATCAGAGATACTTATTCAAATATTAAATATATAAATTTTGGGGTAGGTGAAAACTAGCCCCTTTGGGCTAAGAGCAAGTATCGGGACCATATAGAAACTGGAAACTGAAGATGATACCTTTTACTGCAACAATTACCTATAAATAAATTATTCTCACATATGAGATTATTCTTAAATTTTACATATTTTACATACGTCTAGTTACTGTACCAATTGCAAAGTGAGATAGTTAAAGCAAGATATATGTAGTCGCCGCGATTTTGTTGCAGCGATCAAACTGCATAGTCTGATAAGGACTTAAGAAATTGTCACTTTATGACGGATTACCATAATATGTACATTTTTACTTTATATCTGCCAAGCGCGAGTGTTTAATTTGTGTCTGTATGGGCTATATGTAGCTTTATGTCATTTGTGCCTATACATGTAATAATTGATGTAGCAGCTAGGCATTTCTATTTAATTTTAGTTGCTGCAATAATAATTATTTTGTAACTAATTGTTTTGTAACTATGTTTTTAAGCAACTGAAGGTTCTGTTCTTGTAACATTCGCCTAAAGAATCATCTTGTTTAAATTGTAAGTTAACAATTAATGAAATTGAAATATAAAGGTAACGAAATAGAAATAGATAGGGAAAAGGCAATCTATATATTACTATATCTATAAAAACAACACGATAAAACTACAGGCTCGTGCTGTCAAAATACGCTAACTATTTTACCGCTAATAATGACATTTTATTGGTACAATGGTAAATAAAATAATCGTTAGAATTATGCAATATACAGATTGCTGGAGGCGTGGGTACCGACATCATAGGTTAAAATAAAAGTGCCAATATTTGATATTTTGTGTAAATGTGACTCGCACAAAACTATAGGTACTCTCGTGAGCAAAAAAAAATAGGACAACTATTTTTTTCTAATGTAAATATCTCTCCATTTGCACACTTGCAATGAATTTTGACAAATAACTGACAATGCCACAAAAATTAAAGTTAGATGTACCTACACAACTAGATTTTAGCAAAAATACGTTATAAGACTTGTCCTATTTTTTTGCACACGACAGTACAATGTTTCCAGAAGAGATAATATTGATTTGGAACATTATGTCTATCTGTCTTGTTAATTGACTCTTGATTCTGTGATACGTATCTCTCATTATGCGGTGGAATCAATAAAAAAGAACCAACCTGATTACAACAACTTACGCTTTTTTATTGACAACTATTTAACATTCATGACACTCATTACTCAAATTGAATACTACATGAGGAAAACAATTGTAGGTTGCTTCGATCAGGTTTTTTATTAATCTTATCGTATAATACCGATAGAGCAACAGAAAACACAAAAGGCACCTATGACTTTAATTAGACTGTTAACTACTGTGGTTTCATTGTTGTCAGATTGAAATAATACTGTAAGTAATAGCGAAAAATGTGTAATGAACCTAAAATATATAGAATATATTTATACAGCGTGTAATTAGTTTCGTCATTAAAAAAAAAAATGGTAATGGGGACCGACTAGACAAACAAAACACCTATGACTTTTTCTTCTAGGGGCACTTTGAAAAAAACTGACCTAGATCAACAATTTGAATGTTAAGGTAGGAAACATCAATGGACGTATAGTTCCAACTCATAGAAGTTTCTTACTTACTTTTAAAAAGTCATAAAAAAGTATAAAGATTACCGACTTTGTCCTCGCCGCCGGGCGGTCTCAAAGCAAGAAGCGCGCCACATTGATGGGACGGCTTGAACAAACTTTTTATACCAGTTATAAAAATGTAAATAATTCATTATCTCTTTCTACACAACCGCAAGCAGGGGTTTAAACAGAGGATTTGTTTATCATATGTTTTTTAATTTGGAACAAAATTCTCCTTTTGTTGTCGTTTATAATTTATAAAACTTAAATGTTACTTATTGACATTTGTAACAAATAATTGTTCTGTGATAAAAGTTTAAAAAATAAATAAATTGGAAAACGTACAATTAGACGTCGGAGATACGATAACAGAAAATAGTTATGTGTATTTTAAGTTAGGAAAAATTTTATTTTTTTAACGAATTGGTCGCATATTTTTTTCCAATCAGATATCAACAACTAAAAATCGAGTCTTTGATCTACATGAAAATCAATGTAAACAATAATAAACAGATCAGAACAAAACAGCGAATAAGAATAATAATAATGCCTTTATTGCCCAACAGGTAAGACCCAATAACAGAACAATTCTTTTGAATATGTCACAAAACCACAAAAGTTGCTCATAATAATAAAGTTTGAATACCGAGCAGTGACTTTGATTTGAAAGTGACAGCAATGTGGCAGCGCGATGGACGGCCTATTCGAGAAAGCTAGAACTTACCAATAAATTATTGTTGATTTACATAAATTGTTCGAAATGACCTCCAGCTGCATCAATACACATTTCGGCACGTTGAACTTAGGACATACGCACTCCTTTCAACACATTTAGTAAATTAGGATCATTTTTTATGGTTTATATGTACAAAATCAAAAAGAACAAAAGCAACATCAAAAACAACGAGCGTGTACGTACTTAACCAAGTAACGATATATACTTAAATATTGCTTCATTGCTTGAGAATAACGCAAGGGAGAGTACTTATCTGCACAAAATGTCAGAGTATCATGCGTGACCAGAAGCCTACCCCAATATTCCAGCAATTCTCAAACATTATTATTAAATATTTTGAAAATTTTTGTTTTTTTTTTGTCCAAAACTATGGGCTTTAGACCATGTTGTATAAGGTTTTTTTGTTTGTCCAGTCGTTCCTCACCGCAATTTTTTTCTGACATGAAACTAATTACACCCTGTATTTCAATAAATACAGGGTGTATTCAATAATACAGTAAGCACCAAATAAGTCATAACAATTGCTCGGTATGTTACCCACCCTGCAGGCAGGCACACTCCTTTCTTCAAATTTTTAAACATATTGTGCATGCCATGCCGTTGACGTAATTTCTTGGTTTCTTCAGAATAGTGCGGCAAATGTAATTCCGTGTGTTGCTTAGTGTTACAAGCGAATAATAAATTTTGTTTTTTTCTTTGGTTCCTCTAGAACGTGAAACAAGTTGATGGACATCTGGATTAGTGGAATGCTCCACTATCATAATCGCATATTAGTGCAAGGTTATTTTATGACTGTAGGTCGTAAAATTATACAAATGATATTACAAGCAGTAGAGTACATGAAATAGTCATCAGAGCGGTTGCCACGAAAGTTGGGAGGGGAGGGTGTCTTTACTTGTACCCTACAAAAATTTGCCTTTCTATAAAAAATACAGCAGCACAGTACCACAGAATGACCTTCTTATCCCCCTCCCCTTCGCTGGAAACACTAATAGCGTTTTCCAGTGACTGCATCAATGAAACTGAGTTCGCACCTTGGCAAATTCTTGTTCCACTAGCAAAATTATTTTCGTGCAATCAATCAATCAATCAAAACAAATTTATTAAAATTTAATAACATCTAATAATTTAATTATTTTCGTGCAGTATACACTGAGTGCCGATTTTTTGACATGAGCTCTGCCAGCACAATGAAACAAAAGGTTAGTGTACCAAAAATTCAAGAATATTGTCGGTGATGTAGTACAGTGGCAGTGTTATTAGTGTTACTACTACTATAATAGCGTTTTCCAGTGACTGCACTTTATGAAACTGAGTGCAACTTTTATATTCCAGTAAGAAATGAAAATGCACTTTGGCAGTTTCTTATGTTCCATTGAAAAAATTATTATCGTATAGTGCGCACTGAGTGCGAATTTTTGATACCAGCTCTGGCAGCTCGTGAAGTGCAATAAGACGAAGTATAAATGATCTAGAAAGAATAAGAGAATTGACTATACTCGATGAATTTTTGAGAAGTTCCTCGAATAGTAGTAAGGACGAGATTATAGTAACCAGCACAATGAAAGAAAAGGTTAGTCTACCAAAAATTCAAAAATTCAAAATTTTATCGGTAATGTGTTTCAAGAAGCTAGTAATACTATCACTAGTGTCATTACTGTACATGACATTATTTGCATGCGCAAGATGTGCACTCAATGCTGTTCACTGAAAAACGCTATAAGATTCGTGGAATGCACGTCGTCGTTTACACGCGCACGATGTGAACTCAGTGTTGTTCACAGGAAAACGTTATAACACAAACTGAAGTACATAATCTGACATTTAATATAAAAAATATAAGGAAGTGAAATTGTGACAAATATCTTTTTAATACAAACAAATTTTAGTGAGAATCGGAATAATGTTATATTAACCCAGTCTTTGAAGGTATTTACCTCCAGAAATTTGCAAAATGAATAATTTAATGAGTTCGTGAAAGTGTATGGAATAATATTCTGAAAAGTTTACATTTCGCTTGGGTACAGATCATAAAAGAAAGTGAAAAAAAAAATTTTTTTCCTCCATTTTTTTTTTATTTTGAAATTAAGTGAAGTTAGGAAAGAATAAAAACAGATGGACAGATCACGTGTTTATGAACAAAAAATATCCTTAACACGCTAAAGCCACGGTATTCCCGGAAAGAAATAGTCAAGTAACGTTATTACTCGGAGCGACATCCATGCGTGCGCGCGCTTGAATACGCATGATTGTGACACCGACGCTCTGAATTACAAGTCACTAAATCAGAATTTGTTCAATCTATATGATCTATATGAATGTTGGTTCATTTAAAAGATGGAAATTGTAGCTTTCCGATGCTTTCTTAATACAAGCAAAGGATGGATGGGAAAAATATACTTATATATATATATATATATATATATATATATATATATATATATTGTCACGTCCAATCTCAATTGTCGCAATAAAAAATAAAGAACAAAATAAGAAAAAATTCTTTCTTCATTGAGAACTGTTAAAAATAGGTACACTTCATGAATATTATGGTTTATTAAGTTGTAGTAACGTGGATTTAAAAAAAAGTATATCTCAAATCATTTTAATTTCCTTGCTTAATGATTTTCTATATATATATATAAAAAAAATAGGAGATGTTAGTGCGGACCACGATTTTTTCCTGTATATATATATATATATATATATATATGTATGTTGTTTCTTAGGTTTCGGGTGTTAAATGAAGTGTTGGTGTGCTTCAGGGTGTTTTCCCACGTAGTTGATAGGCTCCTACTGGAGCCACTGATGCCTAAACTACGTTTCGGCAGAATTCTCCGCGCTGTGCGGTTCCTTATATATGCTGGGCCCTAGAGCGCGCATGCGCGAATGGCTACGTGTTATTGGCCCTTTACTGTATGTGGGAGGCGTAGCGGGCGCCTGAGCTAACCCGGCAAGTGGCCTCGCTGAAACGTCACGTTTCACGCTACGTCTCGTTGATGGTCGTGCATCCTCGTGTCTATTCGTTACCGAAGGTTGTCGTGTTTCTGTTTGATTGCGCGACTAGTTACGTGTTATTGACCCTCTACTGTGTGTGGGAGGCGTAGCGGGCGCCTAAGCTAACCCGACAAATGGCCTCGCTGAAACGTCACGTTTCACGCGACTTCTCATTGGTGATCGTGCATCCTCGTGTCTAATTGTCATTGAAGGTTGTCGTGTTTCTATTTGATTGGTCAGCGCTTGGCTCCGGCTCCTCGTGATAGGTCCCCTTGTGGTAGGTTGTGGTGTCTCTTCGTGATTTGTCACTATTCGAACGTGCCGACTCGAGATTGGTTCGTTTGCCGTGGGTCGTCGTGTGCTTCACGTTATATATCTGCCTGAAAGTGAGGGCTTCCATGCAGTAGGTAATCTCTGCGTTTCATCTTGTTTGTTAAGATTTTGTGGTCTTTTTTCGATCTATATGGCCTCTCTGGTAATTCTTGTTGAAGTTTATTTTGTGTCCTGTGATTTTTACGTGCTGTGCTAGGGACGATGCTTTCTCCTCATTTTGCACTGCATTCATATGTTCTTCTCCTCTGTTGGTCTGTCTTATATATGATTTATCGCAATCTTGGCACGGGATTTCATATATTCCTTGGCTTTCTAGGGCAATTCTTGATTTTGGGTTACGGAGGACTGTGCTGATTTTTCGGTCTGTTTTGAATATTGTATCTATGTTGTGTCTACGCAGAAGTTCCCCTATTTTATCCATCGTCCCCCTCGCGTATGGTAGATATGCTTTTGCCACTGGTTTCTCGGATTCTTCCTGGGACCCAGGAACTGTGTTCTTGGTCTGAATAGCTCTTGCGACTTCTGTATTGTGTACCTTGAAAATCCATTTTTCATTAGTGCTTTCTGAAGTGATGACATCTCTTCGTTAATTATCATTAGAGTTTTTACTACTCAATTTAGTTGTGCTGGATGGTGATGTGATTCCGCATTTAGATATCTGTCCGTGTGAGTGGGTTTTCTGTATACTGTGTGACCTAGTTTTCCGTCTGGTTTCTTTTTCACTAATACGTCTAGAAATGGAAGCTGGCCTTCTGTTTCTACCTCCATCGTGAATTTGATTTTGTCGTGACTGTTGTTCAGGTGTTCTAAGAAATTATTTAGATGTTCTCTTCCATGAGTCCAGATTACGAATGTGTCGTCGACATATCGTAATCAAAGCTTTGGTTTCAGTGGTGCAGTTTCTATTGCACGGATTTCTAAGTCCTCCATGAAAAGATTAGCGATGACTGGAGACAAAAGTGAACCCATCGGCGCTCCTTCCGTTTGCTTGTAGCGCTGGTCATTGTATGTAAAATATATGTTGTTTAAACAGTGTTTAGTTAGGCTAAGAGCATATTCTTAGCCTAGCTTTGGCCTGGAATATGATTTTGTAGCATAAGTTAGATATTAAGAGTAAAAGTAAATATATGCCCGAATTCACATAAGCATCAAAAACTACAAATAAAGCATTAACATATATAAATTGCATGTCAAAATGATCAGAGAAGCAAGAAGAATAAAACTCAAGTAGTAAAATAAACATTTATTAAAGTAGAAGCTAGAAAAAATTAAATTCATAAATAAATATTTATTTCATAAGTTTATAACTCCTGTCAAAAAGCATCATTTTGGCCCAATAGAAAGCCAGAATTTGCAATTTAGTCATTAATCAACCACGAGGCAAGTTGGACGTAAAAATTAACAGAAAATATAACCTAAAATTTACAAAAAGAAATTTGTTAAAAACATTGAAAGTCAGCAGCTCCGATTAAAGAACTTATATCTAGATACATAATTGTACTGATTTATATGTTGCTGAGATAGTTACAATCTAAGGCACTTTTTCCCATAAGTTCTTGATTGGCTAGTCGATCTATTCGCGACCAATTCGGGCATGATCGGTTCAGTTCGATTATCATAATCTCAGTTTGACACTTTTGACAGTATCCGCCATTAAGGTTAATAAGTGTTTTTCGATCAAAATGTGGTGAAGAAGTCTTTTTATTTTAAGTTGTGATTTGCTTAATACCTAAATAATATTCTCTATTCATATTTACAGTCACTACACAGTTTAGTGACAATATATAGAGTGCAAAGTGCTGTGCCGTTTGCAGAAAGCAGTTTAGAAAAGAAGAAAATCGATCGTTCCATAGTCGTAACATGATGAAGTTCAGTTTACAGTTATAAAGTGAATACCAATTAAATTTTAATATCCTTTCAATACATATTTATCTTACTGTATTATCTTACTGTAATATCGTATGCCTACATCACGTTGTATACAGAGCCGGTAATGCAGGAATTGCAATAATTCATTTTAATGAAAATATTTACGATATTCTACACATTTTCTACACACACAACGCCACTGTTGCCTATGGGATGTGATGTTCATCTATCCATTTTAATGGACATATAATGTGACTATGTTAGGAGCAAACAAGGTATATAGTGAAAAGATAGCCTGTTATGTATCTAGATGAAAGGGGCGATGCTGAACACATTATTTTAAATTGTAATTTAAGGCAGGACTCGGTACACGAATTTATGAAAAAAATAAGTAACAACCGTATACCACAGCCATTTAATTTAATCGATATATTAAGGTTAAATAATTTAGAAATATATTTAATTCTACTTGAATATATCGAAAAAAATAAAATTAAAATATAATTTAAGATATAATGTACACAATTTTGTAATAATAAATTTAAGTCTCCTCTGTTCTTATCCTATGTTTTAAATCCTTTTACTTTCCGTGGTCCAGTGTTGTGATGTAGAAGCCATGACGGGCCCCTTGGCGCAAAATTATGGTCCTCGTTAAAATCCCTAATCTAAAAAAAAATAAAAAAGAAAAAAAAACGAAAAAAAGGGAAAAATACAAGCAGAAAAAAGAAAAAACAAACGAAAACGAAAAAAAGCAAAAGAAAAAAAATGTTTCATGTTTATTCAAATGCATGTGTATATAATAGGGTGTTTTCCATATATAACAATTCACTTCAAATGATGCATTAATATGAAGTAATACTTAAATATGAAAGCCTAAACGCATTCATATTAATTATATCGACAGATTAAAATAAATATTTAATAAACAAATCGACTTAAAATTCAAATATGAGAATAATTTCGAGAACGTCACCTTATTGGGTAATGATACTGGTGACGTCGCTTCATATATCTGTCAGAAGACAAAATAGCTTTGTTCGTTTTCTGTTAAACAATTCTCCACTATCTGCACCAGTGTAAATCTGTCTTTCTTCAACTTATGTAGAGTCACAATCTATCTCCATCTCCTAATAATTGCACTAGTGCAGCTAATGCGAACGGACCTATTATTGTTTACATGTTTACCATATTTGGCTTGGATATTCCTAGTGTTTCTCACAAATTAAAGAAAGTGAACAATGGTTACAGACAATTTTGTGAAAGCTTCTACAAACAATTTACCTAGTTTAAATATTTTTATGTATTAAAAATGATGATCGATTTCATTCAACCGAGTTGAAGGACATAAAAACAGCAGCGTAAGTATTTAAAATAAATTAATGAATTAGTTGTTTGCAACTTGAGCCTAATAGAGTTATTAAATTTATGATTTAGTTTTTGTATTATTACACATTATTATGTTATATTTAATTTGGTTTATTTACGATTATTTATATTAACAACATAACCTTAAAAGAAAGTAGAATTAATAGTCTGTGCTAGAGATATAATTAAATGTTTATTTGCAGCTCATCTCGAGAACAACGTGAATAATGCTTTTGGGTATGTGAAGTTGAAACCAGAAGACTCATTATGCACTGTAAAAGGAAGAATTTGCCCAGTGCACCGTTTGACAAGAATTATTAAATATTGGGATACAAAATCTTCTCGGTGTACAAATAATGAAATATAATTCAGATGTATGGTTCAAGAGAAATTTGCAAATTTGTCAGTTTATAAACTTTTGTTGAAATTTGCTTCTGATATTAGTAAAAAGTGCAGTGATTTTTATAATTTGTTAAAAATAAAATGTCAGAGAAATTGTGTGCGGAAGCTGAGAAGTTATCGTTCGCTAGCTGTCGAGTCTATAGTAGGTGTATACAAAATAAGGGACAATAAATATATGTAAAGGGGCCGCAATTTAGAGAAGGTGGTGGCCGTTGTGGAGGAAAAATTGAAACTTAAAAAGTGAAAAATTGTGGACTTTTCTTGTCGCCATTATATCTCGTTTTTGCAGCTTTACTAACGGTACCTATTATTTCAGAGTATGTGGAGAACTAAATAAAAAATGATCAAATTACAGACAAATTTAAAGCGCAAGTATATTTACAAATGTTATGTGCAAATCAACAAAAAGGACTTTTCTGTGTTGCGAACTCAAATTTTGAAAAAACCAAAATTGTGGACATTTTAAACATGGATTATGATAACTATAAATAACTGTTGTTGACAATTAAAATTATATATATTGAAGATATGTCTATCTGAATAATAAAAGCCAAAATTTGTATTTTTAGTATATTGATTTTTTTAACAGCACATGCAATAATAACACTGTGTGGGCAATCAAATTATGATCTATTACAGAGTGGGAGTCTAAATATTTAAGAGATCGTTTTGGTGCAGACGCTGCTCCTTTTCTGTCTGGTTGGCAGTTAAATATGTGTGAAACTGCATCTTCCTTCAGAATAATTTTTCCTCCCAAAATGGGAACTTTTTATTTGGAGCATTTACTGAAGTATTTCTGCACCTTGTCACAAAACACCACTTATTTGGTGCACTACTCATGTTTTTGACTTACAATTTACAATAACAACAAAAGTCATTAAGTAAGGTTAGATTTTATAATCATTGACATATATAGGCAGTGACGTCACAGATGACCAGTAATACTCGATTTGTCTTTTTTGGCGGGAAATATTTAATTTGAATTTATATTTCTTTTAAAATTATAAAAAAAAAATTTTTGCCGAAAAATTGTTTCAGCTGTAATATATATCATAAGTATTTTGTATTTTTCGACTTAAAAAAAAAAGTGAAAACACCCTATTATATATAAAAAATTGTTTAATTTAGTTAACAGAATGTTAGTAGTATTATAGTTATTATTATTAATGTTATTATTTACCGACCTTATGGACTTCCTGTTCTGATACATTGGTGTTGTGCGAATGGCTTTACAGCCACAGCCATATACTACGAGTATAGATAGATAGATAGATGTATCTAGATATAAGTTCTTTAATCGGAAGTCAACAGTGACATATCGAGTTTAATCAAAGTAAAAAGGTATTGATGATTCAAAAATAGTTTCATGGTTAGTCGAATACGTGATTTATATAAATAAAAGTAAAAACAATTTGTAATTTAAAAGTTGTAAACAAGGGCAGTTTCCCTTTATGAAAAAGTGAGTATGAAAAAGTAAATTGGTACTTACCTCGATTTAAAAATAAAGTGCTCTAAATAGTGCATCGATTATCAAGAAAAACTAGCATCCAGTGGAATTTTAAAACAATAAAATCAAGAACGAATTTAAGGATCCCATATCAGCGGTGCTGTCGATCGTCAATCAGCTGTTCAGGCGAAGCAAGTTTTCTCTCGACACCTTTGGTAGTGCGGTCGCGTGGTAGCTACCGGTCGGACTTAATGTAAAAGTTTCACTAGTATAATAAGAATAAAACGAAACATTTGTTTTTCTTTCTTCACTTATAAATTTATTTCACATGAGATCTCATCATTTTCAATTATTTTAAAAAAGTCATTTATTAGATTTAAGAAATCTTGTGAAACCTTTGTTTGAAAAGAATCAAGTTTAAAAATCATATTCCAGCTTATTTAAAAATAAAAATTAATTTTGCTTTTCTCAAATTACAATGTTTTATGGATCGTTTACTTCCTGATTTCATTTGAACCTACTTCAACCCTGAGAGGAGTGAGTTTGCAAAAGGCAGACACTCGTGCTAGAAAAATATTTATATTTTTACGTTTCTCAACGATTCAACTTTTGTGGTAGGCGAAGTCTCCTGGTGCTCAACTTTTCACTTTTTCCAATTTCAATTCATTTATAGAACGTAAGAATATAATGAATATGAATATAAGATAGGATAATAACTAAACAAGGTGTTGTCACTGAGGGCAATTTGACAATGTCGTTTGAATATATTTAAGTTCACTCCCCTGAATATCAGTTCTCTAATTCCAACAATTTTTGAGATATAGTTAAATGAAGAATTCCCGCCACCAGCAAAAATATGTAATGACTAAATAAGAAATTAAACTTGATTGTTCTTAGTTCAGCTGGGTATGAGAGATGCAAGCAAGGAAAAGTCCCAAATTTGTGTCTTAAAAGCGGTATGGCCAGTATGAGCATTTTGAGCATATTTTATCAATGAAATTTCTAAATATCCAATTTTGAAATTTTATATCATTATGTGATATAAAATTTCTCTGGACTATCGGCTCAAAATGCAGAATACAAACGGAGGTAATTTAAAAAGCTGAAGAAGAAACGATGACTGATATAATACTTGAAAGAATAGTTCTATTCCAAGAGCGATACCCAATAAATAAATACTTGTTCCTAAAAGTTTCATCGTTAAAGAGTTTGTTTGTTTTGTTTATAAATAGCTAAAGAAAATGACTGTTATGAGGAAATAATTAAAAAAACATGAAAAATATTTCACGATGTATTCATTATATCAACATCAACGGTGCCAAAACTGATCTTGAGGGTTATGTTCCATAGCATTTACGTCACTGCACCCACGATGCTTCAGTGTCTACTTACTCTACTTCACTACTCGTGATTGGCAACAGATGATTGGCAGCTTTAAAAGACCAATTAGAAGTCGACCTGCGGGAAGCGATATGTGATGAGAGCCTAATTCACGAAATTGGGGGATCGAGGGAAATATATCACGGAACTCACAGTGATCGTTGACCAATTAAACTGGTGTCAATTAATTGATTGGTATGTCATATGAAGAATTTTAATTTGTATGGGCTTCCACTACGTTTTTGAGAAAAATCAAAACGTACATATCCTTTGTTTTTTCATTTAGCATTCAAATATGATATCACCCATATTTGTGGTAATACCTTTTTATAGGTATAGCAAATGGTTAATATTTATTGTGTGTATTAATTTATTAATCGAATAAATTTAAATATTGTATACTTAATATATTTCTTATTATTTACATCTATCTATACACTATAAATTATTTCCTAAAATTACCAAATTTACTCACATATAAGCTCTGTATACGTAAAACTATTGAAAGCATATAGTATCGTGCACTAATACAGTGGCAACACGCCCCACTCCTAATTGCAACGCGGATTCAATCGTCAACATTTTTTGTGTCTGTCAAACACTTGTTAAGAAAACTTTATTAAAACAAAAACCATTTGCGGTTTGCTTGTAACACTAAGGAGAATACGGAATATTTGTTTATAACCTTACGCTGCCGCACTAGGAGTTGTATTTCTCAATTCTTCGAGATTTGGAATTATTTCGATAAATCAGTTACAAAAATAAATACTTCAACGTAATTTTATATATATTCCCACTAAAATAATTGTTGCTTCCTGTTGCAATTAATGATTAGAACACGTAGATGGCGCTATATTCTCTACTTTTGTGTTACTGTCAATCTATCTGTTTTGTATATTCATGATTGTTATTGTCATATTGTAACATAACCTCAAATGTAGTTTGTACTTAATAAAGTTTTTCTTTTTTAAAGTATTCGGGGGTACATTCTGAGTATTCTGTCAAGTGGCGGCGTCGGCGAAAATTCAAACACAAATATCTCGCGAACTATCAAAGCTACGACAATAATGGTAAGTGCCTTTTTGTTCATTACTAAATTCACTATAAATTCCTTCTGGGGTTAATTTTCGTAAATCTAACCGTATATGAGTTACAGCGCGTCAAAGTTTTCAAAACGTAGATTTTGAGGATTATTTCATAAACTATTGATCGTACATTAAAATGTCAAATAGCAATCGTGAACAGCATTAAATTCTCTACACTTCATGTGACAGTTACTTAGTAGTTATAAAAAATAGTTTTTTGAAAATATCTCCCAAAATATCCATCGAACACTCAAATATGTTATTATCAATTTTGTAGAGCACTAAATTATCTACAATCTAGTGCTCTACAAGTTTGCAATTACGTATTTTTATATCCGACCATTATTTTGAAAAAAAAAATTTTTTTTCAACTTTTCAGGGTCTGTAGCTCGTGAACTATTAGTTCTACAAAATAGTGTCTCTGACAGAATTTGTACAGAAATTAGTGCTCTTTAATATTTTCGTTTGACATTTTAATGTACGATCAATCGTTTACGAAATAATCCGCAAATACTACGTTTTGGGAACTTTGACGCGCTGTCTCTCGTAAATGTTTAATTCTACGAAAATAACGCATTTTCTAGAGAATTTAGTGCTGAACAAAAAATTTTTGTTGTAGCATCAATGATTCGCGAGATATTTCCCTTTGACTTTTCGCAAAGATGGCGGCTAACCCCAACCACCTCCGACTTCGTCAACTTGACAAAATACTCAGAACACTTTAAAAAAGAAAAACAGACCTACGCTATTTTGGCATTACGAACACATTTTTTAACTATTGGTTGGACTTACTGGCAAATGATCTAGATGAACGACATTCCACCACAGGATACAGCTTTACATTGCAAGTAGGAGCCATCAGCTGGAATAGCAAGCGCCAACCATCGGTAGCCTTGTCCACCACGAAAGCTGAATATATGGCCCTGTTTAATGCTACACGAGAAGCTTTGTGGTTACGAGGATTTGCAAGTGAGATCGGCTTGAAAACTGAACATTCAACATTAATTCAATGTGGCAATCGAAGTGCCATTCAATTAAGTTGAACCGCGAATTATAGTGCTCGCATAAAACATGTAGATACTACAGTCCGTATAAAAAGAGTAGACAGTGGTAGAATGCGAGTTGGGGACCAGGATTAAGTTTTTTTTTATGAAAAAATCAAGATAGAAAAAAAGAAGAAAAAAAAGTTCGTTAATTATGACATTATAATATGTAAAAGTAATTTGAAAAATAACGATTTATATAAGTATTGATAAAAAATACACTTCAAAGACGAAACATTAAGACAAAACATTTGGTCCTTCTACGCGCATATGGAATCCCTATGGAAAATACAGAACCAGAAAAGAGGTCAAAAAGAGAAAGTGCTGGTAAACACAGAAGCTTGTCTGCAGATTTTGTTTTGCCTCAAGAATTTGGAATTAATTACAAAGAGAAGAAATTAACTATGTCTCAATGTCCTTCTGGAATTTCTCAAAAAAAATGATATTGCTTCGATAAGTACAAAGACAAAAACTTCAAAGCGATCCAAAGCCAATATTGATGTACCTAAATAAGAAGAAATTGGCTATCCAGACAGAAAAAGCATGACAGAAACTTGAGCAAGAACAGCGAGAAATCAACTTTAACAAATGCAACATAACCCAGAAGAAGCTGAGATAGAAGCAGTAGACAGTAATACTTCTGGATTGTCCCTTTTTTTTTAATCAACAATTTCAACGTATAAAAACTGCATTATATGTGAATATAGTCAAGAAGTGATGATAAAACTAAGGAAATGTCTTAAAGCAGAAGCCAAATCTGCTGTGGCAGGTATGCTCATGACTGCCGAGAATATCCAAATTGTTGTCGAAACTCTTCAAATGAAATTTGGATGACCTGACCATATTATTGATTATCTCGATTAAAACTGTGCCTGCTGTAAAAGAAATAAACGTCGAGAAGTTCATTCAATTTTCTGATGAAGTTCGTGTTTAGTGTTTACAATGAAAACTTTAAATTCAGATGGACCTTAGCAAAATCCTCAACATTTAGGAGACTGTTTAAGTAAATTGCCTGATGTTCTGAAACTGAAATGGGGAGAAGTATTGAATACACAAGATGTTGATAACTCTGTGAAGTGCTCATATTGTGACAACGCAGGTAATTTTATGACAATTTGTCAGAAAATGAAATCCGAAGATATAAATGAAGGATGGAAGAAAGTAATCGAGAGAAAACTTTGTTTCTGTTGCCTGAAAATGGGACATTCAAAATTTATGTAAAAATGTGGGATAAATAATAGGCCTCTTGCACAAAATATAATTTTGGCAATTTTAGAATCTTTACTTAATACAAAACACATTGTGTAAACGATTTTTTCTTATTTTTTCTTTTACAGACAGTATTCAACATTAAAGTTTGAATAAATCCGTTAGGCGCCCAAACAACTTGTGACGTCATGTGTCAGGTTACGCACAGCGCTAGCGTACATTTTAAATTAATTCCATTCATGATCCGTGATCACTGATCAGTTATTTGAATTTTTGAAAAAATTAGATATAAACGCAACATTTGTCTTATCAATTGAAATAAAAACTTAAGCAAACATTTTCTGTTTATGCCGGTTAATCGTAAGGTCACAAAAATGAACCAAGAAAAATTGGAAATTATTTAGGAATGTGAAGATTAAGAAATATTATTTTCTTTTGATTTTAGTGGCCAAATAAATCAAGCTTTCGACCCTGGGGCTATATTAAACTATTCTTTATTTAAACTGGATAAAGTTGTTGCGGTACTAATAATCCCAACTAATACTTTGCTCTTTGCATGCTAATTCAGATTACAGCTGCTCCCCCCGCTCACCACCTAGGAGTGGGGACTTTTGATATGTTCATCTCCAGACTAGTCCAAACAAAATTCCGAAGTCAAATTTTCTGTCTCTAAGATTTACCTCTATAATCATTCGTTGCCTGGCCTAATATAGATTAATTTAAAATATACGGCACATGCAAGAGGCTTATTGTAAATTACCCCATAATCTTTTTTACTAGTGAAATATTTTGTCGAACTCCTCTATATGTTTCCTTAAATATATAAGGAATAAGAAACCAGACTGCAACCAACAGCTATTCTCTGGACTAATGCCCCGCCGAGCGCTGAATTACGAGTTACAAGCCTGGCCGCGTTAAGTCTTTCGGCTGGTGTCTATTACAATCGAAACTTAGCGTTTTGTGGCAATACATAGTTATTGTACTTAACGCGGCCAGGCTTGTAACTCGTAATTCAGCGCTCGGCGGGGCATTAGTCCAGAGAATAGCTGTTGATTGCAGTCTGGTTTCTTATTCCTTATATATTTAAGGAAACATATAGAGGAGTTCGACAAAATATTTCACTAGTAAATATTCTGCCCTCTAGAAGCATATCTACTTACCCCATAATCCATTATTGTACAAAAACATGTCGTATTCACAAGTTCATGTTGATGCGAATAAAGAATTAGAAAAATAAAGAAAATAAAATTTTACTTCGTATGTTTTCTGTCAACTTATATGGTCCTATTGGAGTTCTAAAAATGTTGCCCTTATGTGACGAGGCTTCAGCTGTAACATTGGTTGGCAGAAGGGTTACTGAGCGACTAGGATTAATGGGCCTCTTTATGACCCATTAATCCTAGTCTCTTAGTAACCCTTTTGTCAACTGTGTATACAATGGACAAACAACTTGACTTCTAAATGGACCAGACTGGTACGAACTACTACTTTGGTTTTGCACTTTATTAAGGAAATATTTTTCTGAATTAACAGTACAAGAGTTAGAACAGGCAGAAAAATATTAGATGAAACAATCTCAACAGCAACGTTTTGGGAATGACATAATGTATATTAAGAAAGGAGAACAGTTGGATCGACGAAGTAGACTAACAAAATTATGTCCTTACCTAGATGCTCAAAATATGGCGATCTTAGGAGGTCGCACTGACTTAGCAAGTTGCATGAAGGACGAGAACTTTATATTCCAAAGCATGAGTATACAAAACTTCTCATACAGTATTATCATGAAAAATTAAGACATAGAGGAGTAGAACGTACTCTTAATGAGATTCGTCAAAAATATTGGGTTATTGATGGTAGATCTGCAGTAAAATCTGTATTTGCTGATTGTCAAAAATGTGAAAATAAACGTGCAAGACCAAAACCTCGTCTAATGGGACAACTATCTTTAGTTATATTGACGCATGACGCCTGGATGTGAGACGTTATTAATGTTGGAATTGATTATTTTGATCAACTTTTGGTAATGTTGGTCGTCGCAGTGAGAGCTATACATCTAGAAATTGCTTATTCACTAACAACAGATTTTTGCAATTATGGCGATAAGAAGAATGATTGCTAGAAGAGCAAACGCAGTAAAAATATATTGCGATAACGGAACAAACCTGAGAGGAGCTGCTGAAGAGCTTCGTAAACCCCTGGCTGAGTTAAATCAAACCACTATTATAGACGCTATGACGGTAAGAGGAATTGAATTCAGACTTCCCCCAGCATCACCCCACATGGGTAGAATGTGAGAAAGACTAATAGGGTCTGTAAAAAAAGACAGCAGGCAATGTTCTACATGAACAGTCATTAAAAGATTAAACTTTATCGACTCTTTTTGCAGAGGCAGACAATATTGTAAATGTTAGACCATTAACCTATGCGTCAGTAGATCCATCAGGTCCCTAAGCACTTACTCCAAATCATGTTCTTGTTGGATCGTCAAATGAACATGGACTTCCGGGAGAATTTGACCCTAATAAAAATTTAAGACACGAATGGCGGAAGTCTCAAATGTTAGTCAATAGTTTCTGGGGACGTTGAATAAAGGAGTATACCAATCTTAAGCTAGGGTGTCCCTTATAATACTGAATTTTCAAATTTTTAAGACGTCCCTCCCGAAGCTTTTTTATTTGTTTCCTTTTAGAAAAAAAAAATAAAATTTTGTGCGTAAATTCAGCTCGATCAAATAATTTTTCACCCTGCCACAAGCCATTCGAAATTTTTAAATAAAATGCAAATTTTGTCTTTTCTCTTCATGTTTTATTTACTTATATGAAAAATGTTCAGTGATATACAATGTTTGTTTGGACGGGTTATCTTATAAAACTACAAACTTAAAATGATCTTTTGGATATAGTCTCTTTAGTACATGTAGAACTTTCGCGACGTAAGGCGTGAACTACAATCACTAGATTCTGTAAATTTGCTTCGGACTTAATTCGTTCCAAATACTCCTGCGTCAATGCTACACCTCTCTGCCACATCATTTGTTACGCTTAAATCTGAAAATAATTTGTGAGCAATTATGAAATTTTCCCGAGAATGCCAGGTTTCAGGATCGTAACGTAGGAAATCGTACTCCAGCCCAAAGCTTTCATAGTTTGACAGTATTCGGGGTTACGAAATAACTGACATCTTTTCTAAGCCAACTCATCATTTAGTTTTACTACCAGCCATTGTAAGCCAGAACAGTAGACGATGAGGCTGTGCTGCTACTGGCGTTTGTCGTTGGTCAAATTTTTTTACCATATGTTCCTGTACGTTTCCTTTATTAATCCAGCCAGCTCTTCGGTCAGGTACCATAAGTATCCAATGAATTTCTTTAAGCCTACATCGGATACAGATTTGTTAGTTTTCTCATAGAGTTTTAGTTATGTCAAAAACTGGAAGTCGTTTCAGGGAGTGAGTAAATCGCTCTTGATATGAAACGTGCGTCATGGATCGCACCCGGCTTGTAAAATTTAACATCGTGTGGCATAGTCCCTTTCCAAGAAAATGCATGCGAGCTGCAGCAACTCCCTGTACAGTTAGCTTTTGCTGAATAAACCGAAGTTATTTCTCTGACTTATCTCTTAGAATTGGGGGGTAAACTCTTATATAAACGAAATAATATAAAAGAAATAATTTTACTTACTCGTCGTACTCATATTCATTTCCTCTTGACAGCGTTCCTTCCTTTTCAGTAGCTTTTTATATCTTTCTAATGCTCTCTTTTCTTATAAAGCTTAATGTCTACAGAATCCATGCAACCAACACGTCCCTTCTCTCGTTGCAATGTTAAAAATCTTCTATCATTTTTTATTTTATTTATTGCGTCTGCAGGAGCAATATCAAACAACCCATCGAAACTATTTTTAAAGGCATCTTCCCTGGAAATTCGCTTCGCTATTTTTTGGAGCGATCTCCATTCGACATAAATATTTTTAAGCTGACACTGCACAACTTTTTGCTCGGGTGGGAATACGCGCCTTCAACCAAACCTGCATTTTCTCTTGGGCTGTGACAGATTATGCTTTAGTCTGAGACCCTTTACCAGTTTAAGTTATGAATTAAAAGTCTCAGCACTTGTAGATTCGAAGGCAATCTTGCTTCACTTCTCAATGTATCTTCTGTGTGATCAATTTAGGTAAATACTTTTTCTCAATGCTTTTTCGTCGCTCTCTACTTTAGCATAGGCAAATCCATGTTCACTGTTACACTGATCAGTAGTGCTCTACTATCTTAACTTAAGTGTTTAAACTTACAGATATTCGAACAAACATAGAACTAAACCGATTGTCACAAGAGCAAGGCGCTGGATCCTCGTGTTCGAAGCTTTGCCTGTTTTTTCATGTTTAGAGGTTGCCGTGGGGTTACCCGGGAGGCGCAGTCCTGACAAATATTCTAATTTGCCTTTAGGAAGGAAAAGGACTTGTCAATAATGCGCTATTCGGGGGTTCCACTTCCGTCTCCACCACGGAAAAAAGTTCAGGTTTTGAGGGCCTTGTGGCAGGGTCAAAACTTTACGTATCGAGCTCAAATTTTGTACATGTACTTTTTAAGTGAAAAGGAACAAAATAAAAAAACTTCCCGTGGTCAGTTAAAAAGTCGATTTTTAAGGGACACCCTACCTTAAGCCAACGGAAAAAATGAATTGACGATTAAAAGCCTTTAAAACTAAATAATGTAGTTATTATTGTTGAAGATAATGCACCAAGAAATGCTTCGAAGATAGGGAAAATTGTCACCATACATGCAGGACCTGATGGGAAAGTTCGAGTGGTTGATGTGAAAGTGAAAACTCGCACAGCTACTTATAAAAGGCCTGTAACGAAACTTTGTCGTAGAGTGTGAAGACAATGAGCAGAATGCTTCACTGGAGGGTGGGGAATATTACTGACTAGGATTCAGTTTTTTTTAAGAAAAAAATCAAGACAGAAAAAAAGTTTGTTGATTATTTTTAATTATCTTTGATTAATTATGACATTATAATATTGTAAAAGTAATTTGAAAAATATTGATTAAAAATATGCTTCAAAGACGAAACACTGTCAATCTATCTGTATTGTATATCCATGATTATTATTGTTATATGGTAACACAACCTTAAATGTAGTTTGTAAATAACAAATGTAAGTTCTCAGTAAACCTCTCATCTTGTAATATCATCGTTAATTATTATCACTGCAAACTGCAATCACTACACTTCCTAATTTTGAAATGCGACTCTATTGTTGTAAAGTGAGTCTACTGTTTGCCCTTTGACTTGTAGTCCAATCAATGGGTACAAAAAATGTGTCTTCGTAATGAAAAAATAACGTAAGTCAGTTTTTTTTTTAAGTGTTTGGGGGTTCATTCTGAGTATTTTGTCAAGTTGGCGGGATCGGCGATGGTTGGGGTTAGCCGCCATCTTTACGAAAAGTCAAAGGGAAATATCTGGCTACGACAAAAATGATAAATACTTTCTTTGTTCAGCACTAAATTCGCTATGAAATCCTTAACAGATTTTCGTAAAACTAAACATTTACGAGTTACAGCGCGTCAAAGTTTCAAAACGTAGTTTTTGCGAATTATTTCGTAAACTATTGATCGTACATTAAAGTGTCAACTGAAAATCCTAAAGAATATATAGAGAATTAAGTGGTGAACAAAAAAAGGTACTTATCATTTTTGTCGTAGCATCAATGGTTTGTGAGATATTCACGTTTGACTTTTCTCAAAGATGGCGGCTAAACCCCAACCCTCGCCAACCCCGCCAAAATTGACAAAATACTCAGAATGAACCCCCGAACACTTTAATAAGGAAAAACTGACTTACGCTATTTTTGCAAAGAAAGTACCTGTTGATCGGATTATTAGTCCATGCGACAGGACGAAAAAATTTCCTTTTTTGACAAATTGAAGCGGCAATGTTTTTTTTTTCTGAACAGCTTTGTTTTGAGGTCAGGAAAAACATATAAAAAATGTAAAAACTGCAGAGATATCGAACTATCAATAATTAATTATGCAAATTAGGTACCAAAATCGGATTTTTGTGCGACACCTCGTTTTCGAGCAATCTTACGTGTCAAATGGAGGTATACAAAGATGTTAAAGATAATCAAATTCCCTGTAAAAAAGGTTATATACATTTTCTTCTTGGCACGTAAGGTTGATAGAAAACGAGTTGTTGCACGAAAACCAGATTTTGGTACCTAATTTGCATAATTAATGATAGTTCAGTATCTCTACAGTTTTTACAATTTTTTTTATGTTTTTCCTGACCTCGAAACAAAGCTGTTTAGAAAAAAATCCACACCCGTCGCACTTTGTCAAAAAACAATTCTTATCTCCCGGACTATATTGGTTTTCTTTGTTATTACAATTTGTGTTGAAAAGTTGTCAGGGATACCCTGCAAACATACATTCAGTCACATCATGAATACACATGTATACTTTTTTCAGCGGAAGGAACGTCATCAGATGCAGAGAAAACCGAAGCGGAACAAGATGATACAATAGACTCTATGGCATTTTCATTTCAAGGAGCCACTACAAGTAATGCGGATTTGTTGCGAAATGCCCATGAAACATCAATAATAAATTTTTTAAGAGCAGATTCAGTTGAAAGACAGCGTGAAAGAAGATTTGCATGTCCGTTTTGTGGAAAGTGTGTTAGATCGAAAGAAAATTTAAAATTGCATGTAAGAAAACATACTGGGGAACGGCCATTCGTATGTCTGTTTTGCGGCCGAGCATTCGGCGGAAAGAGTGACTTAACCCGCCACTTACGTATACACACTGGTGAAAGACCATACCACTGTGATATGTGTGGAAAGTGTTTTGCTAGGGCTGATTATCTTTCAAAACATCTTACTACCCACATAAATACTCCTCGTTGATATATTATCATTATAAAATATATTTAATTTAAAGAAATGATCACATTTGTTAAGCCGATATAGTAATTATATATATTTATTTATTTATCTGTGTTGAAGTCTCTTATACTTTACATTAAAGTCAGTCAATTCAAATCAGTAAGTATGCTAAATAAATTAAATGAATTCTGAAAATAAATATAAGAGAGAAAATAACTTATTTCGCATGAAGAAATCAGATTGCAATGCCTGGATGTCTCATCAAGATTTAGCCCTAATTACCTAGTAAATGTTGGAGATTTAGTTATGGAAATGACACTTATACCGTGCTGACCAGGCCACAGTTACATAGCTGATCTTAATGCGAAAAAATGCATGGGTTAATGCAAATCGCTAGCGTTAAACAAAAGCAGTTAGAATCTGCGTTGATGCCAAGAATGGAATCTCTCATAAAATGCCATCTGCGAAGATATTACTTCCCCGTCCAACAATTTTAAAAATAGCTTTATTCATGCCTTATGCATTATAACTACATTTGAAATTTCAACCTGGCCGGCTCTGTATAAACACACCTTTATAAACAACGTGAATGAATTCAGCCCTTAAATAAAGGTAAATGCATATTTGTTTATAACACTTTTCTGCCATGACACTCATAATATAACTAACGCTCCCGCTTAATAACCGATCGGGTAATTAGCTATTATTATTTAGAAAAATTAGAAAAGATATACCTTTGCGTATTTTCTGAGTGAAAAGAATTGATCAACATTTGTTACTAGGAATGGAGAAACTCCGTAAAACCCAAACAGTCTATTGCACTAGCACTAATTTAAATAAAATAGTTTATTGTAAGCCCGTTTCAGAGCTCCTGGAATCTAGGTGCAGGTAATTATTTGATTAATACATCTGCGAAATGTTTACCTGTAGGAACATATTTCAATTATATTATATTGTTTTCAATTTGTTCTTTAAAAAAATGATATTTTATATCAAGATATTTATCCTTTTGTGGCTAATCGGATTGTTTGCAATGCTTGTACAACCAATATTATCTTTTTAAATAGTGATTGGTTCTTTAATGTATATTTTAATCATGATTGCTAATGACCTTAATCAAAGTGCCTTCAAAAAAGTGTCATATATTCGGCTTCTGTAGATGAAGCAGCTAAAGATATTTTCCTTTTTGTACTCTAGCATATTCTGCAATAACATTTTGCTGACGAAGTGGCGTAAGTTCTGTTAATATAAACTTTTTTGAAGCCTGTTTTCTTTCCTCTATTAGATTTTGTTCATGACTATGCTGAAATCGTTCAAATAATTTCTATAAATAATCTGTTTTAATTTTGCTTCGGCAATCAGAAACTACATATTCACATAACAGATCATCATTATAATCTCCTCTAAGTCAATTTAATATCTAACGAGCCGTTAATATACCTAAGTACTCTTTTAAGGCATTCCCAGAGTGCTTTGTTATTTTTATTCATATATCTACTCAAAATATTAACAGCTCTACTTAAATTAGGTCTCGCACATAGCATTGCATGCATTAAACATCCGATAAGAGTCCGATGAGGAGCGTCATATTTCTATCAGAATTGAGAGCTACGTAATCTTTGTTTCGCAGAAGTATATTGACAGAATTACAGTATTGCCTTTTAAATTTACTTAAAATGGTTTTTGGATTTGCACTTGGGTTTAATGTAAGTTTAATATCATTTCTTTCATCTTTATACCAACAAAAAATTTCATCTCACTTAAATCTACCATGCGCAATTTTTTCATCATTAATCTTAGAAACTACAGACGTGTGAACGTACAGACCAACTCACAGTGGTACAGCGTTGATATCCAAAGTGCGAAAAAACTTTTTTTTTGCAAATGGAAATCATTTGAATAATAATTATAATAATAAAAGGCATTGTATATTTTTAGCATTTTCGTCAAAATAATAAATTTCTATTGAATAAATTGATTGTAGGTGAAATAAGGTGACAAAATTGAATCCAAAGTATACTGTCTACTGTACTATAGGTAATACTTATCATGTTTATTCGCTATCACTATTATTGCTATTCTCGACATCAGAGTTATCGCTGCTAATATCAGAGCCACTTTCAACATTTTCTGTTAGGTGCTATTTCAAATGACAATAGAAGAGTAAAAACAAATTATTTTTATGTCATGTAGGTAAGACGTTCAATAACACTCTTCAGGTACTTCTGGCACCTTAAATAATATTATATTTTAACCCCATAATATCATTTTTAGAAACGAAAGAATTGTGTTGTGCAATATTTTTCCAATACGTTTTACTTAACTATAGAAAAGAAAAAGCAAAATCGAGCAAATGATTTTATAACATATATTTCATCTGAAAAAATTAAAATCTGAAAGTACTATTTCTTTATAACTCTATATGAAGTTCAGAACAACAAAAATAGAAATGAAATTTATACACACATGGCACAATTGCCCATTTTTACTAATATAAACAAGTGAATGAGTAGGTTTTTTCCTTATAAGAAATGTACAGGAAAACAATTATTAATGTAGTAAATCTTTTTTAATGAAACTTGAAATTATAGGTCTACAGGACAATGTAAATTATTATGGACAATTGCAAATAAAAATATTTATTTTCCTTAAAAAAGATTCATAAAAAACTGCTACTTTTTTTCTTAAATTGTAACTTTTTAAACGCGCTTTATAGCGGTGATAGGAATCAGTTTTTTATATTTTAGTTACATTTCGTGCATTTTTGTAAAATGCATTTTTTTGTAATGCATTTTTTTATGAAAAAATGTATCCAGCCAAATACTTTTATCATATGTTATAAGTGCTTCAAAAAACAAACCATAAAAAAATTAGACCCTTCTACATTAATTAAAAGATGAGATATCGTATATATCGCGTTTCATACATTTATTTCTGCACATATGTATATTTTGAGCTCAAATTACCACTGCTTATTATCTAATATGTGAGAATGCATAAAATAAAATTTTAATCGGCAACCTACAATTACTCACTACACAGGTATACGCGTAGTGAGTAAAGCTTCGAGATTCAAGGAAAACGTGCGGAGATGACATCCATGCATTACTCATCTAGAGTGCTCAGTCAAAGTCAAACGTTTCGAGAAACATCGGAAAATGTCATTTTTTTTTGTATGTTCTTGCTGGATCTAATTTTCGATTTGGAGTATGCAGTTTACGATGAGGTTAAAACGCCACTCTTGCTTTTCGATATCGACATCATACAGCCTTCCCACTCGTGTATTAATGAAGATTTGTTTAAAAATTACATGTTTTGCTTTCTCTGCCATAATTCATCGAATGCGCAAATGTTTCACTGTCAAAGCGCAATGGTTAAAGTGATGCTTCCCATACGGAAATCCGCGGTTCAAATCCTGAACATAAATTTATTTCTAAACCGTTGTAAAGCACATTCAAAAAGCTACAATTTAAGAAAGAAAAAGTCTTAGTGTGATCATACGACAGTTTTTTATAAAGTTTCAAACATTTTTCAGAAATCTCGTTCTTTAAGGAAATCTAGATGTCAATTACATATTGATATTTGCATGACAGATTGAATTCAGTCATGGCATACTCGATATTTTGATATTTTTGAACTTTAAATCAGTCTTTCATGATTGCTCCACAACTGTTGAATAATGAGAACGAACTCTTGTGATTGGTTCTAGCCTATTGAGTAATGAATCATTACCCACGGCTGTAAGTAATGAGCCCCATTACATGTAGGGGAGACCGGTGTCAATCGTAACAGGTGTCGAAAGTAACGGGGTCGATTTTGGAGCCATCTTTGGAGAAAGTGGCGAACCGCCTTCATCAGGTCAAAGATATCAAATCAAATTAAAGCAAATATGCTTTATTGTCTAAAAAATACAAAAGATTTTTATTGACAAAGCCAGTCCTTAATCTATGTATAAAAACAAAACATCCTAGTATAAAATACAAACATAATGACACAAAAACCTTTATTTTTGTATAAAACAGGGACTTGTCTAAAGAAACAAACAATAAAATCAAATATAAAAAGTCAATCAAATGTGTCCTGAAAGAATTCATCGACTGAATAGTAAGCTTTACTAAGTAACAATTTCTTTAATTCTTTTCTAAAAATTTCGTTGATAATTCGCCTCAAATTTATAGGAAGATGATTGAATATTTTTTTGCTGTGATATAAGATAGAATTCTAATAATACATATTTCTTTAAGTGACCGCACATTTGTTGACGTGACGCATCTAGCGTTGGAGTTATTAGAAGATTTGTGTTTATTGCAATAAAACGTAAGTTTCTACTCACAAATATTTTTCGGTATACAACCTTTTTTTTTTTCGTGAGAGGGGAAATCCTCATGGACACCCATCGCTTAGAGTCTATCGCGAACGGGTATAGTCGGTGTTAATTGGCGTTTCTCCATGTGTTCAAACCCATATCTCTTTCCTCCTCTTCCTTCTTTTTGATAATGCGGGTTATTGCCTCCTCCCCCCTTCTCCAGTTCTCTTCCGTTTCTAACATCCTCCCTACCATATCTTCTGGAGACAATAACGATGCCCCACCGTCTCGTCTCTCTTCTCTCCATCTGTTGCCTGCAAACACGGTGTGCTCACGTCATCGACCTCTCCACAGTATGCGCACTCTCTGTTGTCAGACAATAACGATGCCCCACCGTCTCGTCTCTCTTCTCTCCATCTGTTGCCTGCAAACACGGTGTGCTCACGTCATCGACCTCTCCACAGTATGCGCACTCTCTGTTGTCAGTCTTGCCAATATCGTATAAGTACTCCATGAAGCACCCATGTCCGCTCAGGGCTTGGGTGAGGTAATAGCCTACCTCACCATGCCTCCGTTCCATCCTCGCTCTGATGTTCGGGATGAGGCGTCTCGTCCACCTTCCCTTGTCTACAGTGTCCCACCGCCTCTGCCATCTTTCAAACAGCCTGTCCCTGGCCTCTGCCCTCCCGGCTCCTTCAAAGATTTCCAGCCGTTCTTTGGCCATCAGATCCAAAGGGGGATCCCCGCCACTACCAACGCCGCCTCGTACGAAATCGTTTTATATGCACTGCATACCTTTAGTGCGGCACATCGCTGGATCCTAGCCATCCTCCCTCTCGTCCTATCCACCTTCATCGCACTTTCGCAGACCGGAGCTGCATAAAAGAGGATAGAGTGCACGACATTGCACAGCAGTCTCCTCTTGCTCGCTCTTGGTCCATGCGTATTGGCCATAAGCCTCCCAATGACTGTGGCTGCTTTCCCGCCTTATCGGCCGTCTTTGTGGCATGGACACCGAAGTTCAGCTTGGAGTCCAGCCAAACCCCTAGGTATTTCAGGTGGTTCCCTGAGAATATCTCCTCCTGGCCCACCCTAACTTTCATGGGTGGAAGATTTCTTTTCCTCGTGATAACCAGGAGCTCCGTTTTCCCGGCAGCTAACTCGAGCTGCATTCTTCCTAGCCACCTCTCAATATTTCTGATGGCCTCGTTGGCTGCTTCCATTATTTGGACAGTCCACCTTCCAGTCACCGTTATATCCAAGTTGTCGGCATACCCGATGACCTTTACACCCTCCTCCCAAGGTAATCGAAATATATCGTCAAACATCACATTCCATAAGGTCGAACCGAGCACCGACCCTTGTGAAACCCCACACGTGGTGCTTTTCCAGGTTATCTCTCCCTCTGATTGGAATCCGATCATCCTGTCTTGGAAGTAGCTCATCATCACCCTGACGAGGTACGGAGCTACCCCCAAGCTCTGCATCTTACTGACAATCATCTCCCATCCCGCTGTGTTAAACTCGTTTTTGACATCAAGGGTCACAACAGCACATATCTGTTTCGTGGCTAGGGCTTCCTCTGCCGTCTCCTTTAGCAGCCTAATGGCTCCTACCGTTGATCGTCCTTTCCGAAAACCGAACTGGCTTTCAGATAAGCCACCCTTCTCGGCTATCTCCTTCTCTAATCTCCCCAGTATCAGATACTCGAGGAGTATATTTATTCTAAATCTGATTAAAGCCTATTAATACATGCCGTCTTAGTTGTCTATTGCATGCGCCAACTTTTTTAGGTTATAAAGCACGTATCGTGCAGGCTTTGATGAATCAGAAATGTCAACCTGGTGTCGATTGTAACATATGAAACGGTGTCAATTGTAACATGTTACAATTGATACCTACATTTTGAAAAACGTAATACATAATATAGTTCTTTATTTATTTTAGTAACTGCGTAAAAAATGGTAAAACCAAGGCCGAGGAAAACTGAAAGGGAAATAATCCATCGAACAATCCACGAGGACGCGGCAAAAAAAGTCATCGATACTAAGTTATCAGTCAGAGCCGTCGCAAAGGACTACGGAATGTGCCATGTTACCTTAAACCGTTTGGTAAATGCCTTGCGTCAAAATACAAAAATAAACGCTATAAACCTTACAACCGAGTATTTAATGACGCTTGTCCAGTACTGCAAAACAATTGACCTATATTTTGGATTAAGCACGCGAGATCTGCGAAAACTAGCTTTTCAGTTTGCCAGCCGAAATAAGTTGAAATTCCCAGAAAAATGAAACGAAACCGTGCTTGCTAGTGAAGATTGGCTTGCAGCATTTTTAAGTCGGAATTCAGAACTGTCGCTGCGGACACCACAAGCTACAAGTCTTAATAGGGCCATGAATTTCAACCGAGTAAATGTAAACAAATTTTCAATAACTTATCTGCAGTAATGGACCGATGTCACTTTGAGCCACAAAATATTTATAATGCTGACGAAACGGGAATAACAACTGTGCAGAAGCCAAACAAAGTTATTGCCAAATAAGGTACAAAACAGGTAGGATCAATCACATCGCTGGAAAGGGGAACTCTAGTGACCATGTGTCTGGCTATAAACGCTGTTGGCAACACAATACCACCCATGTTCGTTTTTCCTCGGTTGAAATTCCAGGACCACTTTGTGAGAGATGGCCCAGTTGGATGCATAGATGCTGAAAATAAATCGGGATGGGTGCAAGAAGCTCAGTTTTTAATTTTCATGAAGCACTTTGCAAAACATGCAAATCCCAGTGAAACCAACAAAGTTCTGCTCATACTGGATAATCATTCATCACACATATCTATCCCCGTGATAAGATTTTTGCAAGGCAAATTACATAATACTCTTAACTTTTCCCCCTCATACATCGCATAGGCTTCAGCCTTTGGACAAAGGAATTTACGGCCCATTTAAGAAGTCCGTTAACACCTATGCTGATCAGTGGATGAGAAACCACCCTGGAAAGCGTCTTACCATTTACGATTTACCGTCCATAGCCAAGCAGGCCCTCATTGCAGCTTCTACACCCCGAAATATTTAATCTGGCTTTAGTTGTACGGGAGTTTTCCTCTTTAACCGGGAAATATTCAACGATGCTGACTTTGCACCCACAAGTGTAACCGATAGGCCCTTCAGTCAGGAAGATGGCGATGCACCACAAAGGGACCTACACATCCCAACTGCAGAGACTGATAAAAACCAAATAGAACTGGAATTTATAAACGATCACGACCCAGCAACAGAGCCAAGCACGTCTACGAAAGGATTGACTACACCGACTACATCTGTAGTCAAAAAAGCAATTTCTCATACTGATGCAATAAGGCTTTTTCCCAAAGGCGACGTTCAGAAACCCACGACGGGGAGGAGAGCCAAAGGAAAAGCAGCAATTTATACTGATACTCCCGAGAAACAATTGTTGATGGACGCAGATAATTACAAAAAAAAAAAAAAAAAGGTGTCTCTGAAACTCAGTGATATAGCCAAACCCAAGAGAGCTAAAAAAAAAGAAAATTGTTAATGAGAGCGTCTCATTTGAAGAGGATGAGGAAGACGGGGAAATTGTCTCTTTAGTCAAACCTAAGAGGGCTAAGAAGAAGAGCGTCTTATTTGAAGAGGATGAGGAAGACGGGGAGACTATCTGTTTAGTATGTTGTGGCTTATAGTGCAGGTCCTGTAAACAGTGGGCGCATGTCAGCTGCTGACGATCCTTATTTTGTATGCATTAATTGTTTTTGAGATTAATGTTTTGAGTTTTCTGCAACTTTTTTGTAACTTGCTTCATTTTATGTGTTTTATAATACAATTACGTTAGTTCTGAATTCGTTTATTTTTGTTTGGTATTATCTGTAACAACTGACACCCGTCCCGTTACAACTGACACCAGATAGGTGTCAGTAGTAACAGCTGACATGTCATAAAATTTATTAGTTATGCCATAAGACGATCATTGACAGGCCAATTATAAAATTGGGATTAGTATGTGAAAACATTACACATTTCTTTCAAAAAATGTTCAATTAAAAATTAAGAAGGGTTGGCTCAGCAGAAATGTTTAAACAATTTTTGTTACAATTGACACCGGTCTCCCCTACAAATACGTATCTATAATAAATAATTTGTTCAATAGTCGTAGAAAAATATGTTTATCCACGACTATCGTATAATCCTTGCATAATACATGTAACACTGACAAATAATGATAGTCATAATTCCAACCTAACGCATTATAAACATAATCTCATATAATGCACCTTTGACCAATCAGGAACTAGCAATTTTCATAATCAACGGGCGCGTCCATTTTTTCCAAGTTTGACGTTTAAAACGTCAGAGTTTTACTGTAAACTAACTTTATTTTTTTACTTTTGAACGATAGAAAAAGTTAAAATAGTCGTGGATAAAGTATAGTATTCTGCTCGCGTTAATGGCTATTATACGCTCGGATGATTTACGACAATCGCCTTCGGTTCGTGCCTTAACATCACTCTCGCGAGTAATAGCCATCATTATACGCTCGGCGAATAATATACTATTATTGTTTACACCTGTTCCGTGTTCAGGAACAGGTAGGTTAAGGTAAATCAATGATACTCGGATGATGGCTTTGACAACAATGGTTTATTTCCTGTTAGGTAGATGAAATGGTCACTCTGGCTTTGGCGCCTGCGTATTAAGTATTTGTACAGTGCCGTACTTATTTAATTTCCTAACATTTCTCTTCTTCTAATAATGATTTAGTCTTCCCTATGTTTACAATTACAATATTAAAATCTGTACAAATTATAAAATATAAAAATTCACAAATAACAATATAACCAACAACAATATGCACAAGTAAGATTATGTTAAAAAAAGGTCACATTTATGGTAAAAAACAAGTCACATTATTCCTAATTAGCTAAGTCATAAGACTGCAAATATTTAGGCTTTTCTTCCCCTCTTTGTTACTATTTTTCTTTATTTAAAGGACCCCGCACATTTCTTATGTAAAATAATGCCCGGTAGATTTGGTTGAAATTAAAATATGTTATTTATGAAATCATCCTGAATAAAAGTCTCCATGGGACCAAGGTCGAAAAACCAATAATTGTATACCTTGCCCTAGATTTTAGATTTCTAATATTTTCACTGGTCAACTTATTGCCTATGTCAATTTTGGAATCGTAATCTACACAAACAACATATACATTATTGTCAAAATGCATAACATTAACGCCAACCTTTTCCCAAGGTTTCTTATGAGTTTGATGATTTATCAAAGGTTCAGGAGGATCTGCTTTATGGTTTAATTGACAAGGAGAGCACGATAAGACCATATCATTAATACATTTAGTCATTAAAAGTCCACCAGAAAGAATGTGCTAACCTTAAACTTTCTTGCACTCCGACATGACTTGAGTGTACCTTATCTTATTTCTTCCCTTAGACTTTTGGGAACAATAACTTTTGTGCCCTTTAACAATAACCCATTGTTTTCCATTATTTCATCTATATATTTATAGTACGAAGCTACTTTCTCTGGAACCCTCTTGGAATCCTTCGGACATCCTGTTCTAACCTTTTCTTTCACCAAAGACAAATCTAATTCCGTCTCTGTTTTTTCTCTGAACTCGCGTTGTTTGTTATTCTATGCATTTAAAGTTATCGAGCAAACATGAGCTTCTAATTGCTTATCAAATTTCCCATGACATTTTTTATTCTCAAACTTACGAGATAAAGTTTCGGCAACTACTAACCTTTTCGGTTCCACATTGGGATTCATTTCTATATGATATTCCCCCTCTAATAGGTCGACACCCTTACAAACGTTTTCAAATTTTTCAATTATGTTGTCGCACCCTATATTACTACCTTTGTTTTTAATTTTAAGCCCCTCTGTACTTAAATCATCTACTCTACATATTAGATTCAGAGTCAGACATGTCTCCAGTGATAGAAGCGGATATTTATCTATGTTACATAGAATTTAAACATTCCTTGTCTGTTTTTGTGTTTAATATTTAAATAACATTTACCTACAATTGGTAACTTATCCCCCGTATATGAAGTATATCGTTCCTCACATGGAGTTAACTTTTCTCCTTGATTTAATACCTCAAAAATGCTTACGGGTATGATATTGGCCTGCGCTCCTGAGTCTAACTTGAAATTTAAGCTTTTCAACTTCTAACTTCTAAAACCATGATCTCTCGCCGGCTTCTTGTTGCTTATTTTTGTTTACAATATCTAAAAAATCATCATTATATAATTCGTCATCACTACCTGCCTCATCTACGTCAGATATATTATTTACTTTTTTATTTTTATAAAAATATTTCTCGTTTTTATATTTTTTATCTTGTTTCTGATTTAAATTACCACATGTTCTACATTTTTTGTTAAAAGCTGGGCAATTTCGTGCCCCATGTGTAAAACTACATTATCTACAAATAAAATTGTTACCTCTAGCCTCGTTATATCTGCCTGTTGCTTCAAACGGTTTTTTATTATACATTTTATTACTTTTTACCATGGACTTGTTGCATCTGACTACATCCACAGCTAGTTCCGTGCTGCTCCCTGCTACCGACATCTCTCTTGACCTCTTCTTGGCCATTTCATTCGCCAATGCTGCCTTCAGGACCGCATCTAACGTGTCGACATTCATCTGCAGGAGCTTCTCTTGCAATTCATTTGATTCCACTCCACAGATGAAAAGATCCTTGAGTAGACATCTTCTAGTGGCCCAAACTCACAAGATTTAGCTTTCGACTTCTGTTTTGCCACAAAATCGTGAATGTCTTCGCCTGATTGTTGTCTCAGAGTTAAAATTTGATCTTTTATATACTAAATTCTTCTGGGGTAGGAAACGTTCATCAAATTTACGGATTAACACATCTACATCATTTCTTTCATTACATGCCTTTAATAAGAAAGGTATTTTATATTCTTAAAGCCTGCTCACCTACTAAATGCAGAAGCAGATCACATTTTACTTCCCCCAATTTCGCAGTTAATTCTGTTGCCACGAGGTATGTGTTAAAGCGCTGTTTCCATAATCGACAATTTTCTGCGAAATTTCCATCCATCGATAAACAATTTATGGTTCTCTATCCGTTTTCGCTTTGGATAATCAATTACTGTTTGTATTTTCCTTATTTTCTTCTCAGGTGACCGTAAATCAATGATACTCGGATGATGGTTTTGACGACAATGGTTTATTTCCTGTTAGGTACATGGTACATGGTACATGAAATGGTCACTGTGGCTTTGGCGCCTGCGTATTAAGTATTTGTACAGTGCCGTACTTATCTAGTTTCCTAACAACACCTACCATTTCAAGTTTCATTAAAAGTTTCATTAAAAAAGATTAATAAATTTTTTAGTAATTTCGGTTAATGTTCGATTGTACGTACAGACTCGATATATAACTTTGTTTAGCGGCCATAAAGTGCTACTTTATTGTACTAGCCCTTAATAAGAAAAGCACACTTTAAAACAATAATTTATCAAATTTTCTCCTGTCAGAATAGACACACACACACAAATTCACAAACTGATTTTTTTTCCATAATCATGTAATTTTAGCAGTCGAACATAAAGCTTTGTATGCAACTCATATGCTACGGTGCTACGGGAGCCCGCCCTAAGTGTCCGTGCACCCCCTCCCCCCCACCGATCCTTGGGGACAATGTTTTTCATGTCCCCAAAAAAAAAATTGCATATATTGTTTTTGTTATTTAACACAAAAACTAAAAAAGATGGAGAAAAACTTTCTGCACAAAAACAAAGTGCATACAATTTTCTACAATTTTGTTCCTATACAATATTTGGATAGGAGTTACCATTTTCCAGATAAATGATTCAGCTCTTAAAATAAAATGTAAAATTCAATATAAAACGTAATACTACGGGAGCCCACCCTAACTGTTCGTGCATCCCCCCGATTCTTGGAAACAATGTTTTTCATAAAGATTAAAGCCTAAGGAACAATTTAAGACATGTCCCCCCAAAAAAAAAAAAAAAACTGGCTGTTCTTTCAAAATGGCGTTCGTTTAAAAAAAAATTGCAAATATTGTTTTTGCCATTTAACACAAAAACTAGAAAAGATGGAGAAAAACTTTCTGCACAAAGAACTAGTGCATAAAATTTTCTACAATTTCGTTCCTATACAATATTTGGATAGGAGTTACCATTTTCCAGATGCCATTATTACCGTTTTCGAGATAAATGTCTGCAATTATGATATTATTAATTTTTTTCAGTTTATTTTATTTTTTGTTATGTTAATAATATAAAGTTATATTATAATTGTCACAGTTATTTCCTCTAAGTGATTTACCGATATATGAATTTCCATGTTTTCTTAATTTTGGAATCATTTATCCGGAAAATGGTAACTCCTATCAAAATATTGTATAGGAACAAAATTGTAGAAAATTTTATGCACGTTGTTTTTTGTGAAAAAAGTTTTTGTCCATATTTTTTAGTTTTTGTGTTAAATGACAAAAACAACATTGGCAACAGTTTTTTTTAACATATGGCCGCCATTTTGAAAGTACAGCCGGTTTTTTTTTAGGACATGTCTTAAATTGTTCCTTAGGCTTTAATCTTTATGAAAAACATTGTCTCCAAGGATCGGGCGGGGCACGTACAGCTAGGGAGGGCTCCCCGACTAATACATAATCGGATTTTACTTGCTTCACCCTTTTTATTAGCCTCGCTCGTAAGCTCGCTCGGCCATAAACAAAAGACTAGTACAATAAAGTTCTAGATGACCAGATGAACAGAACCTGAGATTTTAAAAATAAAGAGACAATAACACGTTTTCAAAATTAAAACTTAATTTCCAAGAAACGCTCACCTCCCAGATTAGACGAAACTTTACTGTAACTTCCTGGTTTGATAACATACAGATTGCTTTTCCAGAAAAAAAATTCCTTCCCCCCTCCCTCCCCCCCAAACAATCGTTGAAATCGTACTTTTAATGCTTAGTTTTATTCGACTAATGGTACCACTGTGCAAATGTCGGATACGTATGACAATTTTCAAAAACAACTTTAGAACTTAATAAAAGTTCAAATCAATCTAAAAATGGTAGGTACCATTTTTTAAAGTAGAATATTTTCTTTTTAAAAGCTATAATTAAAATAGACTACCAGAATTAACCAAAGAAAAATATCTTTATCGGCGAAACTGAGCGCTGAGCGATAATATAGCGGTGTGCACAACAGGAACATTATCATTATCATTACATTTATTTGTAGCAATAAGCCACCAGAGAAGAAACTATTCTTAATTGATCTATTTCACGTTAGAAAGTTTGGTAAAAAGTGTCATGTCGAAAACTAGATTGGTATCACTAAGTCACTGTACATGTTGACCAACTAGTCTAATCTCCAAGCTTTGTAAACACTAAATACCTATATAACATAATAATCATATCATGGTTTTCAGTATCATTAATGTTAAAGTTACTAAAGTAAGCTTAAAATTTAACGCTTAAACTAGCTTAAAGTAAGCTTGACATTAAAGATACTGAAAACAATATGATTATTATATTATAGGTATTTAATTTCTATAAAGTTTGGGAATTAGACGAGTTGGTCAACATGTGCAGTGACCTTTTACTATTTTTAGTGATACCAACCTAGTTGTCGTCATCACACTTTTTACCAGAACGTGAAATAGGTCAATTAATGGGAGCTTCTTAAACAAATGTGTCTTGCACCCTATTGATATGGGGGTTTCTTTGTTTTTCTGAATACAGTTTTAGCGTCAAATATATTGGCCGTTTCCTAGGGCATAGGCGGGAAAATTTAAAAAAACGCTAATTGGTTCTGGTCGTTTAAATAAACTTATTATATCCTGTGTTAATATTATTAATCATCTAATTCTATTGCAAGTCTGCAGTGGCGGCTGGTGAAATTTCAATATTTCTTTTCTCGTCTGTGGCGCATGGGACCCATACGAAATATGGGAAATAACATCTAGAGAAGCACTTCTCTAATGACCCCTAAAAAATTTTGAAAAAGCAGTTTGCGAAACAATTTTTGAAAATTCGTTAGCCTCCCCTGGGTGTAGCGACTCCTGTTTATTTTTATTTTTTTTGTCATATGCATTTGACTTTTCATAAAAATACAACGACAAATTTTGGAGTTTATGAAAATATTTTCATTACTAACTGAGATACAACGAATTGAAATATTGTAATTTGTTAAATTGTAAATTACAAAGTGCATTAATTCGTTGTTTATTTTATCGATTCCAGGTCCTCTATTTATTCTAACTCTAACCATTATTTCTAGCAGTTGATCGTCTAAGGCCCAGTGGTCCGTGTCTTGAGTTTATTCTACTCGTTCTTTCTTTGCGTTCTCTCCTTCCTCCATTTTCTTGGTCCAATGTGATATATATCTTCTCGTATGCGTATTGTTTCTTCTGAAGGTTTAGTGTAGTCGTTGCCCTACTGGGAAGGTTTATATGTTCCTGCACTTTTCTCATCATGTTCTGTCTCGAAGCCGTCCCTGGTGTGAATTAATGCAAAAGTGGTAAGGGACAATAAGCAGCCAACATAACAGCTGTGGGTTGTCAAACAAATTTGTACTTTTTTTCCAATAGCTTGTGTTCTAGAATAACACAGCCCCACAAAAAAAAAAGTTCAAAGCAGCGAACCAGACCCATGTATTTCTATGTATTTTCGATCGCTGATTCCGAATCCGGGGTCAAAAAAAAAACGTACACCCCCAAAATCATTAGCTACAGCAAAAAACACCCCTGAAATGGGGTAAAGAGTATATTAAGCTACGAGAATAGTTGTTACATCTTAATCAATCGAATTATACAAATCAAGGTTAAACAGCAGCGTACATACTAGAGATATGAAACACACCCCCAGGGAGGGGCGAAAACTAGCCCCCGTATATAAAAAAATCGATCCAAAACAGCAATGACTCCTGAAAAAGCTCAAAATATCTAAGTTTTGTTAAAGTGATAAGAAACTGCATCAGATCCGACGCAATCTTCATAAACTGCCCCTATAGAGTTGAGAACAACCACCCCCAAGGACACGCATGTAACAGGAAGAGAGAAGAAACTAGACTATGTTCGACGCTGTGCTTGAAAACCACCCCCACGGGGTTAAGAGACGCCACCCCTATAAAAAAAAACTATGGAAATGAAACGAATAAGCAACAGTATAGCTTTTTCGTTACATCTTGAATTACGGTAGTTTACATCCTTTCTGGGGGTGTTACTTAATAACATTTATAGGACATGAGTTTCAAGCTCTAAGTGTGCAACGCGATTTTTGCCAAACATAACATCCATAAAAATGTAAATCCGGTTAGTTTATCTCTGTTTTCCAGCATCCTACAGATATAGGGGTAGTATCTCGCAACCCCGTGGGGGTGGTTTTCAAGTACATCGTCGAACATAGTCTAGTTTCTTCCCTCTTCCACACAACACAGGTGTTTCGAATTTTTATAGAAGTCACTATAACTTTTTATAGTTAAATCTTACATAGAGGGTAGTTTTCACACCCTCTGAGGGTTGACAGGGTAGGATGTTGATGGTACGTAAGTTTCTGGTTCTATTTTAGAGTATTACGCAATTTCAGCCAATCATAAGTTTAAATTTAGTTTTTGGGGTCGGGGGTGCACCCATTCGGCCGCCATCTTGAAAATAAAGGTGTAACTGGTTTTTAAATATATCTCGAAAACTATAACTGCCACAAAAAAATTATAAAAAGCTTTATTTGCAGATAATAATATTATCCACAAGTTTTATTAACAACATTTTGTTGTAACTTCGATAATTAAGAAGTTTTAAGCAAAAATTAATGAAAGTTTAGGGGTTGAAAAACTATTATTGTTAATAAATTTTTTTCTATTAATTTTATGGAAAAAATGCATCAGGACTGGAGGTAACTCATGCAAAACTTATATTTAATGACATAGAAATCTAGTAACTTCTAATTTCAGAATCGGGCCAACAATAACTCATATACAGTTTTCTCGAAAAGTATCAATCCTAGAAAAAGAAGATTCAAATAAAAAAGTTTCGTCCATTCTTTATCTTCATTTCTTCTCGAAATAGCTGATATCTGTTTCGAAAGATAAAAAAGTTTTTCGCTTGCTATATATGCAATTACAAATTTTCACATTTTATCGACACATTTTTACCAAAAAAGTCATATTTTCTATTAATATCAACGTTTGACCTTTATATTTACAAATTATATTCGCGCTTTGCCCTCTATGATCAAACACATGTAGTACGTCTTTTATTACTAAGATCTGCCACAATTTTTAAAGAATGCTGTTCATAGCTACCATCCCCACTCCAATCAACACTTTGACACTTTCCTTGCTTAAATTTCATTCGTTTTTTATTGTGCGCAGATCGACGTCACACAGTGTAAACATCAAAATGAATTCAATTGTGAGTGAGAAAATAAAGAGAATACGGTCGAGCAAAAGTCCTCGACGCATTTCATTATTGAAAAAGATGGTGCGCCGTTTGGATGATTTAGAAAAGAAATTGGATTCATATAATCGTCTCCCCCATCATCACAGTCGAAGTCCACCTAAGGAAGATGAGCAAAATAATTGCCATAAAAGACGGATTAGACGTCTCAGCTCAGAAGACCTAAGTGAAGGTTGGTACTATTATGTGACTGTGGTGCTCATATCCCTCAAACGGATTTTAAGAGGGTGTCGTTACGGGTTAACGACAGTTGCTGTTTATTGTGCCCATTATTATAATGAACTTATATCCTGTCAAGGGATGGCGATTTATAATTATTGTTCGTAGTCAACAATTTTGGCTGACGAAGCAATACCGAGTGACTCTGGCATCACAGATCACATATTATAAAATATTTATATAACATAGTTTGTTTAGTAATTATGAAATATGGAACACCAACCACAGATTTGCTTCATCAATAACTTGTGTTAGCTGAACCTCTTCATCAGGATATTGTAGCCATATGGGAAAGCTTGGCACGACATAGCTTGGATGTTCAGACGCGTTCAGACCTTTTAGCAAAAAAATGAGAGGGGGATGACCAAAAGCTGATCGAGTTGTTGGGAGACACAGGCAGATGATTAGCAGACGTTCACCATTAAGAGTCAATTTCTCGTAGAAATATGCTAACTTTTGGTTTAAACAAAATTCAAAAACACGATGGAAGAATCACCAGTCGATAAATGGCTTTTCGGTGGAAAATTCGGTGAGTGCCTTAAAACGGCAAAATCATTGGAACAGTCAGGAGCTAATCTCTGGGCTGTTCTTAGGAAACCAATCAAGCGACGGGAAACAAAGAAGCCTCTAAACTTTTATCGTCTGCCCCGGCGCAACTACAGACTCTCGAATCGGGACCGACAGAAAGACAAACAACAGAGCCCGAGTGCCAAGTTTCGATCTCAACAGCGATATTGGAAGTCGAATGCCCAGACGACCGTCAGAAGGCAGTAATTTCGAAAACACAGAAGGCAGGTAGAATTAAGTAATACATATTATTCTGGAAGCAAATAACCTCAGATATATTAATTTTGTCATGCGTTACGGGTTATCGCATTCCATTTGTTACAAAAGATTAATCTTAAACCTTAAAAAGCTTAATTCGTTTTTAAAACCAGAACATTTTAAAATGGAAGACAGAAATATTGCCTTACGAATTATGGCGCCAAACTGTTACCTGGCATCCATAGATTTATCTGAGGCTTACCACCTAATACCGGTTGCTAGGAGAGATAAAAAATATTTACATTTTATTTTCGATGGTATCTTGTATGAATACACCTGTATTTCATTTGGGTTGTGCATGGCTTCATGGGTTTTCACATAATTGTTGAAACCTGCAATGGCAAAATTAAGAAAAGAGAGATTCAGGTCGGTCGTTTATCGGGATGATTTCTTAATACTAGACGCAAATTATGCGGGATGTAAGCGCAATGTTCAGAAAACAATTATTTTGATAGAAAATCTAGGTTTTGTTATTAACAAGAAAAACAAATTAGCCAAATAAAAAATGTAAACTCTTAGGATTTATGCTTGACTCGAATAGTATGACAATTAGGTTACCTGTAGAAAAACAAATTAAAATAAGGAAAGCAATCCAGAACATCCGAATTGGAAAATTCTGCAGAATTCGACGGTTTGCAAATTTAGGTTTATTAGTGGCAGCTTGTCCAGCGATCCCTTATGGGTGGCTGTATACTAAAAAAAAAAAAAAAATTGAAAGATGTAATGATAAGAGAATGTTAATACCTGAACACTTGCAACCAGAATTTTCATGGTGGGAATCACAAATTAGAGGCGCAGAACAGAATATTTGTAGAGATATATCTTGGAAATTTTTTTGAGATGCAAGCCTTTCCGGTTGGGGGGCGGCATGTAAAAAACAAAAAGCACATGGCAATTGGATTAACAAACAAAAACTATATCATATTAATCACCTTAAGCTTTTAGCTGTGTTTCTTGCGTTAGGTCCTTTGCTATCAACTTAAGAGAAGCGGAAATATTACTTAGAATAGATAACACAACAGCCATTCCATACATCAATCGTATGGGGAATTAATCGAATCGAATTTCAGGAATTAAATACTATAGCGAGGAAAATTTGGCAATGGTGTGAGACAGGACAAATTGGGGTATTCGCATCATATATTAGGTCCTCAGAAAACACAGAAGCGGATTTTGACTCACGTCGCTTAAAGCCAGAAATAGAATGGCAACTGGCGGAATACGCATTTGAGCATATAGTGACAGAACTCGGGTGACCAGAAATTTACCTATTTGCTGGTAGCAAAAATACCAAATATCTTAAATTCGTTCCATGGTTTAAAAAGAAAGGAGCATTTTCGGTGGACGCATTTACAATTCCATCTTGGAAACCATACTATTTCTATGCTTTTCCACCATTTTCAGTTATAATAAAAGTTCTGCAAAAAATTATTCGGGATGAGGCTGAGGGCATAGTAGTAATACCCATTTTGACTACTCAACCATGGTTTCCCGTGTTTAATTCATTCATTACTCATAGATAAGTTAATAATTCTATCACCTAGGCCCGATTTATCACTTTGTTCAGGTCAGCATATCCTCTGCATACCCAACTTACCCTGGCGGCAGGGCGCTTATCAGACGGGCGTTAGGGTTGAGGGGAATGTCGAACGTTGCTATGAAAGTAATTTTGTCTCATTGTCTTCTATCACAAAAAATATATTTAAACATTATGAGCCGTGCTTCAAACTATGGTGGCGGTATTGCCAGCTTCTCTCCATCGATGTATTAACTTATGACGTTTCAGATAATAAGGTTTTTAACAAGTCGATGTAGGTGCGAATTATGGAACGATAAATAGTTACCGATCGGCTTTATCTTTACTACTGACTCCAAGTTTAAGAAAAAAAATACGGATTAAACGGTTTTTCAGGGGAGTCTTTAACCTGAGACCAACACGGCCGAAATATAATAGCACATAAGACCCGAATGTTGTTGTACAACATCTAGCTACATTAGACAATGAAACTATCCCACTTGGAAATCTTTCGAAAAAATTGGTAACCTTGTCAGATTTGGTTACTGCCCAATGGGTTAAAACTTTATTGCTAATTGATGTCAGTAACATTGAACAAAAATCAGGTGGCCTGTATATCAAGGTAGGTACCTCATAGAATTAAAACATCTCATCTAAATACAATGCAACCCCTCCTACATATACCATATTCTCCGGAAAAAAACAGATATATGTGTGTCTGCGGCTCTTCAGGTTTATATAAATCGGACCAAAACACTCAAACTGAAAAAAATTATAATAACATATAAAAAGCCGATACATGAAGCCTTAGCCACAGTAGAGAAAAGACCAGTAGTTTTACTCGCAGCGGTCCCTTTGATATTTGTTGTACTCGATTTTATTTTTTTTAATCCACTACGCATCTACTGTTTGTATCCCACGCGCATTTCGTCGACAGTGGCGACTGTTCAGAAACGTAAACGTAAACAAAAATAAACATCCGCCCCACCCTATATCATCACTGCCGTCCACTGTCGTCGTGCCGTCCACTGCGCATCGAATAGTTTAAGCCCACGCGCATCGCTTGCGCACTAAGAATCTTATACAACTGTTCCGGCTGAGTCGGACTACTGGTCTTTTCTCTACTGTGCCTTAGCACAATCAGTGAATCGCTGGATAAAAGACACACTTAAAGACAGTGAGGTAGATATAACGATTTTTTCGGCACATTCAGCTAGGCGTGCTCTGCAGCTCAAGTAATGGAATTAGCGTTAATGTTATTATGAATACTGTAGGATGGTATGACAATTCAAAAACGTCCACCAGACTACAATAGACAATAGTTAATCTCTGAAGGTATGTTTGCCAAAAGTATATTAACTGGGCATTAAATAATTTTCTAATTATCTCTCTGTTAACAATATACAATATTTCTTACGTTATAATAAAGTATAACTCACAATTAGCTTGTTTCATGTTGATATTCGTAATATTATAATGAAATAATATATTTATTAGTTTGCTTCTTATTTATGTTGCGTTAACTCAACTACCTTTAATCATCTACATGTGTTTGATCATAGAGGGCGAAGCGCGAATATAAATATAAAATTAAACGAACTTACCTAAGTGAAATTCAATTTTAATATATGAAGCGCTTCGCCCGAGATGATCCACCCCACCCTTTCCAGCTATCCCTGGATCATTTCGTAAGTAGTTGCGTTGTTCTTTTAAAAAAAATGAAGTTTAAGCAAGGAAAGTGTCAAAGTGTTGATTGGAGTGGGGATGAACAGCATTCTTTAAAAATTGTGGCAGATCTTAGTAATAAAAGACGTACTACATGTGTTTGATCATCTCGGACGAAGCGCTTCATATAATTAAAATTGCACTTCGTTTAGGTAAGATCGTTTAATTTTATAATTATATTAACAGATATACAATAAAATGGTGAAAATTGAGATCAATTCATTGTTCCGTTATGGAATTGAGCGAGTTGAACCAAAAAATAATAACTGTTTTATTTATCCAATAGACGCCGATAACGAGAGCTGGTCGGTGACAACTCGTGTGACGGTGTTAAATAATTATGTATAATAATTCAATTATTTGACAGATCATTACAAAATTCATGGGATTCTATTCTGATAATAGACGAAACGATTAAAAAACATTCAAGTGGATTCGTTAAGGACTGCGACCTGTAAAGCAGGAACACTGTACAGATCAGCTGACGGAAACCTACGACAACTTTCAATAGTTATTTTGGGGCTTGATAAAATTTCAAATCAATCTGAAAATTATACCATTTTTTCAAAAGCTATAATTAAAATCTATTTCTTGCAGAATTAAGCAAGTAAAATCAGCGAAACGAATGCTGGTTTGTTGAGCGAGTATAGAGCACAAACTAATGGGGTGTGCAATAATACATCACATAAATTCCCCTAGTAACTATTAGTAATTAATAAAATTATTTTTAAAAAACAAATACATACACTGAATAGTTGAAAATTTCCACTTTGAAAGGTATTTTTTTTTTAATTTGACCGTATCTTTTAAAGTTATAACACTGTGCAACGCGGATTGCTGCCACAAAATGCTCTTTACCGAATTACCGTTGAGATCGCAATTGGAACGTTAATTAGACATCGGAATTAAATAATAAACTAAAGATATATTGTTCTTATGTGAAATGTTCTTTTAATTCATGCCAAAAAAAAAATAAACGAAGTTATCTACAAAATCTAATCTCACAATGTCGCAGTTAAATTGTTAAATAAAAAAAATAGCCAAAGTTGATAATAATATGTAGTAGTAAATTTTATATATTATTATTTCTGTCTCTTTCAATAATCTTATCTTCTACAAAATATTTAAAAATTTTTAATAAAATTTGCACCAAATGGATCGAATTGAAATTGATTTTTGATTATTTTTTTGTTAATATTGGAAAATTTCACACCTAAAATTATATGTTTAAATAAACTAAAATAAAAATAGCAAAAATTTGGAAAAGGAATGCAATCACATTGAAAGATAACAGACATTACTTTATTAAACGGGTATACATGGGTATCAAATTACTTCATAGTCAATCCTCGAGAAAGGTAAAAATACTATAAACATATTATGATGTCCCAGGTACCGGTTGGGATTTTGCGGAGTAAGAGGGAAATATTTCCTTTTATATAACAAGTATTAAATTAAATGTTTTAACTTTTTTGGAAGTGAATCCAGACAAGCCTTATCTTGCTATATCTTCTATATCCGATATTATTTTCAAAACCGTTCAGGCATAATAATATGATTTAATTTATCTTGACAGTAATTGTCATTTGAATAGAAGCGTCTTGTTATTTATGTACCAAGGGTCGTAAGTGCACTTTTATTTGGTCGAGAATACAGGCCATACATGGGCCTCGGATTGTAATTATTCGAGACCAAAAAATCTCTCTGTTCGACCCGCGGTGCATATTATATTTTTCATCATTAAACTAGAAAAACACTTGAGATAAACTGTAATTATTTGAGTAAAATTTCATATTTGCTAAGCAAATAGTAAAGGTAGCGATGCATGGCAACCGTCAATAAAATAAATTTAGGACGCGGCTTCTATTCAAATGACAACTACTGTCAAAATAAATTAAATCACACTATTATAATTTTTGAAAATAATGCCGGATATAACAGATATAGCATGTAAGGCTTGTCTGAATTAACTATTATTTATATTTATCATAAAACTTCTTGTTATATAAAAGATAAAATTCTCCCAAATTTACTTTATTTCCCTAGGTGCGTTATGAAAAATAACGACCCGTTGCCAATGGCAACAAGTATTTGGTACATAAAGCGTCACTTACGATCTACAAAACTATGGAATTAGAGCAGGTATATTTACGAGGGAAGTATTACGAAAAATTTATTTTATTGACGGATATTGGATATTCCAAGCATCGCAATCTTTACTATTTGCTTAGCAAATTTACTCAAATAATTATAGTTTTCCACTAGTTTTTTTCTAGTTTAACGATTCATGGGTATGACGAAAAATATAATATGCGCCGCGGGTCGTACAGTGCGATTTTTTGGTCTCGAATACTTGTAAAAAAGTGCACTTACATAAATAACTATTTAGGTACCATTTTATAATACCTAGTCAAAATAACAAAATAACCAATTGCATTTTATAAATATTTTTGAATATTTTGCAGAATAATCAAGAAAAATAAGAATATGTTATAGTCACACGAAGTGAATATGTTTCTTCAATAATATTCGTTTATCGAACATAACAAACAAATTAAGAGAAGTTGAAATTTTATTCTAAAAATGTTTGAAGCTTTTATAAAAAATTCCAGTAAAAAAATACAAAATATACATCGTCATATTAAGTAATGTTGCCCCTGTCTCATTTTACTGCAAAGAAACAATTTCAAAACATTGAATCACTTTAACTCCAAATTTTTTATTATAAATAAATAGTATTTTCAGGTGATTTAATTTTTTTTCACTTCTAGGTCAGATAAATAGGGTAATATAAGTTGAGAAATAGGGGATCAATGAAAATTTTGAACTTTTACTTTTTCTTTTAACACAGATGGTTTGGGGCAACTTTCTTGGGGGTGGGGGTAAAAATTACGTTAATAAAATGTCGCAAAAATAATGGTTTTAGCGAAAACTTTGTATTTACTTTCGTTAAATCTTATGAATTTTCCCACAATTTATTTTTTTTTGACGCCTTTGTACAATAAAAATTGATCGAGTTGTGACGATATCAAACTTTGGCATTTTCGGCGCCGCTTTCAGACATGATTTTCAAGCGCCTTCCTTACAATTTACTCGAACATGATAATATAGGTACTTGAAAGCCTATTTAATTCCCATTACTTTGATTTTTTATCTGTCGTTCTACGTTGACAATTATGTGCGCTATAACCCGAAATTTGCCATATTTGCAGCTAGACTTCGCCTTTCAAAAAAGGAAATAAAAATTAACATTTTGCTAAATTATAATTGATTCCCTTCTTTGGAAAACTTATTGCTAATTTAGTAAAATTAGCAATAAGTAGCATGAGTACAGTAGAACTCATGTCGAGTTTTTACATGAATTTATATAAAGTTTTTTTATTTTTCTTTTATCTCTCTTTTTGGGATTTTCTTTACCACATATATATATATATATATATATATATATATATATATATATATATATATATATATATATATATATATATATATATTTTTTTTTTTTTTGCCACAAAACACGAGCTAACTGTTCCTTTGATATAAAAATCACAGTCGTAGAGGTTATTTTCCAGTAATATACTGGATAATTTTACTGTTTTGTAGATTCCTTGAATATTATTTTTAGAAGGGAATAATTACATATGTAACAAAAAACCCCTAAAGCAAAAAAAAAGGAAAAATTATATAAATATTGTTCTAACGACAAATTCAAATGTATTGTATTGTACCTAAGTATAATATTAATATAATTGTGTTATTGTCTATTTATATAGAGTGTTTCAAAATTAAATACGCATACGACACCTGTGCATAGAGGCCACTTTGGTATCCATCGTCCTTCTTTCCTGAGGTACAGGGCGTTTTGCCGAATTTGGCCAAATATTTATTTGGTCATAACTTTTGAACCACTTTGTATAATAGGATCATATTTGGTATATGTATTTCACTTATTTTATTTGACAAAATTCCATATAAACCAAAATCGAAATCCAGGTCGGTCTTTATAAAAAACTGACAATATTTAATAATTATATCTGTATAGCAAAATTTTGTAGGTATATTTTGATATTGAAAAAGAACAGAAAAAATTAAACAAAATAGTACACTTGTTTGTCTGCGCATTGTATTCAACAAGATTGCCATACCTACATTCAATTTAAAAAAAAATCGGAATGCTTGAAAATCTATTTTAGTGTTAAATTAACAAAACTTTCGTTTTTGGATGTAGAAGAAAATGTACTCAAATTGTTGCGACTAATAAAAAATTAGCACAAGAACTTTGGATCATGCATTAGGTGTCCCGCATATCAACGCATGGCAAACATTAAAAAAGAATAACCTACACCCAGGTTCAGAGGTTAGAGGCAGAGGATGAAGTTCATCGGTTGAAATTTGGCAACTAGATCATTCGGAATCGAAAAATTCTTAATAGACATCAATTTAGAGATGAGGCGTAATTTTCACATTGAATATTTTTGTTAATTTAACACTAAGATAAATTTTCAAGTTCTAAAACTGTCTCGATTTTTTTTTATATTGGACGTATGGCAAACTTGAATAATGTGTGCAGACAAAAAAGCTTACTATTTTGTTTAATTTTTTCCGTTCTTTTCAAATAACGAAACAAATCTTCAAAATTTTGATATATTAGATATTGTCAATTTTTATAAAGACGGACCTGGATTTGGATTTTGGTTTATATGAAATTGTGGCAGGTAAAATAAGTGAAATACATATATCAAGTATGAACCTAGGTGGTTCGAAAGTTATGACCAAAGAAATATTTGACCAAAATCAATAAAACGACCTCGCTCTATCTCAGTAAAGAAGGACGAATACATTAATGATGGGTGATTTGGAATCACCAAAATATCCTCTAACTAGCTGTCGTATGTACATCTGAAACCCTGTATGTTTACACTTCGCTATATCTCATAAAAACTATTATGTATTTTACTATATCGACTTGACTCTTATACATATTTAAGTTTAAAATATTATATAAAATGTATAATAAGAATAAGATATATTATATATTGATATAATATTATTTTCCTTCATTAGTTCCGATAGCCTTGATTTAAATAATTATCTATCTTCCATATACCTTGCACATTGTGCTAAAAACCGCGTATTTTTCATATAAATTAACGAATAGATAAGTGTAACTAAATTCGTGATATTCATGTAAAGTAGATGTGTGTATATGAGACATAGAATATGTTATATTTACCGCCTGCAGTTATTGCAATTAACATTTTTTTAAACTTAATATTATACAAATTGTACATTGTTGTTTTATAATAATGGCTAGGGAGGTAAAAATAATATATTTATTAGAGATATAGGAAATAAATAAATCAAGTATAATTATTTATGTACCGTCCTCACAATCAGCCTACGACGCATCGATTTAATGTTTTTTTTGGCTGTGAATAAACTTTAGGTTTTTGTGATATCAGTGTAATTTTTTATTTACTTTTAAATATAACGAGTGTTACCGCACTAAGCAATATAGTAAGTGGCATTAACAAGTTACTCTAGTCCATGATGTTCGATTTGCCGTTATACCCAGTATGAGATGTCCATAGACATTACATCGAATATTATTTAAAATCTATTTATATTATAATATGTCTTGTGCCAAATCGATGTACCTCAATTAAAAAGATTACAGAAATGTTTAAATCATATTACAATCAGGTCTAGTAAAGTTACTGTGTATATCAATGTCTAATCCTGTAATAATACGATAAGTATATTTTCCCGACATACCAGGAAGTAATGTTGTACATGATAAATTCAAACTGGAAGAATAGGTAAACTTTATATATGTATTACGAAAAAGGCTTAAAATGTCATTAAACATCGAGTTTGAGCAAAACAAATTTTCTGTCTGTCGGTCTGTTTGTAACCTTTTTTTTGTGCATTAGCCGCCCCCCTCACCCCACTGCCGCACCGTGTGGTATATCGTTTTATGGGTTTTTTAGGGTAGATGATTTCAAATATTATATTATTAAAGTTCTATGAGCTATTATTTCCGCATAGTGTAGTGCAAATATAGTATCAACATTTTTTCGTTGTAAGAAACTCAGATATACTCCACGTAAATTAGATATTTTAGAAGAAATAATTTATAAAGTAATAATATTTGGGATGCGTACTCTAGATAGGGTTAGAAATAGATACCCGAAAAGTTCCCCCCCAATTTAGGAACGTCCTTTTTTTTTTTGCAAAAAACCACCCCCAACGGGGACTTAACGCTGATTTTTCACTTTTATCTTGTAAACCGTTCGTCGGAAGAGAAAAAAGTATAAGAAACAAAAAATTTGTCGTTAAATCCTGCATAAAAAATGTCCTATTAACCTTGTAGCTTATCCTCACCTATTTCGCGCTAACAGCGCCCGAACAGAGAGGTAGTTTGGGGCGCAGAGGTAAAAATCGATCCTATTCCAAGTTTCACAACGAATATCTTAAAACCGGTTACTTTAACGAGAAAAATGCTCAGGAATGAATTTATAGAGCAGAATTTTCTCTATAAGATGCATATATAGCGGGTTTTGATGCAAGTGATTTTTATGTATTTACTCTCTCTCCTTACAGCTTTTTAAAACTTCCGAGGTCTGCAAATCACGAGAACTGTAAGCTTTATTTTTTATTTTTCCCTGAGCCTCTCTTAAGAAATGAATATCTTTATCTTCAGGTGCGAGAGCGATAATCAATGCGAGAAGATCAAAATCTTGTCCGACGATGACCACTGTATCGTTTTCATTAGATTTATTTAAGGCGGTTTGAACTACGAGTACGTCAGCGTTGTCTACAGCAATAATTGTTTTGATTCCCTCGTTTTTAAATCTCTCCACCAATTGCGAAATAAACTGTTCCTTGTTTGTGAGATTGTTTATCATTTTATTTTGCGTTTCAGTCAGTGGCGTGTTCTCATTGAAAATAATTTCGGTGAAATGCGTTTCAAAAGTCGCTGCGGTCATTCGATGCTCTTCGTACTGCAGGTATTGTCAGCATATCCATCAAATACTACAGTCACTTTTTGGCCGTAATGATTACGAATAAAGCGAACGTAGGCTGTATAAACGTAGCCAAAGGTACCCTGCTGGCAATCGGACAGCATTGAAAATATCATACAGAGACGATTTCTTAGTTTTTCTCATTAACCCTTTCTCATCGAAGATAGGAAGCGGAATTGAAGCAAGCTCAAAGTTGAAACATGATTCCAAATCCTATTTTGAGTGAACAGTACAGATTATCAGGGCCGGATTTACATTTGAGAGGCCCCTGGGCACTTCTTATGTGGAGTCCCTTGTAATGCGGCCAATTTTAACAGAATTAAAATATAAATGTTTAATTTTTTTAATTTATAAATTAACTTTTCCTGCGTTTTCATTTGTTTTCATTTGTAATTTTTTCATTTATTCCTAAATTTTCCTATTCCTTTAAATTTTTACCGTTTTTATACATTCGGGCGCCACAATTACGTGGGGGCCCTGGGCACGTGCCCCAAGTGCCCTTATGTAAATCCGCCATTGCAGATTATCCTCTGATATAATTGCGTGTTGTCGAAAAACACAGCTTTGTGGAAAAATAGGGGAAAATTCATAAAAATCACTTGCGCCAAAACCCGCTATATATGCATCTTATAGAGAAAATTCCGCTCTATAAATTAATTAATGAAAATTTTTCTCGTTAAAGTAACCGGTTTTAAGATATTCGCTGTGAACTTGGAATAGGATCGATTTTTACCTCTGCGCCCCAAACTACCCCTCTGTTCGGACGCCGTTAGCGCGAAATAGGTGAGGATAAGCTACAAGGTTAATAGAACATTTTTTATGCAGAATTTAACGACAAATTTTTTACTTCCTATACTTTATCTCTTTCGACGAGCGGTTTCCAAGATAAAAGAGTAAAATCAGCGTTAAGTCCCCGTTGGGGGTGGTTTTTTACAAAAGAAAGGACGTTCTACCCCCAAATTGGGGGCGAACTTTTCGGGTATCTATTTCTAATACCATCTGGAGTACGCATCCCAAATATTATTACTTTATAAATTATTTCTTCTATTCACTGTTTTTTAATCTAATTTGCGTGTACTAATAGGAAATCTGAATGTTGAAGTAGGACTCCTCAGCAGTGGTTTTTTTAAATTATAGGTTTGTACCAAGACCATAATGTACCTTGGGCCATTTGTAATATCCAGGACGTGTCGCCATCTGGTTAGCTGCCGCCGAAGTAATGTACATCCAACTGACTTTGCAGACCGTCAGTGGTCGTTTAAACGTGGTCTCGTTAAGATAAAGAGTACCAGAAAATTAAGTTTTATTTTTCACATTAAAACTAATTTATTTCGTGTGTGATTGAGTGTCAGTATATTGTTAACCTCTGGGCAAGGTTAATGTTGCATACAATCATTGGATTCGGCACTATTTGGTACGTAAATTAGGCATGTAATCTTGTAATTAGGTAGTTTAATATCATAATGGCAGCCATTTTTGTTGAATCATAGACGGTCTTGTACCTTGGGCCACAACTGCCTCGTGTACCTTGTGCCGGCCCAAGGTACAATATAGATTAAAATATTTCATTTTTTTTAATTTTCAGAAAGCCTAAAATGCCGCGTAGCAAAACTGGACTGGACAGAAGAAGAACTTAGTTGATGCACAAGCATTAAAGGATGCACTTTCTGCTATAACATCTGATGATCCAGATAAGAAAATGTCGTATAGGGAGGCTTCTAAAGTATATAGGGTTAGTCGTTCGACTCTTTCTCGGTATTTGGATAAATTTAAAGAATATGGCGAAAGGGATTTTGAATGTTCCGTAAATTATGCTGTCAAAAAAGTTTTTACAGAGTTTGAAGAAAATAGCATGGTAAACTATATCCAAGCTGTAGCCAAAATGCAATATGGATTAATAAAGAAAGGTGTCGGACAACTCGCTTATAAATTCGCAAAAGCAAAACATATCCTAAAACTTGGGATGATGAACAAATAGTTGGAGAGGAATGGATGCGTGGTTTCCTCAAGAGACATTCCAAAACCCTTTCAATAAGGAAACCGGAGGCAACGAGTCTAAGCCGAGCTACAAGTTTTAATCGTTACAATATTGGATGTTTTTTCAAAAATATTAAAACTGTTCACGACAGATTTGGCCCCATACCTCCTGACAGAATATGGAACTTAGATGAAACTGGCCTCAGCACTATGCAGGGCCAGTCAAAAATAGTTGCTCCAAAAGGTGTAAAGCAAATGGGTAGTGCAACATCAGCAGAGGGGGGTCATCTTGTCACTATGATTGCAGCTGTCAGCGCTGTTGGGAATTCTTTGCCGCCGATGCTCATTTTTCCAAGAGTTCATTTTAAGGATAGGATGTTGTTTGGTGGTCCTCCAGGATGTATCGGAGCTGCGAATATAACAGGGTGGTCAAATGAACAAACTTATTTGAAGTTCTTAGATCACTTTCTTGGATCGGTTAAATGTTCTAAGGGAGAGAGAGCTTCTGGTCTTGGACAATAATGAGACACACATTTCCATTGAAGCTCTTGAAAGAGCCTCAGCTGCTGGTGTCGTTATAGTAATATTCCCTCCACACACTTCACATAAAGTCCAGCCTCTCGACCTCTCAGTTTATTCTCCGCAAAAAACCTATTACAATCAGGCTGTGGAGGCATGGCTTTACAACTACAAAGGATATACTTTTGACACATATTCTGTTGCGGAGGCTTTGGGTGTGGCTTATCCAAAGGCATTTACATTCTTTCTGGTTTTCGTAAATCGGGTATTTCATCATTTAACGCTGAAATCTTCACGGACGACGATTTCTTGAGCGCCTATATAACCGATCGTGATGTACAACAGTCTTCGGCAAATCTAACAGTGAGATTAGATACAACAGAAAATAAAACAGATGAACATTCAACTTCGATTCCAATGATAAACGAATCAATTCCAGGTCCTTCTACTGACGCTCAGCCCACTTCAAATAGATTGATTCCTGGCACTTCTTCCAGTCTCCTACTAAAGGTTTGGTTTCCTGTAACTCTAAACAAATAATTATGAAAACCCCAGAACAAATACAGCCGTATCCGAAAGCAGAGCAAAGAAAAAAATCAGCCAAAGGAAGGAAGGCGGGAAAGACGATGATAGCTACTGATAGCCAGAGAAAGAAGCTATAAGGAAACAAAAAGAAACCAACAGCTACAAGAAAAAACAAAAAGCGGTAAAGAAAAATTTATCTGAGACATTGTCAGGCATTAAAAGGAAATCTACAGAACCTGCAAAGGTAATGAAGGGGGAGAAAAAAGTGGTAAAAGCGGTAAAGAAAAATGTATCTGAGACATTGTCAGGCATTAAAAGGAAATCTGCAGAACCTGCAAAGGTAATGAAGGGGAAGAAAAAGTGAGAAAAGAATCTTCCTCTGAAAGTGAAAATGACCCTCCTAATCTTGTATCAACTGATGATGACAGTGCTGATGAAGAATGCCTGTACTGCAGCAACTCAAAGGAGGCTGATAAGAGTGGAGAAAAGTGGTGCAGATGCATCGGATGTGGTCGTTGGATCCATTACCTGTGTGCTGGTGTAGAAGGAAATGATTGGAAGGCTTACCTATGCGATTTTTGCACAACCCGCTAAATACTGTTTTGTTTTGTATTTATATACCTTGCTTTATTTCACTTTAAAATAAATATTTTCTTTCTTTCTATGTATTTGTTTTCGAGCATGGTTCAAGGTACACGATAGTTGTACCGAGGTACACGAGGTATTGTACTATGGTCCACCATGCAAAGTATTAAGTTTTTTTCGGTGAATTTTTGTAAACATAAGCCCATGATTTCTTTTTAAGATAAACATGTTAAGAAGACGTTGAAATACTGATTACGTTCAAAATAATTGAAATTGCGCAATACAATCCAAAATTCTGATGATAAATTTAAAATGTGGTCCAAGGTACAACACTCTCCCCTACATATATTTTTAAAGTGACTTTAAATAATAAATATTGTATAATTATGTATATTAACTGTTAGTTTTAGATATTTTGTTTACAAAATTCGTTGAGGGACATTTAGTAGTTATCTAGCAAAGTCAGACATGAGAGATTAGATCTGATTATTTAAAATAATTAAATTCAAATACAAAGTATATCAAAAAAATATTTCTATATAAAGTATTTTGAAGCAAATATAGAAAACTGATAAGCAAAACACCCTCTTACAGTTTTTTCGTATGTAATATCACTAGATCTTACAGTTTTATCGAATAGTAATATAAGGAGTGTAAATTAACAGTTTATTATCTGATCAATCCCGAGCGCTTTGGCGCGAGGGATTTAATCTTTGATAATGAACTATGTAATGTAATTTTAACTTTTGTATTTTACTATATTTCTATATATTTTTTTACATTATGACTTATCTACAAATACTGTAGCCACAAAGACAAATAAAGTATTCTATTCTATCAATTTATATACGAATTATATTACTAATTGGCAACTTAACTCGAGAAGAAAATTATATATTAAAATGAAAAGCACGAGTGGTATTTGGAAAGAATATTTCATGAAATAAAACATGATATGTCAATAGGTGCAATGCGAATTACAGCGATAATTCAGTAAATATAAACTACAGCGATAATTTTGCAAGTTGGTATTGTCAAAAGCAGATCTAGGTTAGTTATGACATTTGTTTGGTGCCATGTTGTCAAAAAGCGGGCTTTCATTGGCTACCATGGTAATGAGTGAAATAATCGGTATAAAAAATTTCAAAAGAATGTATTTCGAATAGAAATGTGATAATAATTTTTCGAACTGACGGTTAAATTCTATATTTTATTTTTTTCTAGTGGCGGTAGAGTAGCTACGAAGAGTTGGTTTTCTATATGTTCGTTTTTTTAAATTCTTATCTATTTCTCTCATCTTCCTGTCAGTTTTATCTAACTTTCCTATATCATATAGATCATTGTTTGTTAATTTTAAATACCGAGAAAGAACTCCGAGTGAGAAGCAGCTGTCCATCTTGTATATCGTTGTATTGTATTCATTATTTTTCTATTTTTGGGTGTGGTGTAATATTTTGATAATTTAAATTAAAAATAGTGAATATACAATTTTGCAGAACACTAGTGAACTTTATTGATTCCATTATTTCTATTAAGCTTTGTAGCCGATGTTAATGTCATCGTTTCATAAATTGTGCGTTTAATATGAATGTCTGGCGGACGAAGGTTCAAAAATGGAATATAGAGGAATTAATAGGATCTGGGCAATCCGTGCTGACTAGGCTGTTAAATGTTTTTTAGTTTCTAAATAATTTAAGTTGCTACCTACTCTCCAATAAGTAGTACGAATGATAAAAATCAGAAAGCGAGTAACCTGTTTTCTTTATGTTGACGAAGAAAAATTGTTAATCTTGCTTTGTAGTACTCATTATAGCGTAAAAAAATATGACATTAATTTCTGGTAGTTCTCGTCACTTTCTGTAGATAAATGAAGTTATCATTAATTTTTTATGGATTAAAGTATATGTCCTTTGACTTTACTAGACCTACATCTGTGCATAGTTATAATTAAATGTTTAACATCGAAACCTTGCCTTTCAATAGACAGATATTTTTTATAAATTTACAAAGTTCATCCGATACATTGCCGGTTATTATTAATTTTTACTGGCTTTTGTTGCTCAATACAATCACTTAAGTAAATATTGTACTTAATCATATATATTATGCACGACTCTGATGTTAAACATTTATTATTTTTATTATATTTATACATATAATATATATTTTTTAACACAAATGCTTTAGGACAACTTTTAAAAAATATTACAGAGAACTAATTTTAACTGTAATGCAAATGTGCCTTTAATATTATTCTGTAATGGTGAAAACACATTTTATTTTTAAAAATTTACAACTTTACTTTATGTGAATGTTATATGTGTGCATAATGGTATTTTTCTTTTAAATAGCTGAACTCAAAAAAGGCGAAATATTTCTCATATGCCCTAAAACGTCTTGTTTTGACAATAGGGGCCGTTAAACATGATTGTTAAAAGACAGGCAGTGTCCGTTAAACTTAAAACTTACTTTTTTAAATTTAAATTGTAATTTAACCTGTTATTTATTATAACAATAATGTATTTATGACTTCTTGCTTCATTTTTGTGGATATAAATGTTACAAATGATCATCTTTAAAAAATATTGTTATAAGATAGGCAGTGTCCATAGATTATCATAAACTAAAAACTACCAAATTTAAATTTGAATTGTAATTTAGCATGTTACCTATTACAATAATCATTTATTTATGACTGCTTGCTTCTAAATAGAAGACTAGCCTCATTTTTGTGGCCATAAATGTTACAGCGGTGAGTGAACCTAGGTAATGTAATATTCTGAATCTTGTCGAATTCCAGCATTTTGGTTGGCTACTTATATTGCTGATTATCGTAAAGGCATACATGTCATAGAATAATGTGTTATATATACTTATGCTTTGTAATTCCTTACAAACCACGATTTAATTAAGTTATATGTTAAAAAATACTAGTGCCTCGTTATAATAATCAGTGATACGACCTGTTCTGTGCCATCTCAACATAAATTTAAAATGCGCAAAATATATGAAAACTAACTGCGCGAAATTGAAGACTGCTGAAAACTAGAGGAAACCATAGAATAGGAAGACAAACATTTAAGTCAACCTAAGAAAATGCTACTAAGATGGAATAGCTTTCTTTAAGAGAAGTAAAGTAATAGCCATTGAGCGTAAGTTGTTTAGTATATACCACACATTACCACACCAAACTGCTATGCTGAAACTTTGAAAATCGAAGACTCGACATGGGAAAGATCTATCCAGATAAAGTTGTAAAAGGCAAATGTTACATTTGCCCCTGCCCTGAATTCCTGAACTCTTTCGTTAAACCATTTTGTGCAAAGCAACGCAGTTTCGTTCAGTTTACTGTTTAATATTATGTTGGGACAATAAAACGTTAATTGATATTTTGATGTCTGTTGTAGTATTTCAATGTACAGTTTTCTACAGTCAATAGCTGCAAGAAGTTTTTTTACACTCTCCAAGTTGCAAACATTATTGTGCTGGGTGGCGCCCAACTAAATAATTATGTCTTATTTTTGCTTTAGTTAAAATAAAGTTCGTATACTACTAGGTCTCAATCAAACTCCCCACCTTGTTATTAAATTTTTTACAATTAGTTTTTTCTTTATTTTATATCTAAAATCATACAAAACACAACACAGTTTGTACTCAGTATGTATAAGTATATACTAAGTACAAACTGTGTTATGTGGGATGCAAGTCATTACAATAATTTAGTTTGCCCCATCATATAGACAGTTTTAGAATTAATTTAAATTCTATAACTGGAAATTCTCTGCCATTCTTTGATATAAAATAAATGAATTGAACGTGGCTAAAATTGTCCCTGAAGGAATATATTTCAAATAGTTTTTCTTTTTATTTCTTGGCTCCCATTTCAATCCCTTTCAATCCCGTCTGCTGAAATGACACACATACGTTATTTAGAAAGGAAGTATTTAAATGTCATCCAACAGCTTAATATTTCTAGCTGCCAAAAAATTAATCCACTCCTTCGGTTGCAATCTATAGTGTCTTTTAAGGAAATATTCTTTAACGTATATTCTAAACCAACCACCATATGACTCCGTTCCGGACAGATTTTTAATTCTTCCTCTCTTTTGTAGTCGAGTCCGTTGGGGACATTTTCTCCATTCTCTTAACTTTCACAATGATGATATCTTGTTACACGCTTACACAGTAACCAGTCTAACTTTGCTTTAGGAAATTAGATATTATAATTAATAAATACGAACACTGGTCGTTGTCTAAAAGACAAAAGACGTCTGTGCAACCTATGCGGTAAAAATTGATTTTGCCCTCAATCATGACATGAGTAGATAACACGTTGGGCATTACACTGTTTGAAACAGTTCAAAGGTAGGTCGTGCCATTTGCTGTGTATGTAATAAAACAGACGCAGGACACCTTATATTTCTACTCTATATTATAAAAGCCAACTCTTCCGATAACACAGGTCTACAAAAAAAAGATCTTGTCCTAAGGTTCTCATCTAACTTTTCTAAAGTATTTTGACGCGTTAAAGCCAATTTTGGACAAAACAAATTTTCTCTTTCAGTTTTTTAGGTGATAAAAGGGGTGGTAGAGGGAAACTGACACCATAAAAAACATAAAAATTGGCTTTAGCGCGTCAAAATACTTCAGAACAGATAAGTTAGATCAGAACCTTAGGACAAGCAAGACCTGTTTCTTGCTTTTTTAAGGGGATAAAAAAGAGAAAAAATTATCTTTAAGGCGAAAGTTCTTTGTCAAATGTTACGCCAAGGTCTACAAGAGTAGCAAGTTTTTGTATACACTAGTCAAAAATAAGAGGGCTGGTCTTAGTTGTGTAAGACATTGACACATTTAAATTTAAACAAGGGAATTGTAGATATGGAACGTAATATTTTTAATGCTCCAAGTATCTTGATAATTATTTAGTGGTACTTAAAGATTACACTAGGCCTTCGACTGATTGACAGGCGCAGACGTGTTTGGAGATGGGGAAGGATAAGATGTAACAGAAATTACTAATCATTAAAAAAACTGCCTACATGTCTTCACCTCATCATTGGAAGAAGAGCGAATAAAGTGAAATACTGGCCCGCGCTCGGCTATCAGACACTTAATAATAATGGCGGTTAGATATAGTTGGAGAGGGATAGACGCAGTGAATGTCGAATGTATCACTATTATACTACATAATAACTATTTTATAAAGTTATATGAACATAATTTATGAATGTTCGTGGACTTGAAAGATGTTGGCGCAGCCCGTTTTATTGTAAACTCAAAAAATAGCCACAGAAAATAAAGGGGCCTCATCAGATATCTAAATTTTAAGAATAGGTAGGTAATTAAATGAATTTGGAAAGTTATTTTCGCAAAATTTCAAGAAATTTAAAATTTCATCAACAAAAATTATTAGTAATTAATTCATTGATTTAGTGAGTTAAAATGTGATTTTAGACAAGCATTTAAGAAAACAAATTTTACTAGATCTATTTTCCGATCGAATAAAGTCATAGACGACTCTCTCTTGTCCTAAAAGTCTGAAGGAAGTTATAATGGTTATAGACAAGTATTCCCTTTTCAGGTATTGGCAAAAAGGGCTTTTACATATTTTTTAATGTACGAGTGAAATAATCCCAAGAATGTACTTATTAAACACTTGGGGTATCAATTTACCGTTACAGTACAGAAGTTATAATATTAAACAGTACTTTGTATTCGCTATTCGGGTATTGGCAAAAGTTGCCAATACTTTAGCAGTCATAAATCAAATAAACAATTGTTTTGCCACCTATGGTGTATTTACTGGGTCTTCCTAATTCTCTCACAAGCCGACTTGTATAGGGTTCGATTTGGTACCCCAGGTGGTAAGACATCATGATACTATGCGGCACCTACTTTAATAGTTTAGTTCAGATTGAATTTAACACAGTTAGAGCAAGTTAAGATATTTGACTTACAGTCTTTTATCTCATGATTATAAAACCACATCTCGATCATTATTTACGACTAATAAATGACGACACACTCGTCAATAAATTATATTGTACTTTATTCAAGTGAATACAACAGTTTTTATAAGAGTAACAAGTTTTTACAAACACATACAATTGTTGTCACAATATAATTGTTAAGAAATATATATATATATATATATATATATATATATATATATATATATATATATATATATATATATATATATATATATATATATATATATATATATATATATATATATATATATATATATATATATATATATATATATATATATATATATATATATATATATATATATATATATATATATATATATATATATGTATGTATGTATGTATATATTGTTATGTCATCCGAATACATACAGTTACGCACAAGTTCTAGGAATATGGTTTGTACCACTCAGATTGCAGACGAGAGATGAAACGCTCATTTTTGAAGGTTGGTTACAACACAGAATAATAGTTTCACCTCCGAAAAGTTTAGAATTCCAATTTGTTATTTATTGTTATTCGCTACTTTTTATGGGGTACCATCTTTTATTATACTTGTTAATAACGTTTTAAAACTGCTTGTTACATTGTAAAATACTTTTAGCAAACACCGACGGTCGGTGTTTGCTAAAATCGAATTACAGCGTTTCGTAGTAATATGTGATTATTACACTTAACGCGCCAGACTTGCAGTTTGTTGTAGTCTGGTCAATTTCCTTATTTTTGAAATAAGGATGTATAGATGTTTGCTTCAGAGAGAAATTACGTTTAGTAAATATATATATATATATATATATATATATATATATATATATATATATATATATATATACAGTGTGTCTCACTTTTCATCACTACATCCCAATACCTCGGCTATTTGTTGATCGATTTAGATCAAATTTGGTATACTTCTTTTGTTTCAGATTGTGATTAAAAAGTTATTTAAATTTTTTTTCCAAATTAAATACGCCTACTATGATCAAAAGAAATGGGCAAAAATTAGGAATTTATATTAGCGATTGAGATAGTGTTTTTGTTTTTACAGAATCTTGTTCGGCATGACCTAAAACCCCTGTATACCAAATTTCGTTAAAAAATATTAATTCCTCTACAAAAAAATCATATCTAAGGTTTCAATAATAATCACCCTACTATTCGAGTTATTTATTGTCGGATATTTACATAACTTGGTAGTTGTGTAATAATACCGCTAATTAAGCATTAGGACACATTTTTTATCCAAAACACTATTATGAAATGAGTATTTGAAAAATGGTGGCTATTTTTTAAAATACTTAGAACTCGGCATACCAATATCTTTGTTAACATGGAGTGCTTTAGAATGGATTTGACAATTCTTATTATTTCAATTTTATCAGCAATAATTAATTGTTGTGCAGCCATGTTTAAGTTTAATTTGACATTCGATGCAATTGCCAAATCTATTCCAAAGCACTCCATGTTAACAAAGATATTGGTACGCCGAGTTCTAAGTATTTTAAAAAATAGCTACCAATTTTCAAATATTCATTTCATAATAATGTTTTGGACAAAAAAATGTGTCCTAATGCTTAATTAGCGTCTTCATTACACAACTATCAAGTTATGTAAATATCCAACAATAAATAACTCGAATAGTAGGGTGATTATTATTAAAATCTTCGATATGATTTTTTTGTAAAGGAATGAATATTTTTTAACGAAATAGTATACAGGGGTTTTAGATCATGCCGAGCAAGATTCTGTAAAAACAAAAACCCTATCTCAATCGCTAATATGAATTTCTAATTTTTGCCAATTTCTTTTGATCATAGTAGGCGTATTTAATTTCGAAAAAAAAAGTTTAAAATAACTTCTTAATCACAATCTGAAGCAAAGAAGTATACTAAATTTGATCTAAATCGATCAACAAATGGCCGAGATATTGGGGTGTAGTGGTGAAAAGTGAGACACACTGTATAGATATATATATATATATACACTCCTGGCAAGCTTATCGTTTCCTATAGCAATTACAGTGCAGGTCGAGGACAAACGTATATTGATGGGTGTTAGACAGAGAAGTTATACATCCGTTGATGCCACGTGTTGTGTTTGCTCGAGTTTGTTGACCACGCCCCGCGCGCACAAGAACGCATGCCTAGAAACCAAGAAAGGTAGCGGAGCGGAATTCTGTGAATTATAATATTACTCATTTATTGATCATCTATCCTCCGCCGTGTCTGTCTGAAAATACAACTGAAAACTTATTTAAATTACGCGATGTCTGTTTACACAATAGAGGAGAAAGTACAAATTATTAAATAGTATTTATTATCCCAAAGTGCGGAAGAAGTCGTTGGGCGATTTGTATTTACTTTCGAAAATCGACCAGTACCCACTACGAAAACAGTCTTAAATATTTTTCATCAATTTGAAACGTCGGGTTGTATTACTGGGTGTAGAAAGTGTTGCTCGGATCCAAATCAACCCGAGAGACAACCTGATGAGCGTAGGGCAGAAAAAGAAATAGCCATTTGTGCGGCGGTGGAAGTAAGTGAACCTTGTTCTAATAGGCAAATCGCGGAACAAGTTAATGTGCCTCCGCGTACAGTTCGACATATTTTGAGAAAAAAATGGACACTCGTGCTACAGGTTAAAACGTACTCAAGAATTATTTCCCGACAATCATTACAGACGTCTTGAGTTTTGTGAATCCATGAGGGAAAAAGCAGATGCGAACCCAAATTTTCTAAGCAATGTTTTATTTAGAGAACAGAATTTTATCATAAGTTAGGTTATTGCGAAACACAAGGGGGATCAATTTTTCAACCTGAATTAAGATAATTTTTTTATTTCATTTTATTATTTTAGTTTTTATTTGTTTTTTGTACAGAATATGCTTTATTTCAAATTAGGATTTTTTTTAGTTTTCATTTATTTTTTATACAGAATATCAGTTTTATTTTTACCAGACCAGCGAACTAATTGACCAGAATTTTAAAAACAATGTAATTAATTTCATACATTGACCTAATGATGATATGTATGAAATAATTTCAAAATATCGGGAATACAATCGAATTTATTACGAAATCTAGTAATAACGATGTGCACCCTGCGCCGGGGATAATGGGTACTGGCTGGTCATGTCATGAACGTACGCGCCGCGCCAAGTCGATGGTAGGGACACCGTCTGCCCGAGTCGACGGAGGGGGAAGTAAACGAACATTGGTCATCACAAGTTTGTGTTTTATCTATCGTTGTTTATCTTAAAGCTTAGCATAAATCTAGCTCTTTATTCACATTGTAACCCCCTATGTAATGCTGGGCTTGCCAGGAGTGTATATGTTCAAAAGTATGCTTCTAGAGGGCAGAGTATGTAATTTCTCTCTGAAGCAACCCTCTATACATCGTTATTTCAAAAATAAGGAAATTAACCAGCCTACAACAAATTGCAAGTCTGGCGCGTTAAGTGTAATAATCACATATTACTACGAAACGCTGTAATTCGATTTTAGCAAACACCGACCGAAAAACTTATTCCTAATTAAAGGAACTCTCGTGTCAGCCACTACACATAACTTTAATTTAATTTAAGAAAAACTAAAATCATACGCTATAAGTGGAAATCAAACTCACAGGACCACTCAGGTGTGTGGTAAAAACTTATTCTATTTCTATGGAGATAATAGGACACATCCGAAATCTTCACAACTAGATTACGACAGCACCAACATAAAACAAGTTATTCGAACAATGCTGAAAGGAGATGCTGAAATTTGGTGTAATGTAATAGAACAAAATTTTGAAACACTGGAAGAGTTGGTTCTGAAACAATACTGGGGCGAGTATAATTGACAGAAGATCAGACATAACCTATTCAATGGAAAATATAATGAATATAATGGTGTATCAATGGGGAATTATATACTAAGAAAGGTATATAACGTAAAATATCTCGAGCCAAAATTTACGGAAACAAAAATAGTGCGTTATCTTGGTCGACGCTTTTCCAATGACGTTAACAGTGTCATTATTACGCAAAGAATTGTAACATTAGAGGCACTGATTGATTACCTCAGATGATCATCGATGATGATCATCGTACTGGATCTAGAAAACCTTACTCACTAAATAAAAATAGGAACTATGAAAATCAAAGCAAGAAAAACGACAATGAACAAAACTGGAATTATGAAAATAAAAATTATGAAGACAGAAACAAGAATTATGGTACAGGACAAAGTAGGAACTATGAAAATAGAAATTGTAATAATAGAAACTACAATTATAACCAAAACAAGGATCAGAATCAACAAAGAAGACCACAAGCAAATGAAGATATAAGAAGAGACGTATGAACCTATGCACAACTCGCGAACGCCAATATACAAAGAAGTAATAGACAACAATCGAAACTAGATTTGCACAGGATTGAGACGGAAGTTCAAGTTAACTCGTCCTCAGGATTTTTAATTAAAAAGGTTTTAGCTACGAATTATAGTCGTATGCGCGAGTTTATTTCAACGGGTAACGAAAATGAGAACAATCAGCAAACAAAAAAGGGTAATTTACAAAGTGTTAATTTAAACGTACAAGGATTGAATTTAGATGCTTTACTAGATACGGAAGATCAGAAGTAATTTTGATCAATTTAATATTTATTATATATATTTAATAAATATAAAAACAGTTTTGCACAAAAATCCATCAGTATATCAAAGGTAAAATTAGTAAACCCAATGGCAGAAAATTCGCCGAGAGCAACAGATTTCTGAACACAACTTTTAAAGTAGAGGGTCATTCATTTGAGTGTGAATTGCTTATAGTACCTAATTTGAATGACATGATTTTGGGTGAAGATATTTTAAACAAACCAATGCGGAACATGAGGTAGGAATAAAAACCACTTATGTCAAAAATAATAGATCGATAATAAATGATGCTTTAAATGGCAAACGAGCCAATATGAAACGTAAGGTTGGAATGATGGCCACCTATGTTAAAAATAATAATTTGAATGACACCCACATATGTAATGAATAGTAATTACATAATGCCCAAAAATACTGAATTAAAATGCTCACTTGAATATGTAGGAATCACTCATGAATTATTAAGAAAACGTATTTCACTTATAAATTATGAAGCAAGAGTAGCGTCAGGCTATGTTCACAAACTAGAAGTTGATACATGGGACAAGTACATGGTGAATTACAAAGCATGTTACAATCTAATATAATTGAATCGGCAAAAACAAACTTCATAAATTCGTTGGTAATAGTAAAAAGAAAACAGTGAAATAAGGCTTTGATTGGATGCACGCAATTTAAATACGTTGACAAAATCACAATTTGACTCGCAACAGACTATCGCTTTTATTTTGTTTAGAATATTTAAAAGAAAGAAGAACAAATAAACAAAGAGAATCGTGGTAAATTAATATAAAATAAATATTAAAATGTATTATTGTTGATAGAGTTAGAAAAATACTAGGATAGGTTGTTCAGAGAGGTAAACCACATTCATTTTAAGTGTTCTATATAATTTTAAGCATGTTTTGTAAAATAATATCACAAGTTTTGAAATTGAGCTAATTTGATTACAACTAGAAGAAAAGTTATATCAAAATGTCATAAATCAGATAGCGAATGTTCTTACGCAATAAAAACATACCATACACTAAATTAAAGAGAAAAAATGTAAACTTAAGAAAATTTATGTCAGTTTGGTTGTTAGTTACATGAAAAAGTATTGAAGTTGAATTAAAAAACATATTAAATAAAGATTTTTTGAAATAAAACAAAACCACTGCCCAAGGAATCACTACTTCCACATCCAGATTTTCTATCCAAGTCACTCACAACGAAAAATTTTGTATGTGGAAATAATTGTAATATGGGACTTTAATAATATAATATTTGAAATCCTATACCCCAAAAACCCATAAAACGATACCCCACATCGGTAGTGGGGTGGGGGTGGTGATAGGGGGTGGTAGTGGGGGTGGATAAAATAAAAAAATATTTTGAGGTTTCTGGTTCTTGTACACACACTAAATCACAATTTCTTTATCCTTTTTAATAATGGGATGGGGGTGGCTAATGCCAAAATTTTTTTTGAGACCTTAGCTTCTCTTGTATATACTAAATACCAATTTTATGAACTCTTACCTGCTTGATTTACCTATTTACCCCAAATTTACCCCAATTTACCCATTGGGGTAAATTGGGGTAAATTTGGGGTAATTGTACTTCAAACGGTTCTAGAGTAAACGTGCGTACAAAAAAAGTTACAGACCGACAGACAGACAGAAATTTTTTTTCGCTCAAACTTAAAATCTCGACGTTTCATGACATTCTAAGCCTATCTGAACAATAAAAAATTTTTTGTTGTTATTATACTTCCACTAGATGTGGAAGTAAAATGAAAATCGGTACACAAGATTGAAAGCAAGAAAATTATTGAATATAAGTTAAAGTAAAATACAACTATGTATTAAAAAGGTAAGTAAAAAATCAAAACTTTTAAGTAAAGAAAATGACAAGAACAACCATAAATTAAGTTCCATACAATAATCAAATTCTAAAAATTGTGATTCGTATTGATTACACAGCCAGCCAAACAAAATTGGCCTGGGTACTACATAAACGTACTACATACCTGTATTTTCACACGCTGAATTCGAATCCGAGGTGAAAATTGGCCGATTGGCTCATATATTCAAGACAGCCTCAAAAAATAGACTAAAAATAGGCACTATTTCCTATTTCAAGGTATGTCTTTCAAAAAAAGAAATGAAAGGAAAATATTTGATGTTTTTTTATCATCTGAATTCACATTGAACTACAGAATTGATTATATATATATATATATATATATATATATATATATATATATATATATTAGATCACGATTCACATGAGTGACTTTTTAAAAAGGATTTATTTATTTAATGGAGCCAACGTTGGCTCTTGGAGAAGGAATTAGAATAATAAATTAGAAGCGTTGCATTCTAACTGAGTTTAATAACTGATTTTACAAAGCATGTCTAGTCGTATTTATAACATACAGAACCTGAGTAAGCAAAATATAGAACAAAGGAAATGCAATTCGACATTCACCATAAAATGTGAGAAACAAAGGTGAAACATAATATTTCTAAGATAAGCGATTAATAAGAGAAGTCGTTATCATGTAATATGATATACCTGTGAAGGTTTGTTATGACTAAGTCTTGGTAATAAGCGTATAATTTTATATAACAACTTCCCCCTTAATAAAAAAGTTCATGTTATGCAGCAACTTTTGAAAATTGTTAGAAACGTTAAATGAATATAATGCAAAATAAATTGAAACAATGTTGAATGAATACAAAGCAAAATAATAAAATATGTAAAAGTTAAAATTGGTAAACGATAATAATAATAAGCGAGTAATACATTACATAAATGTAATAAGAAGAAAATACAATGGTCTAAATTAATAGACAAGGGTAAAATTCCACATATGAAAGTCTATGTTAACTCGATGTCCTCTTCCTCTTGAGGTTTAATACCTGGTCGCTTTCTTGGAGGGATCAGTCTAGGAAATTTGGTAAAAACTCTGCTTCGCTCTGAAGGAGGTGAAGGAGGGTTGTCCGTTGAGGGTTGGATTCGCAATGCTCCACATCTTCTTCTTCTTCTGCATTTACAAGTTATGTAAAGTAGAACTAATAGAATGATGAGAGTGATTATGAAATATGTGAACCAAGATACGTGTTTGGTCACAAAAGGTTCGTTTATGAGGTCATCTAGATCTTTGGAATATTACTCTAGTTTACTTTTAGCAACATCTAAGTCGCGACTGTTTAATTTGAGAGGTTTTAATTTTGGAATTTCGATTTTGTCGGGCATGTAATTACAGCATTCAAAAGGAATTTGGATAGGATGTGAATTGACCTTAATTTTGGAAAAGTCTTTGGCACTGGCTTGTATCCTAGTAATGCCTGCATAGGCGTAACATCCTGGTTGTAGTTTGACGATGGAATTTTTGTTGATTAACTCTGTCCTGGATTCTCTCTTTGGACAGTTGATGGTGATGTGAAGTGGTTCGGAATTAATTACTAGCCATGTGTTGTCTTCAAGTTCTTGGACGTTGTATCCCTGACTAATAATGAAGGAAGTTTGACAGTTCTCTGCAAGTTTTGGCAATGGTTTTAGTATCCTAGCTTCACATATGGCATTTTGGTCGATAGGATATGCAAACAGGTTCGAACATAGTTTGGTTCCAAAATAAAGTGGTTTGCATTCTTTCAAATTTTGTATAGGTATGTATGTACATTAAAGAATCATCGTCTCTCGCGATAAACTTTTGTGAGATAAATAAAATGTGATGTAGACCAGTTCTGTTATCAAGTATCGGGATAGGGTATAGGCGATAGGTGTTATAATTTTGGGGTTCAACAAGTGGTATTGTTAAAACAAATACTAAGTTAGAATCCATTTGAAACGCTTGTAATTCAATAATATTCAAATACTTAGCAACTGCCGATAATTTAATGGGGAGAGGCAAATTGTTCCTTCGTAAGCTCTGTGAAACTTCTTGTAGTGCTGTCACTAAGTGATTAGGGGTTATGATTGACGTGTGAATGATTCCTAATCTGGCAAATGTTATTGAATTCAGAATGTCGTTCAAATTATCTTCGATATACAAATAGCTTGCCATTAGCTGTTCGAAAATGTATAAAAATTTTAGTTTTATGTGAGCAGCCTCAATAGCTTGAGTCATGGTTTGAATTGTGCATTCGATTTCTTCGAGATCTTTGTTAAACGTTTCCTCGTCAATTTGTAATTTTTGTATAGTCGAGTTTTTAATAACAGAAGTTGCAACTGAAATTTGATTTTTGATTAAGTTTTCCAATTGATGTTCGTCGTTATTTAGTTTATTTATACAATTAGTATAGTACTGGCCATCTTCAGCATCTAGGTTTCCGGTTATGGATTTGAATATTGTACCGATACCGTTAAGTATTCCTCGTTTATATCTTTTTGTATCTGAAAAGATTTCGTCAAATTTCATTTTTATAGAGTTGAATATTTGTGTTAAAAGGTTAGTCTGTTTTAATTTCACTCGTAAAAATAATTGACGTATGATCACCATTATTGAGAGTGTACAAGATTTTGTCTAAGATATTTTGATTTTTGTCAAAAGCTAGTTTGAGGGATGAAATATTTTTATGCACTAGCAGAGTTCATTTGTCATTTGTCACCACGATGTCCGTGTCTTGGTGGTAGTATACACCAACAGTATTATTGATCGGAGTAATTTTGTATTGACAGAGTGCTGATCCGAACAGCAGAAGAAACCTGAAAAAAATTTACTTTAGTTTCTTGTTTCGTTTCGAGATTTAATAAGGTAGCAGAATTTTGGAAAATTTCTTTTATTTTAAAGGGACCGTTAAATTTGTTTTGCAATTTGTTTTGATTTGTGATTCTTTTACGTAAACTAAGTCACCTATTTTGTATTCGGGTCGTTTTAGGGGAACATTTCTGTCGAAACGAACTTATGCTTTCTCCTTTTGAGCTTGTGTTCGATTGCGGGCGATTTCATAATAGTGAGATATTCTGTTGTTTAAATCTCTAACGTATTTAGTTATTAATTCTTTTTGGTTATATAAAGTTTCAGGTGGTCTATTGGACGTATGTCCAAATACAAGTTCGTATGGGGTGAAACCGTGTGTTTTATTTACAGAATTGTTGTAGCATATTACCGCATATAGTAATATCGTGAATGGATGTTCGTTCGGATTCTCGGTTTAATGAATTCTTATCATTTCGGCTAAAGTAGCATGAAATATTTCTATGAATCCGTTCGATTGGGATGTCCTACGCTTGAATAAGTTAATTTTATGTCGTAGAGAGTGCAGAGATCTTTGAACAAACGGTTGTCAAATTCGCCACCGTAATCGCAATGGATTTTTAGCGGGGTACCGTAATGTTGAAAGTATAACAACAAGATATTTACGACGGATTTTGCGGATTTGTCCGAGACTGCATAGGCTTGTGTGAATTTAGTTAACTCATCGCGAATAGTTAACGCATAATTTCGAGTTGGGAATTCAAACAAATCGATATTAATTCTTTCGAATGGTGTTCTTGGGGTTTCTGTGACTACTAGAGGGTTATTAAGGTTTTTCCGGCATACTTTAGTCTTTTGGCAAGTTTCACAATTTTTTGTAAAATTTTCAACGTCTTTGGTTAGACCTTGCCAAGTGTATTTTTCTCTAATTCTTCGAATCGTTTCATTTATTCCGCGGTGTAGATTATTTTTACCAAAATGATTTTGCTCCAATATAATTGGAATTTCATCTTCGTCGGCAGTTCTGACGATATCTTGACAGATTACTACTTTTAAGTCTTTTTCTGAATGATTGGATTTCAAGTATGGGGAGGTCTAAGTTATTTTCCACAAAGTATGTCTTAGAAAGATCTAAAACATCTTGGTTTTTAAATAATACCAAAAATAGATGTTCGATTACAGATTCGATATCAAAAGGTAGAGGGATGATAAAATATCTCCTATGTCTGACTGTTTTGCTCGATACAATATTGATTTTATTGTTATGAAATTCGGGGTTTTCTTCGAATGTATCCTCAATAATTTTGTGATGAAGGTCTTGTAGGTTATTTTGTTGGAAGAAAGTTATAATATCTTTGTGTTCTCGATATAAAAGTTGTTTGTTTGAGGCTTTGATTTTCGAATAGTCTATTAAGGATGTTGTTTTATATAAGTGCGTAAAGGTTTCGAATTCTTTGGGGACTTGTTCGTTAGTGATTTCGTCGTCAATGTCTGAGTTTTCGTCATCGTCTGGTTCTTCATCATTCACGGCTAGAACCTTTGAATAGAATTTGGAACATTCGGAAAAATGATTAATTTTGATTCTGGAAAGTGCATCCGCGTTCTTATTGATTTTTCCGGGTTTATAAATTATTTCGTAATCATACTCTTCTAATTTGAGTCGCCAACGGGCAAGTCTACTTCCTGGATCTTTTATAGAGAATAGCCAGGTGAGTGGTCTGTGGTCGGTTACAAGCTTGAACTTTCTACCGTACAGATAGGGTCTAAAGTGCTTTACACTCCATACTATGGATAACAGCTCGCGTTCAATCGTTGGATACTTAGTTTCTGCACTGCACAAGGTTCTAGAAGCATAGGCAATGGGTAAATCTTTGCCAATAGGCCCCTGGCTTAGCACTGAGCCGACGGCAAATGCGCTCGCATCAGTGGTAAGAATGAATGGTTCATCAAAATTAGGGTAAATTAATATCGGAGTTGTTGTTAATATAATATAGAATTTGTACAATCATTGTCGAAGGGAAATGGTATGTCTTTCTGTAGGAGTTTTGTTAGGGGCTTGGTTATCTTGGAGAAATTAGGGATTTTGAATTTGTTTGTGATGTCTTTAATGTAGTATAGATTTTTTGAATTTACGGTCAACAATGAGTGTGATAGCGTTTCTACATGAACCCTTGTTCCGGGAAGTTCAGGGACGGGTCGAAACTGTCATTGAGATTCATCGTTCGTATTTGATTTGTTATTTGGTCGAATTGGTCTGTTTGCTGTGTTGGAGTATCCGGATCTAAACAAAAATCCTGAGGATTAGCAGTATAATCCTCCTGTGGTGTTTGAGAATTAGCAGTATAATTCTCGTACTGTTCATATTGGGAATTAGCTGTATAATTCTCTGAAAAGCTTTGAGCGTTTTCTAAGTCGTAATTTTCATAACTGTCACTTACATTTTGATAATCGGGTCAATAGTCATTGTATTGATTATTATAATCACATTGATCGTCATAAGGTTCATAGTTCAAATGATGCGTTTTTTGCTGATTAAAGCGATTAAAATTTGGGTTACGTTGGATAGCAGAGAGTCTTTGTTGATTGAAATTCGGGTTTGGCCTTATGGCTGAGGGCCCGTTTTGCTGCGATTGATTTGGCTGATTGTTTTGAAGGAATGTCCTCTGGCCAAATTGATTGTTTTGAGATAAATTTTGGAAATTTGGGTTTCTTTGATAATTTGGTCTCTGGAAGTTTGATGTCGATAGCATAGACTGTCGCTGTTGCCTTGTACGACATTCGTTTATTACATGTCCATTGCGCTTGCAAAATGAACAGAATTTTTGTTGGAAATTTGAAGTTGGTCATTTTTGTTGTAAAGTGGGATTTTTGACCGGACTATTTTTTGGAAATTTTTGTTGCTCGAAGTAAAAGAGTTGTAGTTCTCTCCGAATTCTACTAACAACCTTTAATATGCTAGGAGGATTGCTAGCACGTATAACCTAGATTCGGTTCTAAACCTGTTAGTAAATTATTAAGCGTCATGGTTTCTATAAGATCTGATTGTGCAGTTCTTTGCGTTGTCGTGGGAGTTTGTTTTTGCACTGCGGCGTGCATTTTCGCATTGTGCGTTTGTAAACGCGACACGAATGTTAAGGCGGATTCACATGGCGCTGAGCATTAAATCATTAGATTTATTATTAAATCAAAGCCAATATTGCGAATACTACTACTTATTTTTTATTACACCATTCTCTTCCGTGGTCTCAAATACAGCAAGCATCTTGTCTAATAAAAATAAATTAAAATAAATTGTATAAAATATGTACACAAGAAATGGACAAGAAGTAATACCATGCAGGCGTAGTGTGTGCAATGTTATTTTTCTTTAAACATGTAAAAAACTGTTATACGCCACTGGTACTGTTTATATTTGAATAATAAGTGATCTTATAATTTCCTAAATTAAACAAGGTTAGACTACTGGTTACATTATATAAACGTGCGTCGAGATTATCATTATTAACCGGCATTATTAAATGGCTCAGTTTAGAGAGCAATACACTGGATATCACACTCCGCAGTTCGTTCCCGTAATGCATTCAATTAAAACATAAAATTGGATCAGTAATTCTACTCTTATTGATGGTACACCAAACAAAAGAGCTTCGATATAAAAAATTTCTGGTGTTACATCACTCCAAATTATATCCTGAGAATTAACATAACCGCTGATATGAACCAGGCTTTGTCTTTCAAAATTGTTTAAAAGCCACTGACATAATGCCATTCTACGTGCATAGTCGGGCATCATGTAGGCAAGAAACGCGATCCTCCATTAACACATACAGGGACAGTTTCTTTTATTGCAGCTAGGTCCAGCGTCTTGATTAATATAGGGAATAGTAAACTTCGAAACTAAAGATTTCGAATGGATCCATATACTACTCATAAGAACCTCATTGCCTATAATAAGTTTTTCTAGTAACTGTATTAGTTCTGCTATTTAAAACCAATATACCCTGTATATATAGGAGGAGCACAATTTTAGAAATATCCTCGGGAGATGAAATTGAGATGATTGGGAAATTTCGTAGGGATGACATTTGCGATACAGGCGTTATTTAGCAATAATTGTGAGTTTATATACAAATTCTGTCAGCGGACTAAGACATCAAAAATATGTATTGTATAATTTTCTATATGATGGCAAAAACACATTAAAAGGAAGTACTTCCAATATATCAGGCGTTGCACGTTATTTTTGCAAATATTCTGACATCAGAATGTACCAACGCTCTAATTTACATAGTGTGTAACATTGTGTGTTGTCATTTTGTGGCACGTTTGACTGATTCTCTTTTAGTTGGTTGGTTGGTTCATTTAGTGAAAGTTTTATAATTAAGCAAAGTTTAGTTAGTGTATGTTTTTTAGTATTATTGCAAAAAATTGAATTGTAGACTTTATAGTACAGTCAATGGTGTCATTTGACCTGTGAATAATTCCTACAAGTAATTTTTTGTTTGTATAATGTTGCCACAATTATCAATTAATTTTTCCACAAAAATATCGTTGAGGAAATAACGGCCAAAATAGGTTTTTCTCTATAAACCCCTTTTCTGGGTAAAATTGGGTATTACCAATATTGTAGAAAATTAAAAAGCTACAACTTTCATTTAAACTATCTTTCTTTATTATTTGACGATTTACAGTGAAAATTTGCACTTCGCAGCAGATTTTTGCAATTATCTCTGTCTCTGTTGCTCCTATGTAGTAATTAGTTGTTATAAATATTGTAGATTATAAAATATTCCAAAAATTTTGTTTAAACTACTTTCTTCCACGCTCAATTGTTTGAAATTTACAGCAGCTTAAGTAAGTCTAAAAATATTTCTTGAATTTCTGAAAAATGTCTGCCCCGCTGTTGAGACGTTATTAATACTCATTATTAATTTTGCATAATCAATAAAATTTAATTACAGTTGTATTATTCCTTTAAAGAATGAAATTTATCCGAATTTTGCGGGTTTTTGCTGATCCTCAAAACAATTTTTCTCTATTGCAAAAAAATCTTTATCTTATGATGGAGGGGTAAGAATTGGTGTATATATTTAAGAACCACGAAGTATCTTCTAGGCTAGGATATGGTAACTCTATGTTTTTTAGAGCTCCTACCATGCTATTTTCACTACATGATAGTTTCATTCATGTATATTATGAGGTTGGGTTTTATGCAGCCGCCGCCCAGGCTGTAACTTTTATGTTAACAATATTAGTGTATAGTTCGAGTAGTGTACTTTTGATGTTAGTAGTAATCGATGATTACTACTAATTTTGAATTTGATTTTGAATCAGATGAATGAATTTTTAACGAACTTCAAAATATTGTCTAAATGTTAAAAAGGAGGAGGTTCTCAATTCGACCTGTATGTATGTTTTATGTTTTTTTTTTCAATCATTACTTTGGATTCGGTTAAGCGACTTCTATGAAAGGCGGACTCTTAAAAACTAGACGATAATCAAAGGACCCCGCACAAATCCTTATGTAAAAGTGGCTTCCGTTAAATTGGCTGGATTCTTGATATGTTCTATATTTTGGGCCCCTGATCAAATGTCTCAATGGGTCGGAGGTCCCAAGCCACCAGGGTTTCAGGACATTTTATAAAAAGTTTGGCAGTTGCACCGTTTTGCAAGAACCGTTATAACTTTCTTCGTGTAGGAGATCCTCATTTACTCATGGGTACATAGAAATAACACAAGGCGAGCTACATTGAAAATAAATTCCATAATAGTATACCAAGTGTTCCATTTTTCACGTTACATTTTGTCAAATTCAAACCTCAAAAACTTTTTAAATTTAAATGGAACACCCTATATTTTTTTACATCATGTTATGTAAAATTAAATTATCTTTTCTCTAGTATAAGCATTGTAGGGATTAAAGTTACAACTTCTTCAGATATTTATTTTTCAGTTTTTGAGGTTTGAATTTGACCAAATGTAATGTGAAAAATGGAACACTTTGTATACCATTATGGAATTTATTTTTAATGTAGAGTGTAGCTCGCCTTGTGTTCTTTCTACGTTCCAAAGAGCAAATTAGGATCTCCTACACGGATAACGTTATAACGGTTCTTGCAAAACGGTGCACCTGCCAAATTTTTATAAAATGTCCTGAAACCCTGGTGGCTTGGAACCTCCGACCCATTGAGACATTCGATCAGGGATCCAAAATACAGAACATACCAAAAATCCAGCCAATTTAACGGAAGCCACTTTTATATAATATTTGTGCGGGGTCCTTTCGGAGTAGCTGATACCGAATCTGAATATCACTCATTAAAATTTTATAATGGCGAATCCAACATTGTTCCGATAATTGCAAAATGTTTGCAGATTTACATGAAACTTCTTACATATGCGTATTTCAGGATTATCTGATTAAGAATCTGATGTTAAAGATTAAACTATACTTCCACTGGATGTGAAAGTAAAATGAGAAACAACCATTTAGAAGTTAAATAAAAAGGTCACTAAAAATTATGAAGTAAAATTTCCCGTCCCCAGTTAATTGAACATTATTGCCTAATAAATATATTGAGGTCGGTGCAGGGGCGGCTCAAGGTAAATTTTCCACCCGGGCGGGAGCACTTTTTGGCGCCCTTCCCTAAGGTCATCACGGACGACTTCATACTAAAGGATATCCTTTCGGACTCCGCGATCGCTACTTTTTATCGCCTCATGGGGGGGAGGTGCTATTAGAAATCTGAAAAAAAAATTTTATCGCCTCTTAGAAATCTGAAAAAAAAAAATTTCTCGCCATGGGGGCCTATTAGAAATCTGAAAAAACGTTTTATCACCTCATGGAGGGAGTGCCATTCGAAATCCGAAAAAAATTTTTGCCCTCTGGCGCCCCTTCAGGCCGGCGCCCCGGGCAACCGCCCGGGTTGCCCAGCCCTTAAGCCGCCCCTGGGTCGGTGTAAAAATGAACAAATCAAGAAATTAAATATATTCTTAACCGACTTCAATATATTTATGACGATGACGATATTTTATGACATGTATTGTTTTATAATGTAATTCTTAAAAATATCAAAGTATTAATATTAAGATAACAAGATTCAGTTAGCCGATGGTGACATTTTATTTCGTAATCTATAATGATTGTTTCTATATTGAAATAAACTGCTAGGTAACGAATACCCTAGATTGCCTTTTCTTCAGTTACTTATCATTTTTATAAAGATAAATTAAGTACAAATAAAATGTTTACGATATCTAACGCCAAAAGTATTTAAAATAATGAATAATCTTGTTCTTATCAAAATAAAGCTGAAAGTTACTTTAAAACTATGTAAACGTAGTATGACCGGACGTCACTTCGATTCAGAAGTAGTTTCCACAAACACTAAAACACTTGAACATTAGAAGGAACATTGGATACGATTAAAAATTCAAACAAATCAAACATTTTAATCCTCTCCAAATGATGCCAACATGGTTGACGAAACTAGTATTCGAGTGTAGTGTTTAAGTGTTTGTGGAAACTACATCAGAGGCAACGAAACACCGAAGATTTCAACCCCGTTCAGACTTGACGTCACATCAAAAGCGACGTGCAACGCTTGATAATGGAACTACTTGCTACAATGTATATGTCTCGTGTGTACCCATTCTCTCAATGACGTCCAGTATATATCTCCGTGTACGTGGTTTGTATATGTGAATTTCACCATTAAGCAATACTAAATATTGTCTTAAAGCACTAACAGTCCTTCCACACAAAAAGAATAATATTTATGGTTTTGCTATTAATATGTACATAATATAAGATATTAAAAATAAATGTTCCTAATAAGTGTGAATTAGTTCATAAGATATTTTTGTCGATATAAAGAATTGACTAAAAGCATTTTTGACAGAAATACAATTTTGTTAAGAATTGTATGAGGTATATTACATAGGAGGGGCATAGACTTAAACTTATAAATAATCATGCTTAAATGTTGTTTCTCGGTGTTACTGTGTAATATATGTTAGTGTAACGTGTGAGTTAGGTATTCAATTTTTAATTTTTTACAGATTTTGAAATGTTTGGCAAAATGTAAAGCAAATATTTATTTTCTGGTACGAAATATGGATATTTTCTATAATTATTCCTTTCTAACTTAATTCGAATATTAAACAGTCCAGTTTCACCATTTTTTTACAGATGTTAGGGCAAGTTGTACAAACTAAGTTTAGCCAAGTTCAGCTTTATCCAAGATCAAAATCCATGGTTACTATAGTTGCAACAATTGTAACCTTCGTTTTTTATTTTGAATCAAGCTGAATTTAGTTGGTACAACTCGCCCCAAGTTAACTTCTATTGCCATGCGTCGGAAGAAACAGGCAGAATAAAATTAATGAGTAAAATATTGTATTTCGTGTAAGTTAAGCTTAATTTTAAATGTTTTATTTATTATAAATAGTTTTGCTATCAGGATCATAACGAATACCAATAATTTCACGGACAATTATTATTATTCAATAAATTATTGTGATTATTTTGTTGCATTTTTTGAGAAGAGTAATAAGTTTAGGGCATTCGCCCAACTTGCACTACATTAATCGTAACTGATCCAGGCCTAGAAGGGCTGATAACTTAAGAACTTTCTCCGAAAAATAATTCGTAGTCATAATTCACAAAAATCCGCAGCAAAATCGGTTGAATTTTAGTATACGCACCGCCGTGGCAAGTGCTAGCATTAAAATCAGTCAACACGTTTTTGAGTTACAAAGCCACTGACAGACAGACAAACATACTCGTTAAACGCATAACTATCCTATCGTCGGGAGTTAAAAACTAATAGACGGAGAGCCAGACCCAAAACAATTCTCTGAATTTACTAAGCCTGGTTTTTTGCCAGTTGATTACAGTAGTTGTGTACACTAACATACTGCGGTCAGTCAAGCGAAATCGAGAACAGATGCCTCAGGTACGCCATCATAATGTGTCATAATTACGGAGGTAATAAAATGAATTTACTAAGGCTGAAAATAATCATTATGCAAATTAGATATTGAATATAAATAACAGTTATGTTAGTCAGTCAGTTGAATGTGGAGGCGGATCTGGTCAGTCAGCCCCAATGTATGTACAAAAAATAAATAACGTGCTTCAAAATCTTTGTAAAGGTATTAAATGATATATTAATCATAAATAAATGGTCAGTCCAACCATTTTGTGGGACAACACCCGTCAGTCAGCGAAATAAAAAAAAAATCGCGTACGCGATTGGTGTGGCAGGCGGCGGCTCATTCTTTTCCTTATTATTACTTAACGAACTATTGACCAACTTTATTTTAAAGTGTAATTGACGGCAATGTTAATAATGTACATTTTGTAAATAATTAAATTTGTCCTAATTACGTTGACATAATAGTAAAATATATAGTAAAATTATTTGATCTCCGTCAACTTTGATTATAGTGTGGTGGCTTAGAACAAATACTAGTCAGAATCGTGACCTGCTGGATTAAAGCGCCAAATTTTGCAGAGTTCTCATATACCCTGAGTACTATCAACTCAAGAGGGAGTGCCCGATTTCAGTGTCCGCCATCTTGAAATACGACTATCTTTGTTTTCTTTGGACTGTAACCGTAAATTTTCGACTTTTATTTGGTTTTACTAAATATCTCCCCAATTTCTGGGTTTGTAGCAAAACGGATTAAATTTGAATTAAATTTGCTACCATTTGAGACCAGAACCGCTTTTGTAACTTTAATATTTTGTGAGATACAAGCTTCCAAACTTTTAGACTTTTTCAGGTTATTACGAAAATCGGTTGGGTTTACAGCAACATTATTCGAATTAATTTTAATCTAGACTAAATTTTCTACAACTTTAGACTAGATCTGCTTTTGTAACTTTAATACAGAGATGGGTCAAGGAAACTTTCCATTGGAAAGTTTCCAGGAAATTTTCGGAAGTTTCCGGAACGGAGTTTTGATAAAAATGAAAGTTTCCTTTAAAATATTTGAATATTCCGAAAGTATCCAAAATTCCGGGAAATTTTCCAAAACTCCGGGAAAGTTTACAAATTTTTCACGAATATTTACAGATGTTCTCATAAATTTGAAATTGCCACCACGATGATCTAACATAACCTCAAACGCCAGAAATCCAGTTTTAATTTGTTGATATTCTTTCGAAATTATCAAAAATTAATCGGATGCTTGATGACGTAGGGTTTCATATGGTCACCACTCGGATTATTACTATTGGCATAGAATTTCTCTAGTCTCGTGCTATGGCTATGATCACGGATGAGTTGACAGACATATAATAAGTTACGTTTATTTGTTTACCCGCACTATCGCTTCTCGATGAATAATATCTAGCATTTTTTTCTGTTATATTAAAAACGAAAATGATTAAAAAGAAATTTACTTTTATTTTTTTACAAATTATAAGATATTTAATAGTTTTACTTTTATTTAAAATCATGATGAATAACGTTGTGTTTTAGTGGATGGTTTAATATATTTTGATATTACTTTCTTGTTATTATTTTTTTAAGTGTTAAAATTTAAAATCAAATAAACATTTATTTATTATTTTATTTATTTGTTTTACACTTTTAATTTAATATAACTATAATATGATATTTAGCTCTTATTTCTGTCTTGTCTTCTACATTTCTGTTTCTGCACAAAACAGGAGTTACAACTTACATATGACATTTACATAAATTTTTAATTTTATAATCCACATATTTATCACATTCTATAAATTATTTTATTTATATTTAATTATTTAATAATTCAAAAAAACAAATTACTGAGTAACCACCATATTCTTCATATAGCACAGGTCACATATAGCGGGTGTCATATAATATCAGTTATTTGGTAAAAGTGTGTAAAGGTAATGTAAATAATATATTTATATGCACTTATTTGGTATCAAAATGAAGCTTAGATCATCACGAATCAGATTTCACCATAAAATAGACTCTGAATATTCCCAATGGAAAGTTTCCAGGAAAGCTTCCTGGAAACTTTCGGAGTAATCAAAACTCCGGGAGTTTACCCATCTCTGCTTTAATATTTTGCGAGATACAAGCATCCAGACTTTCTAAATACGACGCGATCACATTTTTCTTCCAGTGTTTCTGGCAGTGGTATATTTTTTCATTAGGATTGCCTAAGAATCGATGTGTATGGGACATATACAAGCCAGATAGTCTGAAGGAAACTACACGTGTGAAGATAGGGAAGGGAGAAAGGAGAAAAGTCACAAGGGAAACCGCAATCCCCAAAAACTTTTTACATTCCTGAATAATTCAGACAGCAAGACAGATCTGTTTACCCTACTAAGTGATGCAGTCGCAGCTTATGGCGTACAAAAAGGTAAAGAAATATACATCACCTATGGTAAATCAGTTATTTCAAAAAATAGCAGTGCACCGATGTCCGAAACTGACCACGAAGAAGCTGATACCAGAATGTGTCTTCATATATTGGATGCATTACAAAAGTGTGCACCAACATCCTCATTAGTACAGTTGACACAGATGTTATTGTGGTACTAGTAGGCATCTTTTTCGAGCTACAAACTCCCCATATTATCATATCAACGCCATCTGCCAAGAGCTCGGAGAAAATATGTCGCAAGCATTGCCCTTTTTTCCATGCTTTCACGGGTTCAGACACTACATCACAATTTTTTGGTAAGGGGAAAAAGTCAACATGGAAGACATATAAAGCATACCCTCCAGGCACCGAAGGATTTATCTTCTCTGCGAAACATCCATTTCAGCCAGTAGATGCTAAAACAAAGCCATTTGAACAATAAAACGATTCACATGCAATACATGCATCCTGTACGATGGCACAACAGAATCTGTCAGCATCAACAAGCTAAGAGTGATCTCTTCACATAAGAAAAAAAAGTAAAGATGATACAAAGTCTACCGCCCACACAGGATGCCTTCATTCAACACACTAATCGCTTCTGCATCTATCAATCTAGCATCTGGTTAACCAGTTTGAAATCCCTCCAAAATGAACCTTACTCCAGCTAACTTTAGATGGAAAAGAAACGAAGAGACGTGGCAACGAATTTGGATGTCTATACCGGAAGCAAGCAAAAGCTGCAGGGAATCAATCAAGTGCGGATGTAAGGCTGAACCTCTGTGCTCTAAGAATTACTTTTGTAAAAATGCTGCACTTGCCTGAACAGCCCTTTGTCATTGCAAAGGCCATTGTGAACAACAACATTATAAACATAATAATAACAACATTATAAATATAATTTTTATAATTATTTTCTTAATAGTTATTCTATAATTTTTTTATCGAAACGTTTGTGACATGGTCAAATACATTCAGCAAATTGTGATTCTATCGATGTCTTTCTTTACTCACATTGTAGCTTATTTATTCTTCTTAAACATTAAGAAAACAATGTTTGCTGTTAAAACTGACTGCATTGGAGATATTTAGCAAAACCGACAAAAATATAGATTTTCGTAATAACCTGAAAAAAGTCCAAAACTTTGGAAGCTTGTATCTCGCAAAATATTAAAGTTACAAAAGCAGCTCTGGTCTCAAATTGTGGCAAATTTAGTTTAAATTCAATCCTTTTTCGACAAACCCAGAAGTTGGGGAGATATTTAGTAAAAACCAAATAAAAGTTGAAAATTTACAGGTACAGTCCAAAGGAAACAAAGATGGCGTCATATTTCAAGATGGCGGACACTGAAATTGGGCACCACCCCTTGAATTGATAGTACTGAGAGTATATAAGAAGTGTGCAAAATTTGAAGCTTTAATCCAGCAGGTCACGATCTTTTCGCTAAGCCATCACACTATTAAATGTCTTTTAAGAATTCATCTATGCTGTAGAAGGCTCCCTTTATTAAAAATTCTTTCAGCAGCTACTTATCTCACCTCCGGTAAGACTTTTACCCAGCCGGGAATTTTATTATAAAATTTGGGGCCGTAACAATTAAAACCACAGTCACTATATTTTAATCTATTAAAATCAATTGCAATATTATTTAGATTTATTGTATTGTAGTTATGAATTTCCTCTTGTTTTTTTTTTATAAGAGTGTATGTTTTTATAGATATATACTAAGCAATGAAGTATGTAAAGTGAGGGGAATGTTAGTTGTAATAGTGTTGTAATAGTCTTTTTATAATAATAATATATGTTAAATATAATATTTTAAGTGCGTACATTTTTCAATATTTCTTTCATAATGTAATTAGGACAAATTTAATTATTTACAAAATGTAAATTATTAACATTGCTTTCAATTACACTTTAAAATAAAGTTAATTAATAATTCATTAAGTAATAATAAAGAAAACAGCAAACCGCCGCCTGCCACTCCGATCGCGCACGCGAAATTTTTTTTTTTATTATTTTGCTGACTGACGAGCGCCGACCCACAAACTGGTTGACTGACCATTTTATTTATGATTAATATATCATTTAATACCTTTACAAAGATTTTGAAGTTTAGTAAATGAATTGCACGTTATTTATTTTTTGTACATGCATTGGGGCTGACTGACCAGCTCCGTCCCCACATTCAACTGACTGACTGACATAACTGTTATTTATATTCAATATCTAATTTGCATAACGATTTTCAGCCTTAGTAAATTTATTTTATTACCTCCGTAATTATGACACCTTTGATGGCGTACCTGAGACACCTGTTGTCGATTTCGCTTGACTGATCGCAGTATGTTAGTGAACACAACTACTGTAATTAACTGGCAAAAAACCAGGCTTAGTAAATTCAGAGAATTGTTTTGGGTCAGGCTCTTAGACTATGACTTGTCTAATGCTTTTGACAAAGAGGTTTATTTGACAGGTAACATTTTAAAACTTTATGTAATTGTAAAAAATGAGGTTCACTTTATTAATATTTTTAGATAATAATTTATATTCCACACAATTTATTGTGATTAATAACAATACCTAGTTTTACATAATAATGTTCTAGTAGATGTCTCTCCAAATATTTAAGTTCAGAATTTGAAGACCACTTAAAACAGTACATTTGCACCATTATTTAATGTCGATATTAAATTACTCCATTAAACATTTTATTTTAACTATAAATTATTGAATATTTTACCAATTATTAGAAAGGAGATGGAATGGAACTATTTATTTTGAACTAAAATAGATGTTCTGAAATTATTAGAAATATTCAAATATGGATAAGTCGTTCCTTAGCATAAATATATCCAAAAAGGTTTGGTATTACAAAAAAATATAAACACAATTCTTTAAATGTATAAGAGACTGCTTTCAATGGTTAGTCTAGAAGGTCTATATTATTACAGCATTGTTTGGCCACATTATTAAGAGGTATTTCTTAAGTACCTTATTGTGTGTATTTTTAATTTACCACGTGTTGTATATAATGTTTGTAAATGTTGCGTTTATATATATTTTTTTACCTTGTAGTTAAAGATTTTCTACTATTTTCAAATGTTTTAAAACTTTATTTTGACATATTTAAAAAAATGTTTTAACGGTAACACACTTTTCTAAAGCTACATTTTATTATTTTTTTTTTGTTTGGTACTGACAAATTCATATGATTAAAATTACCTTATAGTTTGACGATATAAAATAGAAATAATTGTAGAGTGTAAAAAGATGCGCTAAGCCAAAGGTAATAAATTGATTGTGAATGTAAAAATTAATTAGATATAAGAATAATTAGTTTTATTCAGCTTCAACTTAAGTCGATACTCTCTTTACCGTCATCTGTTTTTATCGGTATTGCCAAAATACATTTTGTTTTTATTGATTCCAATTTTTTAGATTAATGTTAATAAATTTAAAATTCTTTTTAAGTTTGTTGATAACGGACTCAAAAATTGCAAATTTAAATTTCATAATAGCAAATCAATTATTTCAACGAACAGAAAAGTCGATATATTTTATAATTTTAAGAAAATGCAAAACCAACTCTTACTTACCTCCTATTTGCAGCACTAGTTATTACAGATATTGGTCTAACTCTCTTGAATCATGAAATCAATCAATCTATATTGTTGAAGTGGAAAAAATTAGAAATATAGATACGACGTGTGTTATGTCTACATATTTTATATTGAAAATCTTCTCTTAATATTGAGTAGTGATTTAAACTTTGGGGCTTTTTTTCTGGACTGTCGAGTTATTTTTTGCTACAAAAAAAATCATCAGTAGTCGAAAACGAACGGTGATTTTCTAGTAGTAGGTACAAAGAAACATATGTTCCATAAGATAAATTTCCATGGGGAATCAACCAGCACGAAACAGAATACAGATTCAGAGAGGAAATCTCATTTTATGCTTATATTAAAAATATTAAAATTCATAATTAACTAGAAATTACGCACTGTGGTAATCTCCGAAAATCACAACGCGTGGTCCTTGGAAATCGCTACTGCTACAAGAATTTCTATATCACCAAGGTTTGACCGACGGATAAATAAAAAATGCTCAAATATATTATCTAAATATATAAAACATTATTTTCATTTTCATTAGAACGTACGTTACGTTATTACTTAGATGTTGTTGTGTTATAATGTTCTTGTAATAATCCGGCATTCATTTAAGAGAGTATTGGATTATTATTTATGTCCATTTTTTTACATTATATGATTAGAAATTTCATGGAATACTGGATTACATCAAAATACTAATATATGTGTATATTAGTTTTTTATGGAAAGGCGTTGCTCAGAAAATTATTAGGAAATAATAAATGGTGCTGAAATTGTGAATGAAAATGTGATACAGAAATGTTGATTTGTAGCATTATAGATATAATAACTATAATAAAGTAATATTTTACTGATATTTTTAAATTTTTGTGTATTGTATAGTTCGTTTATATACATGTATTTGAAATATTAATGTTAAAATGGTATTCAGGACAAGTCATGAGTTGTTCTTTTATGTGTACAATAGATACGAAATAGTTAGGGAGGCATATCGAATAATATACTTTTTATGTTGTTAGATTCATTTTTTTTTCCATTATATCATATTATCGAATACGACAAAGGGACGAACTTAAGAATCAATATCATAATATCGGAGTTGGCACCAAAACCAAGAGGAATATGACGAATCTCTGCATTGTGCATAATTTCTCAACCATTCCTCTATTTGAATTTTTACTAGTCATATTTTCCTAGTCGAGGCTTCCTATTGTTTAACGTTATCAAAAACAACGAGCAAACTGCGTCAAAGGTGCCCGAGTCTGTTTCGCGCTGACGAGAGCCAAAAAGCTCGAAACCGGTTCGCAATTATAATAATAATAATATCTTTATTATCCGTAAAAACTTGCACATAAATAGTACAAAATGGCATTAGATTCGTCATTGACTCTGGACACCCGCCAAAGTGGCGGGACTTCTTTAAGTCAAACAGTTCCTTTCACCGGCATTTGTTACAAACACTTTATTGTGTTTCTAGTAATTGATATATAAAATATCATTCAGAATGTACGTCGCAATAAAAAAATTATGAAATCAAGAGGGATACGACGAAACCCTGCATTGTGCATAATTTATCTACCATTCCTCTTTTTGGACTTTATACAGGGACTCTCAGCTCTCGTCTAAATATCTTGGCTCTCCTATAAAAGTTGGCGAAAATAGCGAACATTTTTCAAAAACGGTGATACTGAGCACATTAGTTCAATCAGTGGGGGATTTTTGCCCTGCAAAAGGTGGACCAGTAATAATTTTGATATATCTTGTTTGAGTCAAGGCCCTGATGAAAAATACAAGTTTTCGACCTTGACGGGGACTAGGAGCGAGCCGCCATCTTGATTGAAATGTGCAAAAAATTGTTTTTTTCAAACTCATTCGGTAACGCTCCATCCTATGAGAAAAATGTTCAAAACAAAGTTAAAGAGGACAAAATTTCCTATACTTATCTCTTTTATATACATTTTTATTATAAGCCTAATATGTAATGAGATACAGCTGCAGAAAGGTGAATTTAAGAAAAATGTTTTCATATATAATGTACGTTTACAACATAACATATTTTATATTATTATAATAAAGATCTATTTGTATTGAAACTAAAAAAATATGAAATTGACGAGATAGTATTACAGTGGTTTACATCATACCTCGAAAACAGAAAGCAAATTATTAAATTTAATGATAGTCCGAAAAATTAGCTATAAAACATGAAATACCTTGCTTGCTAGCTTCTACACTCTTTTTACTATACATTAACGATATTTGTAATTGTTATAAGAAATATAACGTCAAATTATTTGCCGATGATACAATGTTGTAAAAGGTAAAGTAGAATTTATTTAAATTAAATGAACATTTAAAAAACAAATATAAAAAGAAATTTGTTCATAGATAATTTACAAATGCAAATGGAGTTTGACGATGTTTTGAAAAAAAAAATCGTTAAACTTCATTTTCCCACCGCTGTATATCGTTACATATTAGGCTTATGATAAAAGTCTCTCTCTCTCTCTCTCTCTCTCTCTCGTAGAATAGAGCGTTGCCGAATTATTTTGAAAACAATTTTTTCAAGATGGCGGCTCGCGCTTCCCCTCCCCAAGGCCAAAAACTTGTATTTTTCATCAGGGTCTCGACTTACACAACATATCAAAATTTATTACTACTCCACCTCTTGTAAGGTAAAGACCATTTTTTGTCTTTACTGATTGGAATAAAAGGTGTATAGTTTAAAAATATTATGAAATATACAGGGTGATCCATGAAACATCATAAACTTATGGTTTTACAAACGGAACACGCAGTATATTATTAGATATTTGGATTCTTCTTTTAAACACCATTCATCCATTCAAACGATGTACCTACAATTGATGGGTTTGCGATTGGTCGGTACCATTATATAGGTGAATTTGCATCAAACTAACTTCTTAGAAATAGTGTTTCAAAATTTTCTAAAAATGAGTCTGCCAAATCCATAAAGCCAGAACTTGGAAATTTGGAGATGTTCCTTAAAACTACCAGTTATAAATATAAATAAACAATATTTGTTAGCTCCAAAGCTAGTAGGAAGAATTATAAAAAAAATCCAAATTTAATTTCAAATAAAAAAAAAAAGGTTATGTATATAATTCTTTTGTGTATCACAAAGGGAAAAAAATAATTCGTTTTAAAAAATCCATATTCTTGCTGCGCAGAAAAAGCAAAACTATTACTAAAATGGTGACCTGACAGATTTGTTGCTGAAAATAGTTGTATGATAGGAACTGAAGGAAATAGAGATTGTGACGAGCCTAGCCACAACAGTGGCAAGAGTCAGACTCAGGGACGGCGCCAGACTGACCAGGCCGGGGGGCACAATTTTTTTTTTAGTTTTGTAGGGGGCCACAGAAATTTATATATTGTATAGTAGGGCAGGAAATATGAATTATAATTGTAATAAAGCAAAAATATATTTTCATTAATTTAAATTATAAAATCTAGGAATCCAGGGGGCACTTGGGGGACACTGTTCGTTTTGGTGGGGCACGTGCCCCTGCAGGCCCCCCCTTGGCGCCGTCCCTGGTCAGACTGATTCATTATACCGGCTCTAGGGAACAAAGGAGCTGACATTGTCTACAAAGAAGCACTAAAAGTACTTGATTTATCTAATACTCGAAGCAACATTTAATTATATTTTTAGAATGTAAAAAAATTGAATCTAGGTTAATTTTGCGGCAATTTCTGTTCATTTTTTTTTAATAAATAAAAGCTGTTTATTATTTTCTCAAAAGCTTTCAATATTCGTAAAAATTACTTTACTTCTCAAATATTGGAGAACAATTGATTTCATCAATATATAGAGTTAGGGCGAGTTGTATCAAACTAACCCGTTGTTAAGCTAACCCCGTATTAAAATTTAACACTGGTTTAAAAATTTCGCGAGTTGTACCACCTGAATTAACTATGGTGCTAGCAAACACAGAAAAAGACTAAGTATAAGCACAGAATAAAAAACTACCAGAAGCAACACTCTCTGCATCGCCTTCGATGTGTCTTGATCAATTTTTGTGACTTTGACCGTTTTTTTGTAGGTATTTCCGTCAGATCATTTATTGTTTTAACCTAACATTCTGTGACATAATATTCAACAATTCAACCATATTATTTTTCAATAAATGAACTGACGGAAATGTCTATAAGAAGATGGCATCAATGAAATTTGGGCGGGAAACTTAAATGTCTCTTCTGGTAGTTTTCTTTTCTGTGGTATAAGTGCAAAAGTTTGCAAGTTACTAGCGATGGGAGGGTGGTGACAGTTGAGTTACATAAAATATAAAAAACTTGTCAAGATGTATCAAATGCATTTAATTATAAATATTAATATCACACAGGTCGTAGGTTATACCTAGCTATAACTAAAATGGACAATTTTGAGTTGGCATTAAAAAAAAATGATAATAATGTCTGATAAAACTATTATTAAGTAATTACAATGTACACTGTATACTTAAGACGGAAATGTCAAAATTTGGAATGATATTTTTACCAACACCGTCTTAAATTTAGTTTAAGTTTTACGCGGTAAAGTGCGCTCGATAGCCTTAAAATTCAAGGTTAGCGTTTTGGTACAACGCAACATTGCTCTTAACCCTTTTTTAACACAGACTAACCGCGTGTTGGTACAACTCGCCCTTAATGAGTTTTGTGTGGAATATTGATAAAAAATACCTCCTAAAATTATTTGTATAAATATTATTTCTGGTAAACAGTATGTATGTATGTATAATTATTGTCTTCATTTTTCGATTTACTCGCCGATCTAAAAATATAACGATGAATAAACCAAATTAATCAAAATAACTTATGACTTGTCCTCTAAATATTTTTGTGTAGAAATACATCATATATTCACATTGATTTTTATTTGAACAATATCCTAATACCTCTCGTCCATTCCTATAGTAAGTAGTCCTCTCAGTCCGGGGGTTGGGGTGGGAAGGTTTGATGCGATTTTATTTTTTTATTATGTGGGGGGGTTTCAACATAAGTTTAAATTTGGGTTTTTGTGGCCGCCAACTTGAAAATGAGGGTGTAAATGGTTTTTTTATTATTATAAATCTTGGAAGCTAAAACTCCCACAAAAAATTGTAGAGAACTTTTTTATAGATAATAATATTGTCTACAACGTTTTGTTGCAACTTCGATAATTAAGAAGTTATAAGCAAAAATGAAAATTTAGGGAATGAAAATAGTTATTTAAGATACAAGTGTAAAAAGCCATTCTTTATTGCAGGAACGGCTAGATTAAAAATACGAGCGAAGCGAGTGTTTTTAAAAGCCATGAGTGCAATAAAGAGGCTTTCTACAAGTGTGTCTTACAACGTTTTATCTTCGATCGTGCCAATTATTGTAAGAAATGGTCAATTTTTCATGAATATTTGTAAAACTGTATCAACCTTTTGTGAATGTCACTTTGACGGTTCCCAAGTAGCACAATTAATTCCTCAAGATATCCCGAGGATAAAAATTTAGGAATTAGTAAAGATCTTCTAGAGGTCTGTAAGAGTTCCCTAAGATGGGCAAATGTCAGCATATCAGTATTAAATAGTACTTCCCATGGTAATCGAAAAAAGCTATTAGTATAGAATCCTGTGAGCAGCCTTTTGCATACCTATTGAATTCCCATAGTAATCTTTAGGATATCTTATCGCTTGCCAATATAAATGGTCCCTTAGACATCTTTATAGGATTTCTGTTAGATGTACCGCATAGATCCTGCAAACAGATTTAATTCCTGTAGTACTCTTTCGGATATTTTATCGCTTACCAATATAAGCGGTACTGAAAACATCTTTATAGGATTTCTATTAGATGTACCAACACACTTCTTATAGAATTGCCAGCGGCAGCTGGTGAAATGTTGATTAATCAAAATCTCAGTATGAGAGACATCAGGCCCAAACCAAACCAAAGAAATGAGATCGTTATAAGATTCATCCAAATAAATCGATAATTCCTGAGAGAATTTGAACATTGCAGTAATGTTATTAATGTTATTTATGTTCTATAAATTCATGAGTATAAGATGATTATCGTCAGTGGTTTGTACGTGGCGTCATCTAGGAATAATTTCTGTAACAAACTATGTGGTAAGCAAACAATTTTATGCATTTAAAGAATTTCTTCTTTTTATTTTAATACTTTATTTGATCTCTGTAATACATAGAAAATTGAGCTGTATGGTAATTCCCTTTTAGAACTTCTAAAAGATGTCTACAATATTCTGTTAAGGATAATAATACTATTTCCCTTTTAATACTTTATTTGATTTCTATAATACTTAGAAAATTGAGCTGTATGGTAATTCCCTTTTAGAACTTCTAGTAGATGTCTGTGGGTTAACAAAAGTTGAAATTCCTATATAATGCCCAGTTTACATTTCCCCAGTGCATAAAAGTTGAGCACATATAAAGATTTCTCATTTTGATTTCGGAAGGACTTCTAGAGTACATAAATACAAGATATCCTCGCGGGCAGTAAATAGAACTTCTTAAAGATATCTTAAAGAATTCTGTGCTACTTGGGTTAGTATTATTCGAGTTGTAGTTGAAGTCGCCATTCTAATTATGTTGCTTCATGATCGTGACTGAAAGTCTGTGATGATAGTAACTAAGGAAAAGTAAGTAAGTAAATAAACTGGCGTAGTTGAAGTCGCCATTGTTGTTCTTGAATGTTTGAATTAAAATATCAAGTTAATAATGTTTAATGGTGATTATAGTAATGTAGAAGAGTTTCAAAATACTCCTCCAGAAGTTATCGAGATGGCACAAGCGGCAAGGTCAACTTTAATACCTGAGAAGTCACGAAAACAATATGAGTTGGTGTATAAACGATTCAACGAATGGTGTGTGTTGAAGATAGTGAAGAATCTTACGGAAAATATGTTCCTTGCGTATTTTTCAAAAAGAGCAAAGCATATAAAACCTTCAAGTCTTTGGTCGGAATATTCAATGGTGAAAGCTTTACTGATAGCTGAAAAGGACATCGATCTTAAACAGTTTTCTAAGTTAACCGCTTGTATGAAGCGGCAGTCTGTAGGATACCGTTCCAAGAAATCTAAAGTGTTTAGCAAAGATGAAATATACACATTTGTAAACGAAGCACCTAATGATAGATATTTAATGATGAAGGTTGTAGCAATGTTTGGCATTGCCGGTGCATGCAGAAGAGACGAGTTTTATAAAATGATAAAAGATATTGGTAATATGGTGAAAATTCCAACATCAAAAACAAATAAACCTCGAACTTTTATTATTGACCGTAAAACGAGAGACTTGGAAAATATGGTTGAAATTTATAGAAAATACTCCACTCTTAGGTCACCAGCAACAAAGCATGATCGTCTGTTTGTGAACTACCGTAATGAAAAGTGTTCTGTTCAGCCGATAGGTATTAATACCTTTGGGAAAATACCAAGCGAAATTGCGAGATATCTTGGGTTGCCCAATGCACATGAGTATACTGGTCATAGTTTCAGAAGGTCATCTGCCACCATGCTTGCAGATGCAGGAGGGGATGTTTTACAGCTGAAGAGGCATGGTGGCTGGAAGTCATCGACGGTGGCAGAATCTTACGTTGAAGAATCAATTAAAAACAAAATTGAGATATCACATCAAATTTTGCAAAAAGAACCATCTGAGGAAGCAAGCTCAAACGATGCCATTGACGCTAATGATATACTGCCTACTACCTCGAGGAGTCACGAGTTGCCTAGAATTCATATTGAAAATTGTGCTAATTGCAAAGTAGAAGTAAATATTGTTGAAAATTAATAATGAATAAAATATTGTTGTCCTTACTGCCTACTTTAGAAATCGAGCAATAAAAGCGTGCAATAAAAATTTTTATTGCACAGTTTCTTATAAAGGCCACTTTTTACACTGGAAATGATGTAAAAAACTGTTACTTTTTACATGATCGTAGATAAATTATTATTGTTAACACCTTCCTTTTTATCTATTAATTTTATGAAAGAAAAATGCATCAGGGCTTTTTTATAGAGCATTTTATAACAAATAATTTGACCTACTATTTTTTATATTTTGATCATTTTTAAGGATTTTTTAGCGCTGTAAAGGGAGGAAGGTCAAATGTATGTGAGGTATTTATATGGTTGAAGAAAATTATTGGTACTTTATTTCTATCTACATACCATTTATATCATTATATTTTGTGTTTTATATTAATTTTGTAATATATTTTTCATTAATGATATCATCTTATTTATAATTAATCTACACTGTGTCCCCGGGTGGACCACCGCAAACTGTCTTATTTTTGATTTGGGGAGAAAAAGTAATACTTTATAAAAAGTTTTGCTTGTCTTAGGAAGTCATAAACAGTTGTCAAACTTAAGATAAATTATACAGGGTATTCTATAAAATAGAAAATATGAATGATGGCCTTTAACAAACGACCTTTTTAACATTTAAGTAATTGAAAAACTGTGTTAAAACAGGTTTTTAATAAAAATGTAGAAAAAGACAGTTTGCTTCGATTTCATATTTTCTAATTTTTGAAATTCCCTGTATAATTTGTCTTAAGTTTGACAACTGTTTAGGACTTCCTAAGACAAGCGAAACTTTTTATACACAATGACATTTTCTCTGCAAATCAAAAATAAGAAAATTTACAGGGGACACACTTAAAATGACCATTTTTGAATATTACTAATGGGAGACATAATGGAAAAAAATTTTCAGGTTTAATAATTGATGAGCGGGGGGATAGAATGGAAAAATATTTTTTGTCCAAGTCTCATAATTGGTGAGTGGGGGGGGGGAGGTGAAACAACGGGAATGGGAGACATTTTTAGTGAGACCACGCGAATGGGGGACAGTTCCATCAAAAGGGGGACTGTCCCCTCTAATGGGGGACAAATGGTCACTTTAGTTAATATAGAAAACATAAAATATAATAATATAAATGGCATTTAGATAGAAATAAAATACCAATATTTTTTTCTACATATAAATAACCTCACTTACCTTTGACCTTCCTCCCTTTGCAGTGCTAAAAAACCCTTAAAAATAAACAAAACATAAAAATGTATTTGTTATAAAATGCTCTATAAAAAAGACCTGATGCATTTTTTTCATAAAATTAATAGAAAAAAAGTTATTAACGATAATAGTTTTTCATCCCCTAAATAATCATTAATGTTTGTTTATAACTTCTTAGTTATCGAAGTTACAACAAAAAGTTGTTAATAGAAGTTGTAGATAATATTATTGTCTATAGAAAAAGTTCTCTACGAATTTTTGTGGGAGTTGCAGTTTTCAAGATGTATTGAAAAACCATTTACACCTTTATTTTCAAGATGGCGGCCAAATGGGTGCACCTCCTACTCCGAAAACTCAAATTAAACTTATGTTGGACCCCCCTACCCACATAATGAAAAAATAAAATCGCATCCTCCCCAAAATGCATGCAATTGATTCTACTGAAGAAATAGTAGTCTCATCAGATGAACCTAACAGTAGATTGTGTTTCGTGTTCGCGAAATAGAAAAGGAAAATACGCCACTTTATTTGGGCATGACAAGCATCGACCAATGGAATGCCTTGCCGCCAAAACCAGCTTCCTAGAGAGAGAGATTGTGAATCTAGTCTCAGTTTGTCTTGAAAACTCATTGTGTGTGGTCATGTAATCAACATTGTGAACTGCTAAGTTTAGCAAGCTTAAATCAATCGATCCAGATTTAGTTCCCTATAACTAAATCTATGGTGTGGGATACAATTATCCGTCCAATTAAACGAGAACACAGCTCTAGAGCTCCTCGACCTTGTGAACAATTTGTCGCCGACAGACCTTGGCGTCCGGGACACTTTCATGCAAAAAGTAAGGGATTACAAGGTAGGTCGCACATGCTTTCCTGTTAGCTCAAATAAGTGGTCCTTCGTTTTGTTAAATTTTAGAAATTTGAAGACAATTCATTTGGCCTTCGAGCCACATTAGAACAGTCCTTTGGATGTCTTTTTACGTGTTATTACAGTTCATTTAAAGACAGCGTTGGCGTTGGCTTTGAAATTTGTAAACAAACTTTAGTAGGTAAAAATCGTGTTTTTTAAGTGCGTGCAAATAAGCATTTTCTTGCTGAAACCGTTGCATTCCAAAAGGATTGCGTCATCGTTTAAATTATAGCTTTGTCCTTGTCTAGAAACATTTCAACGTTTTGTATCTAGGGATTTTTATTTAATGTCCTATCTGTCAATTCAACAAGTGTCATTTTGTATCTGTAACCTTTAAAACATTTATTTATTGTTTGTTGTGTTGTATTGTATTGTATTGTTTGTTGTGTTTATTGATTTTCCTGTGTTTTTTTTACTTGATTCAAACTTGACCATGGCTGCTTTAAAAGAAACGATTGTATCTAGAAAAGTCGTAATTTCGCAAATTACGGAAATTTGTGAGTTAGCAAAACAAGCCAAATTGGACGAAAATATGCGAGTTTTGTTTAGAATTAAATATAGTTGTTTAGAATCTTTGTATGAGAAGTTTAAAGAGTTACATTTAAAAGTATTATTGGTGTCCAAAGACACTGAGTTTGAAACTCAAGACACAATTCGAAAAGAGTTGGAGGAAAATTATTTTGAGTCTCGTGTTGTTTATGAATCTTTATTTCCTCCGGTACTAGATGTCCCTACTTTGCCTACGATTAGTGTAGAAACCGATTCTAGTCCTAGTGTTAATTTACCAAAATTACAGTTGAGAATGTTTAGTGGTGAAATTCATGAATGGCAATCATTTAAAAGCCTATATGATAGTTTAGTTCATAACAGAAAAAAGTTATCGGATATCGACAAATTTCAGTATTTATTGCTTTCTTTAGAGGGTGAACCTCTCACTTTAGTACAGTCAATTCCGTTAGACCCCGATCATTATGAAATAGCATATAAAGCTTTGTTGACACGCTATTCGAATAAACGCTTGTTAGCCAACAGCCATTGGCATATTTTGAAAAATTATACTCCCTTAACGTCTGAAAATTTAAAGGACATTTGTGGTCTTGTGGATACATTTTCAGAAAACATAGCCTTTTTGAAAAAGTTAGGTTTCGACGTTGCAGCCTGGGATTTTATTCTAGTAGATTTGTTGGCAGATAAGTTACCCCCTGCTACACGCAGACGTTTTGAATTACAGGGTGATGCTGCGGAAATTCTCACATTTGAAAATTTAGAAGATTTTGTGTTAAAACAGTGTGTGGCTTTACAAACCTTAGCTTCGTCAAAAGTATCGGGCACAGCCAAATCAAAAGTGTCTAGTACAGCTACGGCAAGTAGCAAACATCGTGTTTCGCAACACCCCAGGGCGGATGTTGATTTTCGTGCCAAGTCTTTACTTGTGCAAACTGATTCTTCCTTGTCTAGTTGTAGTAGTTCCCAGAATTCTGCGGGGAATCTCCGGGAAATTGTTCTTTGTGCAAACAGGATCATTTGATCTATCATTGTCCTCAGTTTTTGCCCTTGACCGCTAGAGAGCGTCATGCGGTTGTAAAACGTACTCACTTGTGTCTTAATTGTTTAAAGGATCCCCATGGTGTGGGAACTTGTCCTTCGAAATCTTCTTGTTCAAAATGTCAGAAAAGACATCACACGTCTTTACATTTTACTGAGATTACTGGTGGTAATCGTATAGAAGCTTCAGGTGCTTCCTCGGCAGCAACTGACAGTCCTAGTGTACATGTTGGTACTAGTGTGTTGCCTTTTCAAAAGGGTCAAACTGTGTTATTGTCTACTGTGTTGGTCGAAATTTTAGATGTGAAGGGACAGCCTCATGTTCTGAGAGGTCTTGTTGATCCCGGATCAATGGATAGCTTTATGACTGAAACTTGTGCTCGTAAGCTACAGCTACCACGTGCTCGTTCTTCAATCCCTATTGCAGGGTTAGGACAAATGTCTACAAAATCGTCTCGTGGTGTTTCTCTTGTTCGATTAGACCTACTGGCTCCTTGCAGCCATCCCTCCCCTTGGATGTGATTGTTCTACCTACTATTTGTTCTGAGATGCCTTCGGCTACTCTCTCCCCTTCGAATTTAGCTAGTTTTAAACCTTTCAAGTTAGCAGATCCTACGTGGCACCAACCTGGTCCCGTTGATTTATTGTTAGGTGCTGACATTTATTCCTCAATTGTACTTACCGACATTGAGAAAAGTGATTTTAGTTCGTTAGTAGGTATCCATACCATATTTGGTGTGATTTTGGTTGGTCCTGCTTTGTATTCGAAACTGCCTCCGCCCGTGCAGGCTTTCTTCGCTTCTGTCGTTACGCCTTGTCTAGACGACACTTTAAAGAGTTTTTGGAAAATTGAAGAAGTTCGGGAAAAGATTTCTGTTTCGTTGGAAGAGCAACAAGCAGAAACTCACTTCAAACAAACACGTTTTAGACTACCTCATGGGCGCTTTGGTGTATCGCTTCCATTTAGGTCTGCAGAGCCCACTTTCAAGGGTTCTCGCGTTTTTGCTGATCGTCGGTTATTGTCTCTCGAACGCAAGTTCGACTCTAACCCATTGCTTCGGGTGGAGTATGTGAACTTCATGAAAGATTATTTAGCTTCAGGTCATATGACCCTTTGTCAAGTGCCTCCTGAGGATTCGAACTCCTACGTTATTCCTCACCATTGTGTGTTCAAGGTTGAAAGTAGTAAATCCAAAATTCGTGTAGTCTTTGATGCGTCTGCCAAAGATGCAACGATTTCCTACTAATCGGCCCCAAGCTTTAGCGTGACATTGCTAGCATCTCCTTCGTTTTCGTGCACATTCATTTGTCTTCACTTGTGATGTGAGGCAAATGTATCGTCTAATTTTAGTTGCGTCAGGACACCAACGCTTTCAGGAGATTCGTTGGAGGTTCTCATTTTCGGACCCTATCCAAACTTATTGTCTCAACACTGTAACTTATGGTGTCTCCTCAGCTCCTTTTCTTGCTATCCGCACCTTGTTGCAGTTAGCCGAGAAAGGACGCTCCCAGTTTCCTTTGGCCTCCCAAGCCATTGAGAACAATTTGTACGTCGATGACTTAGTCTGTGGTGCTAATTCATTGGAAGGCGCCCTAGAACTCCAGAGACAGGTCAGAGAATTGTTTAGTTCTGGTTGTTTTGAACTTCGAAAATGGTCTAGCAACCATCCTTCTGTTTTGGAAAATCTCCCTGAGAGTCATTGTGTAAATCAAAATTTGTCTTTTGATCTTGAAAAGGATAGTTGTATGAGGGTACTTGGTCTTTAATGTCAACCTTCATTGGATTCTTTTGTTTTTGCTGTGAACTCCGCGATTCTATTTGTTCGAAACGTTCAATTTTATCTGAAATTGCCCGGATATACGACCCCCTTGGTTTTTTGTGCCCTGTCACATTCTTTGCAAAACGCCTCATTCAGGTTCGATGAACTCTAGGCATTGGTTGGGATGATTCTCCTCCATGTGATGTCGTTTCCAGATGGCAGCAGTATAAGGATCAGTTGCCTTGTATTGCTTCGCTGTGAATTCCTCGTTTAGTTGTTGTGGATCTTACCTCCGTAGTTTGTCAGGTTCATGCCTTTTGTGATGCTTCTGTGCTTGGTTATGGTTGTGTAGCCTATTTGCGTTGTGTTTACCCTAGTGGTAATGTTGGTGTTTCTTTTCTTTGTGCAAAGTCCAAAGTTGCTCCTTTGCATACCTTGACTATTCCTCGCCTGGAATTATTTGCTGCAGTTTTATTGTCCTCTCTAGTCGCTTGGATTAGAGTAACTTTGAAATCTGTTCTTGAAATTGAAAATGTTTTTGCTTGCTCTGATTCCACCATAGTTTTGTTGATCGTTGCTTGGCAATGGATCTTTTCCGGTCTGTTTTCTGATAGTTTCTTAGCAACGGACTAAAATACCGGAATTGTGCACTTTTCGATCTGAAATCGCGCCGAAAATGTAGACATTGCCGATCGATTTCAGAAAAAAAATATTCTCTAATCAAAAAATATCTTTCGTTCGCGCATCGCACTCAAATTTTCAAAAATGGCGAGATTTTGCCATTTTTCGTCAATTTTTTATAATTACTATACTTACTATCGTGTTATGAACAAAAGGTAGTCCAAAGAGACGTGGCTTGGTGGAATGGGGATATCAGCCGCCTTAGGGCCGAGATTAAGAAAACTTTCAATAGAGCTAAAAACTGGGAGGACTATAAAAAAGCCCTCACGGAGTACAACAAAGAATTGAGAAGGTCTAATAGAAGACCATGGAAACGATTCTGTGAGGGGATACATGAATTAGCTCCAGCAGTTCGTCTACAAAAAGTCCTTGCAAAAGCCCACTCAAATGGAATGAGGCTACTCAAAAAGCCCGATGGTCAACATACAGAGAGTCAGCATGAAAACATAAGAATACTTTTAGGTACTCACTTCCCTGGCTCCCATGTAATCGAAGGTGAACATTCACAGGCCTACCTGGAAGAGGATGCACTGTAACGTTCCAAAAGAAAGGAACGTTACAGTTATAACATATTTAGAATTTACGTATGAGGTTTATATTTGGTCAGTCATGTTGAAATATTTATGTAAGTACTTAAATCCATATATTTACATCCACGAAGGTAAATCTCGTAATTAGATATACAACTGGATATGTAGATTTCCATATAAATTGTAATATATATGATAATCACCATTTTATGTTTTGTCTTAAATCCTCCTATTATTTCTTGTGTAAACCTCTGGATATGGTACTGCTACTTGTAAACAGAAAGGAGATATATATCTATACTCATTTTCCTCAGGCCTACTTTAGTATCTTTATTGTTAAAAATAAATATTTCTAACACACCTGGAATGCAATTTATTAAAAAACAGATATTACTATCTGACCTTGTAGAGTTAGAGAACTAAATTTAGCATTACTATACTAAATTAAAGTTAAATAATTACAGTGTACTTACCCCCTGAATTCGACAGTCCGAACACAAAAACCAAGATTTGTAGAGAATACAAATCATGCACAGAAGCTGTCATTTTTTTTAGGTTATGATGCTATATAGTTAACACGAAAGTAAGTATTACTAAGTAGTATTAATTAACATTAATTTCTCAAAATAATTTCAATTTACCAATATGTTTTAAACACGTAAACTATGGCGTTCCCGACAAATAGAAAAGGAAAGCTGGACGCCGAACGGAGCCGTTGCAAGACACGGGAGAAAGTGAAGGTGAAGTCAGTTATCTAGGGCGCCTACGCAACAGAAGGACGGAATGTCCACTGAAAAGGGTGCCTTCTGGATATCTAGATAATACAATCGACATCTTATGTATGTTTATTTTAAGAATATCCATTTGAGTTATAGAAAACCACATCTTATGATAAATCCATACAAAGGATGTCCAGTAAAATCCAGAAAAGAATGTCTTATGTATTCACTCAGGTCAAATATCATTTATATAACAAAAAAGATATCTTATGGATGTTCGTTTTAAGAGTGTCCATTAGACTTACAAAGGACTATAACTTATGGATGTCCACAATTGAGATATTTATTTTGGTAAGAAAAATGATATCCTATATGGACGTACATAATAAAGATGTCCATTAAAGCTACGGAAATGGGTGTCTTATGGATATATTTAAATCAGATATCCACCCACACAGCACAGACATATTCTAAGAATGTGCACAGAATGTTTGCTCGGAACGTTTTTGAGAATGTTCTCACAACATGAAAATTATTACCATAGAATGTGCCATACACATTACAAAGTGGAGTCTTTTAAATGTTCCTATAACATCTCAGGTATGTTTTAAAAGCACGTTTTTGGAACAAAGCAGAATATTCTATAGATGAAATCCAAATATTTTGGGAACATTCTTTTATAGGATTTAGGTTACGCCCAGTGGCGGCTGGTAGAATTTCAATAATTCTTTTCTCGACTGTGGCGCATGGGACCCAAACGAAACATGAGAAATAGCATCTAGAGAAGCACTTCTCTAATGACCCCTAAAAAAATTTCAAAATTCGGTTGCCCCCCTTGCCTAGGAACTCCTGTTCAAAATTTTTTTTTTGTCTTATTCATTTTACTTTTCATAAAAATACAACAATAGGTTTTGGAGTTTATGAAAATATTTTCATTACTAACAGAGATACAACGAATTGAAGTTTTGTAATTTACAATTTAACAAATTACAAAATTTCAGTTCGTTGTATCTCAGTTAGTGATGAAAATATTTTGATAAACTCCAAAACCTATTGTTGTATTTTTATGAAAAATAAAATGTATATAACAAAAAACATAATTTTAAACAGGAGTCCCTAGGCCCGGAGGGCAACCGAATTTTGAACACTTTTTTCGCAAACTGCTTTTTCAAAATTTTGTAGGGGTCGTTAGAGAAGTGCTTCTCTAGATGTTATTTCCCATGTTTCATATGGGTCCCATGCGCCACAGACGAGAAAAAAAATATTGAAATTTCACCAGCCGCCACTGATTACGCCCCTTTTCCACGTGTCACTTTTCGAAATCGAAGTCAACCACAAAAATGTGGTCTTTTGTTACCCGACCACCGCACCATGGAGAAATTCCGGATTTTACTGTTCAAAAATCTCCAGAGACCTTAATATCCATCGGATCGGGATAATTTTTTTTAAATTAAAGGTAATTAAATTCCCCACACATCTGTCCAGGCAATTTTTTTTAAATTTTTTATGTTAATTTTATCTTTTTGACAGCTGTCAGCTGCAAACTATGTATTTGGTAGTTTCATTTTACTAATATATAGTTTATGTACTATGTGTAGACAAAAAAATGTAATTTTCATATGAATATAGCGATATTGATTCATTATTATACTCTTCGCAAAAACGAAGAGTATATTGTATTTGATCGGCACATTTCTAAATCAGTAAATATCGCTCGTAGAGAAAAAATTTTTATATCGTTATGTTGGTGAACGAATTCTGAACAACTTTCAAAATGTCAGTCTGTCCGTCTGTCCGTCTGTCCGTCTGTCCGTCCGTCCGTCCGTCCGTCACGTTTCTTGTAAGCACGATAACTCAAGAAAGAAAAATCCGATTGTATTGAAATTTGGAGAGTAACTTAGTGTTAGCTAGAGGAAGAACCCTATTGTTTTTTAACAAAATAGATCGGTAAATAAAAAAGTTATTAGTAATTTAAAACTTAAAAAAATATTTTTTACATTTTTTTATGGTTTGTAATAAATAGAAACCTTGCGAAATATTATTTCCTATCACTATTTTTTTTTTAATACATTTTACTAATGTGTTTCCTAATAATCACAATAAATTTTCTAATGGTATATATTACACTCATTAACAATTTTAGTAATAAGAAATGGTGGTGTAGTGGCAAGAGTTTCGTCTCGCAATCCAAGGATCCCTCACATCGTGATTTTTTTTTCGTATATTTTTTTTTTCACAACAAAGTTGGTATCACAAAATTTAGAATGTCCAAAAATTAACATTATTTACAAGAAAAATGCGAAGAGTATCCTATAGAATGAGTAACAATTATATAAAAAGCTCAGTAAATCGGCGAAGAGTATAATGCTTCCACTAGTTTATATTTCTAATACTCTTCTTTTCAGTTTTTTTACAGTTTATTATGTCATTAATAAAAGTTGACAGTCACGTGTTTTCATCTAAAAGAATGTGCGGAAAATCAACAAAATAATACAATCATCCAGTATTTTAATGAAAAATTTTCGAGTAAAATACTGGATAATTGCATTATTTTGTAGATTTTACGGACATTGTTTTAGAAGAAAACATGTGGCAAAGGATCCCACCAAGAAACATAAAAATTAAGAAAATGTCACAACCATTTAGATAATAATGTTATACTTAAATTTTAAAAAAATTGTATTGTAAAAATTTTTAGAATTTTTGTCAAATATGCACATTTTTGAAATATTTGCACTTATCTATGTTTTCCTTATAACTTATACGTAATTTCTTGGGTTTATGGTCAGTTAAAAAATAAAATATTATTTTCTTACGATTCGGTTTATTAACTAACCATCGTCAAAGACACTACAATTTTACAAAAAAACAGAAATATTTTGTATGTATGGAATTAAGTGCTACTTAAATAATAATAATATTTTAATAATAGAAATAAGCTAAGCACATTCAATATTTAAAAACATTTGTAATGTTAAAAAGCAAACTTCTTAAAAAAATGTAAAATAAATACTTATATTACTTTTGCAAATTTAATAATAGTCGAACGTGAATTTTTTAGTATGTAGCGCACTCTTACTTCTCTATTACCTATCTTCTTTGCCTCGCTTTCTCTCTTTTGCACTTCTCGGATATCTTTTAACAGCTTATATTTCGTTTTCCATAATATACTCATTCATGGGTGCAGCTAAAATAAACGTAGTTATTCTTATTTGAACCACTGTTATTAACAACATATATGAAAAGTGGGCAAGATAAAAATTACAGAAATTATTGGAGGATATATGATCTATAGCACTCAGTGAATAATAATAATTTACCGAATTATAAATTAAAATCCATAAAGTACACTCTGGCAAATATAATTTCAAGATAAAAGATTGTAATAGGTCTCTGTATTTTCATGCATCTGTCCACCTGTGTTAGGCCTGATATTGTGTCATATTTTTCTTTTAAAAGTGTAATAAAAGTTTCAAATAATTATCTTAAAGCACAATATTTACTTACTTATTTTCATCCACAGTTGCTAGTTGGTTTTAAAATTAACTAAGTAGGCACATGTGACAATCACGAACTTCATAAATTAAACTGAACTTCACAACGCACATATTCCAAACAAAAGCTCGTGACACTACTTACCATGGTCGCCATGATAGGCTGTCAACTTATTTGAGGTTGGCAATACTCTGTCGGAATCTCAACCACAGAAACGAGAACTACCAGAAACGACACTTGGGCTTCCCGCCAAAATTCCATTGCCGCCATTTTGTTGTTGGTATATCTGTCACTTCATTTATTGTTTTAGGTTAAAACAATAGTGCGGTAAATGACAGTCTGTGACAGAATACCGAAATATATTCTTAAAAGGTTTTAGTATTATTGTGCTGTGTTAATAGTAATTTTTTATTAACGATATGAGTAAACGAGGTGGAACCCGTTTGCTCTGTTAAGGAATGTGCAAGTATTACGGCAGGAAAAGACATTAATTTACTTAAGTTTCCTAAGGATCCCCAAAGGTATTTTATTATTGATGTAAATTATAAAATATTTCCAAGTAATTGTGCTCAGCCGAACTTTATAACAATTTTAAGTTGTGCGCACGACAAATATGTGCCAAAATAAATTGCTACCAACAGCACTACCTACTATTACAGATTTTCTCAGGCGAGATATTGTATTGATTTCAATAAATTTCGTGACTTTATGTTAAAAATACAATTGTTCGTAGAGACAATTTTATACAGTTTACTTTAATAGTTTTGTAGTGTACTACTACTCATTGGTGTATGTGATTTCTTATAATAAAAACATTCGAGCTGTTATGATATAACTGCTGACTCAGGACAAGGATTAGGACCAGGCAGTCAGTCTTTATATGATGGCAGAGTGAAGTACAACAGTAAAGAGTGTGTTTTATTTAAACAAATTTAAGTGATTGTTCAGTGGCGACGAGGATTAACCATATAAATAAAAGCGAGTGCGCCTTAATTCTTTAATGTGTAAATCCAGTGAAAAATAAGAAGGAACAGAGCATAAACTTTGTAAGGAAAATTTCAAACAAATATACATTGGGTACTAAGAAAACGGGCCTAGCACTATTATATCGCAATGTTTATAATATAATTAAGAAAACCAATTAAAACAACCCTTATCACAGGGAGATTTACAAGCATTTAGGAGGAAATAGAAATAATATTTGTCCGAATCATTTATGTTTTAAATCACTAGTATACCATAAAGTTCTTTAATTATTATTTGTCTTTGAGAATCAAAAAATTGTTGGTGTTGGTCTAAAACAAGGGACTCAGGTCTAAAACAAGGGACTCAGGTCCAAAACAAGGGACTCAGGTCCAAAACAAGGGACTCAGGTCCAAAACAAGGGACTCAGGTCCAAAACGAGGGACTCAGGTCCAAAACAAGGGACTCAGGTCCAAAACAAGGGACTCAGGTCCAAAACAAGGGACTCAGGTCCAAAACAAGGGACTCAGGTCCAAAACAAGGGACTCAAGTCCAAAACAAGGGACTCAGGTCCAAAACAAGGGACTCAGGTCCAAACCAAGGGACTCAGGTCCAAAACAAGGGACTCAGGTCCAAACCAAGGGACTCAGGTCCAAAACAAGGGACGCAGGTCCAAAACAAGGGACTCAGGTCCAAAAACAAGGGACTTAGGTCCAAAACACTAAGAAAGAAAGCCTCACGGAATCTGTTCGAATCGAACACGAGGGACAATGGGTCCAGAAAAAATGCTACAACGAATGAACATACGCGGGGGATACGAATTGGTGAGTGGTCATTCAGCGTTGGAAATAATAATAATAGCTAATAAATAAGTATGCCGCTTGCGAAGTCTAAAAAATAATAATAGTGATAATAATAATAATAATGAGATGGGTTTGATGATTTCCAGTTTCAGCTAAGAAAGCGTGTCGCATAAATCTAAAATTCTTAATAATAATATTAATAATAATTCTTATATCCCAATCATAGATACAATTAAGTAATAATCATACAAGTGGCTATAAGGAGTGCATCACAAATACATACCATAATAAATCGTCTAAACATTACATTAGTATAACAAAATGTAAAATATAAAATCAAATTACAAGTAAAAAAAATTGTATAAAGAAGCACACAACACATACATTATAACAAACTACAAATAATATAACACGTAAAAAATAGTAAGACTACATGAAATTTATTGATACTTTTCCCTTAACAAATTCTTTATCGTCCTTTTAAAAATAAATGACTTGGAATTTTCGATATCAGTAGGTAAATGATTATACATTTTACATTCATTATAAAAGACACTTGTTGATACACGTGCTGGTGAGGAATTAACTGATCTTTAAATCTTAAATTATAATAATAATAATGTAATGATGATGATAACAGCAACTAGACTGGCTAAGCCGAGGAACTAAATTTTTGTATCGTATACAGGATGAGACGAATAAATATGAGCTTCAAATGGTTGGGTGGAACAGCATTGGAACATTTCGATTGCGAAGGAGATGTCTGCTCAGAATGCTTGCGATAGGAAAAATCAAAAAAGGCATTCAATGTACGCGTGCAAATGAACACGATGCTTTTTAAGTTGATAGAGCAATCGCGCACTTGAAAATCACCGCAAAACGTTTCCGACTTTTTGACAGAAGGGTCACTTAAGTTTAAATACTCTGTGTATTATTTTTCTAGGGTATGGGACTGAACCACTCGCATTTCGTTGAATGAATTAAATTCGAAAAAAAAATATGTTTTCGTTTATTTTGTAACATAAGGAAACTTAAAATATTTTATTAATCACAGTAGTTAATTACACTTGTTAATTAAATACACATCTGTGTAAATTTGCCGTTTTGTAGTCCGAGGTTAGTTTGTAAATAGATTTGATGATTCGGAGCGAACTGTTTTACAAATGTGTCAGGTGTTTATATTAAAAGTTATTCTCTTAAAAGTTCTCTAATATTCACGACATGCATCCGAATAGACCAGAAAAGATCTCGGCGTGAAACGATTCGAACGGAAGCATGGGCGGAGAACGGAAATATTTTTGATTTACTATAAAATTGAAAATAAAATATTTAATGAATTTTGTGACTGTTAATATTTTGAGAATTGACTGTATTAATTATCTACTAAATTTTCATTATTAAATTATTCACAAATAAACAATTTTCAAAAGGTCCTTTGACACAAACAGCGAGTATTGAGGACCGGTAAAAAAAAAAGGTATGAGCGGACTGTGCTTGCAGGAAATATATTTCAGTATTCCAGGAGCATACGTAGAGGCAACAGCTGAAATAGATGTATATCAAGCTACAACTCACTATTCACCGAAGGTTTGTGGTCGACGTGGAAGCCACAAACATTCTTCTTCAAGTGAAAAGTGTCCGGCCTTAAATCAGACATGCAATAACTGTGGATCCCAAGGACATTTCAGGTTTCAATATAAGACACATGCAGAAAGAAAAAAATGTGTGAGAAATAGTCAACCATATGCAGAGCCTCCTAGAAAATTCAAGAAGGAGAAAGTGGCGAATGTGCATTCCATACAAGAAGACACCGATGAAGAAGAAACAAACTAAGTCTTCCACATCGATAATGACGAAACAATAACCTACAGTTTAGGAGGAGTTGAGATAGACATGCCCATTTATTCAGGTAGCAAGACCCAAGTAACAATCTTAATTTTAACATACTCTATAAGATATTCTAAAAGCTTATTTCTGAGACTACTTATAAACGTAAATGGTCTGGAAAGACTCTATAAAACTGACTTAAAACCCTTATACGGGTATAGGGGTACACCTAGAGAAAGGCATTTTCATTTAAAACTACTTTTAAAGCTTTCAAGTTTTAATGAATCATCTAAATCTCTGCTCGTAGAATATCTGAAGGGTATTATAAAACCATACTTTGTTTAGAATAAGTACTTATTAAAGTTTAAAATGCACGCACAAATGCTTGAGAGAATGTTTTGTATTTAGTAAAGTAAATATAAGAGAAAATATATGGGACGCCATACATAGTTATAAAATGAACATATCGCGAGTACTGAGAGGGATTACTTGTAGGTGAAGTATTGAGAGCCCTCATAGTGGGCTAAAATTATATGGATAAATTATTTTTCTCCTCGATGACTTAAAAATAAATAAATCAGTATCATCTTTCAATAATATAATTCAATGTTAATAAATTCTTTCTAAAAAACATTTCTCTTACAAAAAAATTACATTTCTTTGTTCAATCTGGAACCTTCCCAGTGTGGCTGACCGTTGTGCATTTCTTGACCTTTGGAAGTGGTGGCAGCTGTGTGCATCGACCATATTAGTTGTGAATAATTCTACTTCAAACGTGTCTTGTCTTAAAATGCGTACAAAATAACCAATTGCTCTTTAAGTGCGCTGATTTATTCTTGTAGAAGTATGTTTTAAGTCCCATCGGTCTTAATATAGTTATTTCTTAAAACTTGTAGGCTATTTTAAAACCTATGCTAAACTGAGGAGTTAACACATCCGCTTTAAGACATATACGTTGTATGGCTCCTTGTATAACCCAACCAAAAAAAAAATTCAGTTTGATTTTAGTACTTTGTCATTTTTGGAAAAAGCGAGTGGTAGAGCCGCTTGCTATTATTATAAATTACCAAGAGCAGGTATAGTAGCGCAGCGGGCTAAGGCGTATTAGGGCGAGCATGCTTGGTCACACTCTCTATTGTGTACTGGGTTTGATCTTCATCTCCGACACTAGCAATGTCTGCTGGTAATGGATATTGTCTGAGCTTCTTCAAAAGAAAAAAGGGAAAGATTACGGCGACAGGAAGCGAAGATCATTAGAACCAAGGTGTACGTGAAACACCTAATAAAGGAAAACACAACTTGCCTCAACTTTAATCAAAGTACACAAGTAATGAGTAAAGATAGAGTAGACATACAAATTAAATATGATGAAACAGGCCATAACTACAGAAGGAACATCGTGCATCTAAAGAAGATCGAGGGAGAATGGGCAGTGTATGTTTCAAAATAAATACATGTGACCGACAAAAAACAAGAGTCAGATAATTACTGATATTTCGTAAGCCTAATTTACTTTAGTATCGTCGTGTGACATGCGTTGTATGCTACTTTACTATATTGTTATATATATGTTACAGTAACAGATGAGTTGATCCAGGGCAAGTCCATGTCCACGTGACCGACAAAGGATCAGAGGCCGTAGACTGGTATTCTTCAAATTTGCACCTTCCTTTGGTTATGACTTTCATATTAATATATTTTGCTATATCATATTCTTATATTGTTCTATTCTTATATAGTTAAGTAGGTATATTGTTATATTTCGTACACCGCCATAACTCACATTGTGGACATTATTGTTAATTTCATTAACACTGTTGTAAAAGGAAAAGTGGATGTAGTGTACTACTACTCATTGGTGTATGTGATTTCTTATAATAAAAACATTCGAGCTGTTATGATATAACTGCTGACTCAGGACAAGGATTAGGACCAGGCAGTCAGTCTTTATATGATGGCAGAGTGAAGTACAACAGTAAAGAGTGTGTTTTATTTAAACAAATTTAAGTGATTGTTCAAGTTTTAATACCCATTACAAATAGAATTCTCGTAATTGTATTCAACATGTGTAAAGTTGTTTATAAATATGCTTTTTAAATTTCCCGCCAAAATTACCAACAAAATGGCGAAGGTCACAAAAAAACATCAAAGGCGGTGCTGAGAGTGCCGCTTCTGGTAGTTCTTTATTCTGTGTCTCAACTACTGTAATGTTGCTTATCGTTATTTTGTAGCGCATTGCCAAATGTTTTATATTTTCAATAAACTTGAATACTTTCCTCCAAAAATGCTACTTCATCTTCTCTAATAACAAGAAATTTATTCATAATGTGAGATTACTACAATACTTAGAGTAAGTTATCACAAGAAGTACTCATTGATACTCTCATTTTAATGAAATTATTTCTAAAATCTGACAATTAACAACCAACGGGATAATACTAGATTAAATCTGACAACACTGCCTTTGTACTTTGTTTACAATTGACGATTTGCACGAAAGAAAGTTTAGTAAAAAGTGTCTAGATTGGTATCACTGTAATTCACTGCACATGTTGACCAACTCGTCTAATTTCCAAACTTTGCAACAATTAAATACCTATAATAATCATAACATTGTTTTCATTATCTTTAATGATAAACCTACTTTCATTGAATATAAATCATCTTTATTAGGTTGTTTCGTAGTCTACAATATTTAAAAAATGTCGAATTATCGTCAATTGACGATTTGCACGAAAGAAAGTTTGGTAAAAAGTATCTAGATTGGTAACACTGTAATTCACTGCACATGTTGACTAACTCGTCTAATTTCCAAACTTTGCAACAATTAAATACCTATAATATAATAATCATAACATTGTTTTCATTATCTTTAATGTTAGACCTACTTCCATTCAATATAAATCATCTTTATATCTGATAAATGAAGACTCGGAGGGGAAAACGTACCCTAATAAACATATCTCTTCATACTTTGGGCTTTCTATTGGTATGTCTACATTCTCTGTAGCGTCACCAGTTACGGAGTTACGCCACTCTGAGTGTCGCAGCGGCGACACTCGGACATATAAGTGCGTTCATTGTTGCGTTTATCACGTCTAGTCTAACGAATCAAGAAGGCGCAAGACGAGCAATACCCTTAGTTTTTTAACTTTAACAGTTCTCTAAGAGTATGCATTGGTTCATTGGTGCGGCAAAATTGAGTGATCTTAGTTAAGCCATGTAGCACAAGAATTTTAGTTTTTGACCCGGAATTAATTATTGTAAAGCTGAAAATTTGCAGTATTGTAGTTTTGGTCCAGGACAACACGTACCAAAAAGTCCCCTACTATCCCTTGTCGGCTTCCCTGTTTTTGTGGAGCAACGAAGGCCTAAAGCGCAGAAATTGCAGAGCTCGCAATAAAGTGCAGCAAAAAGGTTGTTACTGGTCCGATTTAGGTCGAAATGATCATAAAAGCTTCAGAGAAGCATATTCGTTCGTATTTCACATGTTCCATGCATATTTCGTTCATAATTTTCCGTTCTAGTGCTGTCAAAACTTCAAAAGTTGAAAAAAATTCGAAACGGCTCCCTTGCGGATAAATGAAGAATCGGAGGGGAAAGCGTACCCGAATAAACATTTCTCTTTATACTTTGGACTTTCTATTGGTATGTCTACCTTCTCTATGGCGTCATCCGTTACGGAGCTACACAACTTTGAGAGTCTGCGCGCAGCGGCCGCGCCCGCCATGTGCCAGGTGGAACTGCCCTGGCTGCGCTGATGAGACCAGTTGCGAATTCCCGTTTATTATTGGTGTTTTATAAGATTTATTTATTGAATGAAATTTAACTTGTTAGACTCAGAAAATGACTTTATTCGGCTAGATAATTGACATTATTGATCTACTGGGAAGTAGGGTCGTCCGGATCATCATTCATATCGACGACTGGCTGTTTGTGCAGCTGGATTCTCTACAGGTTCGGCACATGATGCTGCAGTTCAGACCAGAGTTTCTGCACTCGCACCGGGCACCGCAGTCCGTCTTGCAGCGCAAGAAATTAGCCGTAGCAGGCTATCGAGAGCTGGCTACCTTGACGTCTAGCCATTGTTGGATCTACAAACAGCACATGCACATTAGTTGAGTGCTGCAAGCTTTTCGGGAGATTAAATCCTCACAATATTCTCCCTGACTCCTCTCCTCTCCTCACCTGGAGGACTGGGGGTGGAAATCAGGACTCCAGGGCCTGGTTCCGATTCCTGTTTCTACCACAAGGTAGCCACCTCCCGATAGCCTGCTACGGCTAATTTCTTGTGCCTACAAGAGGGACTGCGGTGCCCGGTGCGAGTGCAGGAACTCTGGTCTGAACTGCAGCATCATGTGCCGAATCTGTAGAGAATCCAGCTGCACAAACAGCCAATCGTGGATATGGATGATGATCTGGACGACCCTACTTCCCAGTAGATCAATAATGTCAATTGTCTAGCCGAATAAAGTCATTTTCTGAGTCTGACAAGTTAACTTTCATTCAATAAATCTTATAAAACACCAATAATATATAAACAGGAATTCGCAAATGGTCTCATCAGCGCAGTCAGGGCAGTTCCACCGGGCACATGGCGGGCGCGGCCGCCGCGCGCTGTCTCTCAAAGTTGCGTAGCTCCGTAACGGGTGACGCTACAGAGAAGGTAGACATAGCAATGGAAATCCCAAAGTATGAAGAGAAATGTTTATTCGGGTACGTTTTCCCCTCCGAGTCATCATTTATCAGCAATGGAGCCAATTTTTGAAGTTTTGACAGCACTAGAACAGAAAATTACGAACGAAATATGCATGGAACATGTGAAATACGAACGGATATGCTTTTCCGAAGCTTTTATGATCATTTCGACCCAAATCGGACTAGTAACAACTTTTTTGCTGCACTTTATAGCCAGCTCTGCAATTTCTGCAACTTAGGCCCTTGTTGCTCCGCAAAAACAGGGAAGCCGACAGGAGAGAGTAGGGGACTTTTTGGTACGTGTTGTCCTAGACCAAAACTACAATCCTGCAAATGTTCAGCTTTGCAATAATGAATTCCGGGTCAAAAACTAAAATTCCTGTGCTACATGGGTTAACTTAGATCACTCAATTTTGCCACACCACTGAACCAATGCATACATTTAGAGAACTGTCAAAGTTAAAGAACTAATGGTATAGCTCGTCTTGCGCCTTCTTGGTTGTTTAGACTAGACGTGATAGACACAACAATGAATGCACTTAAATGACCGAGTGTCGCCTCTGCGACACTCAGAGTGGCATAACTCCGTAACGGGTGACGCGACAGAGAAGGTAGACATACCAATGGAAAGCTCAGAGTATGAAGATAAATGTTTATTGGGGTTACGTTTTCCGAGTCTTCATTTACCCGCAATGGCGCCATTTCGGAATTTTTCTAGTTTTTTTAATTTTTTTTAAATTTTTGAAATGTTGACATAACTAGAACGAAAAATTATGAACAAAAATATGCATGGAACATCTGAAATATGAACGGATATGGTTCTCCTAATCTTTTATGATCATTTCGACCCAAATCGGACCAGTAACAACCTTCTTGTTGCACTTTATAACCAGCTCTGCAATTTTTGCAACTTAGGCTCTTGTTGTTTCTAAAAAACAGGGAAGCCGACGGGGGAGAGTAGGGGACTTTTTGCTACGTGTTGTCCTGGACCAAAACTACAATCCTGGAAATTTTCAGCTTTACAATAAATAATTCCGGGTAAAAAACTAAAATTCCTGGGGTATAGCAGCTTTGGCTTTGGAAAAACTGTCAAGACAGTCTGTAGACTAATTATTTATTATTTGAACTTTATCATGCAGTAAACTAGTACATAGAGCATGTAAAGGAATTAGGATTTCAACGAAAGAAGGTATGAAACGATGATAAAAGTTAACCATACCTATGAAACGCTGAAGCTGTTTAACTGTAGTAGGTAAGGGAAAATCATTTATGACATCAACACGTTCAGAAGAAGGTAAAATACCGGCTGAAGAAATATTGTGTCATAAAAATGTCAAATGATGCATTTTTACGGTTTAATATTTATGCCGTACAATTCTAATCTCTGAAAAACAAGTCTCAAGTGTTCTAAATATTCCAAACTAGATTTACTTGCAATCAGAATGTCATCTAAATAGACGAAAATGAAGGGCAAACCTACTAAAACTTCGTTCATGAAACGTTGGAAAGTTTGACCAGCGTTACGTAAGCCGAAAGGCATACGCTCAAATTTAAACAAACCAAAAGGCGTAGTAATCGCTGTTTTAAAAATGTCACTTTTTGCGACAGGTGGTGATAAGCACGGAACAAATCTATTTTTGAAAAAATAATACAACCATACAACTGCGAGTTAAAGTCGTGGAGATGCAGTAATGGGTATCTATCAGGAACAGTAACTGAATTGAGCTGACGATAGCCTCCGCAAGGTCTCCAATCGTTTTTTTCTTTTTTTGCCACCATGTGTAATGGTGAGGATACGGAAGAACAAGAAGGTGAACAAATTCCTAACTCTACCATAGCATTGAATTCGGTCTGAGCTATTTTAAATTTAATATTATCTAACCTACGTGGTCGTGAGAAAGGTAAATGACCTTCTGTTATAATATGATGTTCTACGGAATGTTTAACCGGCAAATTATAATTTGGCGAACTTATCAAAGTTGGAAATTCTAAAAGTAATGCATTGTATTCATTTGATATGCTAAATAACTTGGGAGACTGTAGTGGACCATTATTATAAAATAAATATGTAGATAAACTAATCATATTGTCGATTAAACTTTTACGTTTCAAATCAACAACTAAACCAAATTGCGTTAAAAAGTCGGCCCCAATTATCGGGACATCAATATTTGCAATATTAAAAACAAAAGGAAATAACCTACGTAAGTTTAAATCAATTTTCAAAAATTTATTTCTGTATGTATTAATAATAGATCCATTAGCGGTATAATACCAGAGTTCTTCTTAATATCTGTTAAAAGATTCCGAGGTACTATCGACAATCAGCTTGTGTCAATGAGAAAATTTAAATTATTTGTATTATCAAAAATAAAAAGACGACGTTTATTATTTGAAATATTAACGTCAGCTGTCAAAATATCATTGACTTTTAGTCATCTTTGATTGTCGGCTTTGACATCTTTGGCGAAAGTGCACCAATCTCCGAGACATTTAAATGCTTTACGACCATAAAGTTGATGGTAATAGCAAACTTTGGCATTAGAAGGATTATATCCACTTCGACTATTAGAACGGGGCCTTGAGCCACTGCGATTTCCGGAGTCGAGGCGACTTTTACAACTATCGCAATAAGTGCTAGAAACTGTAGGAGTAGGGGAAGTTATTGAAGAATCTTTAGACTCTATAGCATGCAATTGAGATGTAAAAATTTCTTGTTTGTGTAATACTTGATTCAACGTATCTTGAAAAGTTGCAATCAAATTTGATGTAGAAACTGTGGGATTAACGTTACAAATTGAATTGGAGGTAAGGAAATTCATAGAATTTTGACACGACTCCCATATACGATCAGCAATGTCGATTAGTTCTTTGATCTCAGTCTTTCTGGATGCGGTGATTGCAATGAAGATAATTTTAGGCAATCGCCGTTTCCTGCTCCTGGCTCACCACATGGGATCCTCCCACAATTGACAGCATAGACCGGTAAAAATCGGATGGTTTGAGGTCCCCCATCTGGGAACCAGAGAGCAAGTCCTCTAAGTGCTTTTCCTCGCTTGAAGTCAAACGAAAAATTAGAATAGTTTTCAGGTTTTCGTATAAATCTCTTTCGGGTTGACAATGTCATAAATCGTTGTAATAATTTCCGGGGGCAAACTGGCAATAACATAATCGTACTTTTTTGATCGTTAACGATCCTGTGAATAGAAAATTGGGATTCAATTTGTGTGAACCATATTTCCGGTTTGTTAAGCCAAAAGGGAGGAAGTTTAATAGTATACGTATTTGTAACATAATTACTGTTCGGTGTCACTGTATCTGATGTGGCTGGTTGATCGTTTAACAAAATATTCTCCGTAGGAGGTGCCATTTAAAAAATGATTGATAAAAATGATAAATGATTGATTAATTGTTCTCTCAATGAAAGGAATACGGAAATACAACTCACTTACCTAATAATAAATATTGATGATAAATCCTTGGGAAATCTGGGTTGTGTCCGGTTGAGATTTAAAAATGTTGAGAAGTAAAGAGCAATGTATTCATCAATGGTCTAGGTCCAAAACAGCATCGAAAGGGAAATAATTAACCTCTATACCATGTAATTCATTCTATCCAAAAACGGGTACAATCAATTTTTAAAAAAATTTTTGAACAGCATATATCGGTCCAAGTCGGGGTCACCAAAATATAGCTTGGTATATATTATCATTCAGCTATACAATAAAATCAAATGGTTTTATGAATGTATATTGATATAAAAAAGTTCAGCATTCAGTAAATGTATACATTGAAAATGTAATTATATATTATTATATTATTTTGTTTTTTCTCCACTTTTCTTGGTTACAGTTATATGGATTTCGAGTGGGCGAGTCGCGCATATCTTCTTGCTAGAATAAGCGAGTCGCTACACCCTTCAATTGCATTTCTGTAGCTTTACTGACAAAAATTTGCTGACACTGGACCGAAATCCGGCCTTTTCGATATAATTTTAAGTTGAGGAAGTTGATCATGGTGATTTATAATTAATTTAGCTTGTATCGTTGGTAACCATTGATCGATTGTCGAATGTCATTTTTTATCATGCTATGGTGACATGTTGCAGGTTTAGTTTGATCAGATGCTTTGTAAATTTTTAGAGCTAGAATTCCCAGTGTAGTGTGGCTTATAATTTTCCATGTTGTGTATTGTTGAATGATCAAGAGAAATTTTCTGAAGCTGTGAGCATTTACTTTTTACTTTACAAGGTACAATCGTAATCGCCTTCAGTCACCGTCTTTCTCGCACTCGCCACCAGGAGCGGTTTTAACATGCTTGCCGCCCCGGCACTATTTTAAGATGCCGCCTCTACTCTTAAAAAATTTAACATACATATATATATTATCCCAGTAAATAAAGACAAATTTGAGGTCAAAATAGGAAAAAATTACGAGAAAGCTGATTTTTTGTGGAGACCTTCATTGTACATCCTGAGAAGTTTCTTATAAAATTCAACATAAAAAAGGTCATTACACTTTTTTTCGTAGGATCAATCGTTTCAACGATACAGTGTGTTTGCTGGCCACTGTAATATTAAATAGTTCTGAAGTACGTACAGTATCTACCTACAGTATGTACGTACAGTACGTACATAAAATGTTGTGTGTCTAATTGTGAGGATAAAGTTTCACAAAGACATCCTTTCCCATTCGAGAAAGACATTAATCGATTTAAAAAATGGTTAGAAGTCATCAAGCAGTAGAAAAACAGTAATAAACAAATAGTAGAAGCAGCAGAAAAACAAATAGCAAATGCGGTTGCAGATAAATTAGTTCTAGTTTCTACTGTTTCTACTGTTGTTTTGCTTTATAAATATTCTATTTGTCTTCCTAGATAATCCCCAAACAGCAATATTATATGTTAAAAGGGGGTGGAATTTATAGATGATATACTTCCTGCAACTAAATTTCATTCAGTCATTTAAATATTGTCACGCTAATAACAAAACAATAGTGGTTGGTGAGGATGTTGATTTGTTGATAATTTTAATTGCAAGAGGTTACCTGAACACGAAATTTATTTTTTAAAACCAGGAAAAGGCAAAATCGAAACCAAAATATACTCACCGAACAGTTTGGTCCAGTTCAGCAAAAGCAAAACGCATATTTTATTGATCCATGCTATTAGCGGATGTGACGCAACATCTGCATTGCTTTATATTGGGAAAAAAAAGTTATGAAGTTGACTTACAGGATTGTGCCGAAGTTTTCAAAATGCCACACATTTCGCGCGAATTAATTACGGAACATGGAATTAAATTAATTCTGGCAATGCACAGTGCTCCTCCGAATGAAAACTTTATTGAACAGTACAGCTATTACTCATTTGTAAAGGCAACCAGACTTAACAGACCGGTGAAATTGTCCAATCGACCACCCACATTCAGTGCAGCACAACAGCATTTATTTAGAGTGTATCTCCAGGTCCAAAAAGGGCTTGATAATGAGTTAAATTCTGAAGACTGGGGATGGAAGATCATCAACAATAGATTGGAACCTATTCAAAACCTCTTGTTCACCGGCTCCCGATCAGTTGATCAATATTACATTCTGCAACTGTACCAAAGGCTGTAACACTAGTTGTAGCTGCAGAAAACTAGGTCTCCGCTGTTCTGCAGTATGCGGGCATTGCCGTGGGCAGTCTTGTTTGAACGCCGCGACGGAAGAAATATATAGTAACAACGGAGCTATAGATGAAGATATAGTTGAAGATACGATATCAACAACTGATCAGCCAATTGACGAGCTCTTTATGAAGAAGACGATGAAGTTGACACGGAATTAGATCTGCTAGAAGAGAACGAATGATTTATGCAAAGGGTTGTTTTGAGTGTCAGATGTCGATTAGGCCTACTGTTTGTTACTGTTAAAAAAATACAGACATTGTATCTTTCCGTAACTTTTACTCAAAAACGATTGATCCTACGAAGAAAAGTGTAATAACCTTTTTTGTGTAGAATTTTATAGTAAATATTTTTGCTCATTATTTTTGTCGAAAAAGTGATACTTTTCGAGATAATGACAAAAAACTGAAAATTTCCCCTTCAACCCCCCCCCCCCCCCCCCCCCCTTAAAATAAAAACCCATGGCTCAACTTCTCAGGATGTACTAAGGGCACCTCAATGAAGGTCTCCACAAAAAAAACAGCTTTCTCGTAATTTTTTCCAGTCGAAATGTCTTCATTTACTGGGCTATATACAGGGTGTGCCAATAAAAACTCCCAGGAGAAATATATTGGAAACTACTAGAGATATTTGAGTTCTGTAAAAGCCCATTGCTAGAACTCACAAATGGCTGTAGTTTTAAATAGAAATAGTTTTTTAATACGTTAAGGGATAGATGGCGCTGCGGTACAAATTATTTATTGGATGACAGGAACTTAGAAATGTTATCTATGTTAAAGAAAATTTAATTTCAAGCAGATTTCGTGATAAGAAAAAAATTCGAAAATCCAACAGTTTTCGAGAAATTTGATTTTAAAATATTTAATTTTTGAAAAGCTAAAATCGCCGTAAATTTTATAGGATAGTTAATTTCAAACTTTCTTCATAGAAAGATAATGTGAATAATATGGCAATAAAACTTTGTTACAACTTCCTGTTAAACCTGAAATTACATTTATTATAATTTTAAAGCGACCGCCCCTGTATTTTATTAAACAATATTGAATAAAAATATGTTCCATGCATTTTTTCTAGTGCAACCATAGTAGTAACTTGGCAATAAAGGAAATAACAATGAAATAATAAAATAATATAAATAAATAATAATAATTTAATAAAAACAAAAACCGCTGCCCAAGGAATCACTACTTCCACATCCAGATTTTTTTATCTAAGTCACTCACAACGAAAAAATTTTGTATGTGGAAATAATTGTTTATGGAACTTTAATAATATACCTAATATTTGAAATCCTCTACCCCAAAAACCCATAAAACGATACCCCACATCGGTAGCGGGGTGGGGGTGGTGATAGGGGGTGGTAGTGGGGGTGGATGAAGTAAAAAAACATTTTGAGGTTTCTGGTTCTTGTACACACCCTAAATCACAATTTTTTTTCATCCCCTTTAATAATGGGGGTGGTAATGGGGGTGGCTAATGCCAAAATTTTTTTTGAGCTTCTCTTGTATATACTAAATACCAATTTTATGGACTCTTACCTGCTTGATTTACCTATTTTCCCCAAATTTACCCCCCAACCCTTCGACGGAACAAGATGAAAATATAATCTAGTTCTAGATCTCGTTAAAGTACATATGTGTACCAAATTTCAAGTCAATATCTCAAACGGTTCCAGAGTAAACGTGCGCACAAAAAAAGTTACAGACAGACCGACAGACAGAATTTTTTTTTTCGCTCAAACTTAAAATCTCGACGTTTCGTGACATTCTAAGCCTATTTGATCAATAAAAATTTTTAAAAAAATTTTGTCGTTACTATACTTCCACTGGACGTGGAAGTAAAAATGACCAACAAGTAATTAGTTACCTATGGAAGAAGGTGTTCGAAATTATTGCCATTTTCGTTGGTACACATGGAGAATTTTTTCAATAGCTCAACCTCACAAACTTTAAGTAGTATATTCCTGTTGATTTCTCCAGCACTTGCACAAATTGTCTATGATTGGTTCTTTATAAACTTCACTTTTCAGATAACCCTACAAATAGAAATCTAATGGGGTAATATCAGGAGATCGAGCTGGCCACTTGAGTATCCCATGTGTACCAATCCATAAATTAAAACCATGTTTAATCTATCACTGTTTGTATGAAGTACCAAGTTTTATAACAATTTAACAAAATACAAGAACTAAATACACATCATTTGACAATCAAAAACTAAAACAATGGCTATATTGACAGTATTGTTTATAAAGAATTCCAAGGGCACCTATGATTGTATTTTGCGTATGAAGTCGTTTTATTTCATCAAGGTGAATGTAATCATCAATATAAAATGTAATTTTTCGCCCACGTTAATATTTTCTTTATTGCTACTATGATTGCACTGGAAAAATGCATGGAACATATTTTTACTCAATATTGTTTAATAAAATACAGGGGCGAGCGCTTTAAAATTATAATAAATGTAATTTCCGGTTTAACCGGAAGTTGTAAAAAAAGCTTTATTGCCAAATTATTCACATTATCTTTCTATGAAGAAAGTTTGAAACGAACTATCGTATAAAATTTAATGTAAGAAAGTCACGGCGATTTTAGTTTTTCAAAAATTAAATATTTTAAACTCAAATTTCTCGAAAACGGTTGGAGTTTTGCATTTTTTTTCGTATGTCGAAATCTGCTTGAAATTAAATTCTCTTTAACATAGATAACATTTCTAAGTTCCTGTCCTCCAAAAAATAATTTGTACCGCAGCGCCATCTATCCCTTAACATATTAAAAACCTTTTTATATTTAAAACTACAGCCATTTATATATTCTAGCAATGGGCTTTTACAGAACTCAATATCTCTAGTAGTTTCCGAAATATTTCACCTGGGAGTTTTTATTGGCACATCCTGTATACTACCTAAAAAACGACTAAAAGGAAGGAAAAAAATTTTGCTGCCGCCCTTGAAATTTTGCCGTCCTGGGCACCTGCCCAGTGTGCCCAGTGGTAAAACTGCCACTGCTCGCCACTACAAATAGTACTAGAATGGGAGCATCACTTAACGGTGATGACAATATTACCTATAATTTTTTATTTTTGCAGTAATGAACTAATGTGCCATTACTTTTTGAAAATTATAACTTTTTAGTGCAACAAATTGCAAGTAATTGGTAGAGAGGATATCCCTAATACAACGAGGAAAAGTTTGTCATGCATTTTAACGAACAGCGTGACAATAAATATTAATTGGACGGGCCGAAATGACAAAAATGAGTTCAAAGGTATAACAAATATTGTGAAAACTATTCATGGTAAGTATTTTTTATAAATACTTTTTATTTCGTTCCCTTAGTAGATGATTCCACTTGTGGTAAATTATCCATGGGAGGGAATGGCACTTTATACTTCAGCGTTATCGACAAAAATTTAGTATATCGGTGGGAAAAGGAATAGTTTCTATAAAATTTGTACAGATAATATGATTATCTTTAATTATGGAAAATAATAATCTAGTCACTTGTCAAGATTAAAATGTTACAGACAAATTTCTGTCAATCTGTTCACAAATAGAGTAAAATTATTAATACAAAACACATTTTTAATGATATAATCAATCAACAAAACAATATACCTTCTACGCTATCTGTGTCTTAGTAGCGTGAAGGTCCAGTGACGTAGCCAGGGGAAGTCCAGGGGGTCCGGACCCCCCCGAAATTAATTGACATTTAAATAATTGACAGACATGATATTTAAAATTATTATATTAATTTTATTTTCGGCTTCTGTTGAAAATTTTTCTGGTTGATTTAAATTTCCATTCTAACCAGCCCTGTTGCAAATCATGGTGTGGTTTCCTGCAATTTTATTGCAGCCATATTAATAGGGCGGAGCCAACAGCGTGTCAATTTGAAGCGACGCAATCTAGCGCAATCCGAATCTGATTTAATCTTAAGTAACCTGCTGCATATGAATATGACGGATGTGATGTGATTGTAGAAATCTAGTTCCAATCCATAATGAAGCGTTCCAGAGGTTCCTCAATTACATCTTTTTTTTCAAAAAAATAAACAGAACTGAACAAGATGAAGTAAAGAAAATTGTTTCTTTATAGTTTACTACTAGATGCTGAACCAACACTAGCGCGCCCCGCTCATTAAAAAAACAATGCATTTCAATATGTGATATTATTATATTTGAAATGATTTCGCTTTTGAGCACAACTATAAATACAGGATTTTCCACATAAAAGTCTGAGCGAAAATTCTCGAAAAAAAATGGAGATATTGGAATTCTGTAAAAAAAAGGTTTATATGTGGAACAACTAGCATTTCATCAAAGTGATAGAATTCCAACGCCTTCAATGAGCTGGGCGTCGCGACGCCTCGAAAATATAAATCGACTGAAGGGACTTTTAAAGTGCGGAAATTTGAAAGCACGTTTAATTTAAAGATGTTTTTGTCATATATTCCAACTGGATTACTGTACTCGTATCTGAGTAATACCTTCAAAATGTTCGGACCCCCCCGAAAAAAAATCCTGGCTATGTCACTGTGAAGGTCCTACCTGTAATAATTTCTTATGGCCAGTGCAGTTGGTGATTGGACGGCATTCCTCAGGGCGCGGGTGCCTCTTCTCGCTGGAACTGTTATTTACTAGATTAATTTTTTTTAATATTGATTTTCAATTGTACTTACCTTTTGATTATCTCCATCTTCCTTATTCCATTTTTACATGAAATGTCAGTTTCTCGATAACCTTGTACTGGTGAACACTAACTAGTTAATCACTACAAGGTTAGCGAGGAAATTGCTAATATTGATCTTCCGTCATCGATTCATTGATAAATTGTGAATATTATTAAATATTGAATATAAATTTTTTATTACAAATTACTACTAATTAGACGAAGAATTTTATAGTTTGGTTCAGTCTAGGGTGATATGATTTTCTATGGCTTTATAATAATAAACTATGTGGTACTATTTTTTCTATTGACCACATCCACTTAATCTAAAATCTGTCGGCCTATGCACACAAAGTTATTGCCTAGTAACCTCACAAAGAGAACTAGTTGATGGGTTTGAACTAATTTGCTAAACTAGGTACCTACCCTCTTCTTTTGAGTTTGCACCAGGAAAAATCCTTTGTCCCAGACGGCCACACTAAACGATATAGAAAATAATATTAAAAGAATGCTCTGAACAACTTCAGATAGATAATCTAAGAGCTGACATTAATTTGGTAAGGTAGCCTGAAATTATAGGTAAAATAAACACTTTTTTTATTAGGCCCTTAGTCCTACGGGCAGAAGGCAAAATTTTTTAACGTACTCCCGATCGAAATGCTTAGTAACACTTACGTATTTGACATAAAAAAATTAATGGAAGACACCGTAAACCTGCGGCGTGCGCAAGTTAAAAAAAATTGGCGAGCTCCTTGACCAAACTTGACGGAAATTGTATATTTGGATGTCCTTTTTTTCAAAAACAACATGGCAAACAATTCTATGCAACCATTTTAATGTTCGCCAGAATTTACAAATTGATTGCTCAAATTCAAAATGATCAAAAATAGGTAAAAATCCATAATTTCTGTCTTCAGTCCATTGGATAGACTCATTAATATGTCTAATAACAATACATATTGATTGGCTGCATAGAATTGTCTACCATGTTGTTTTTGAAAACAAGGACAAACAAATGTACAAATTCTCGTCAAGTTTGGTCAAGGAGCTCGCTAATTTTTTTTGGGCTTTTTTTTAACTCTCGCGCGCGCGCCACCGGTGTGATCTTTCATTTATTTTTTCGGTTTGTCAAATGCGTATAGTAAGTGCTACTGAGTATTTCGATCAGGAGTTCGTTAAAAATTTTGCCCTCTGCCCTACCACATGACCCTCTGCCCGTAGGGCTAATAAAAAAAGTGTTTAAGCGGAAGACGGTAACTCACTACATTACCAAATTAATCTTAGAATAGTGGAAGAGGAAGAAAATCTGTATAAATTGACTTTGTAATTATAGTTGTTTTGTTAATTATTATCCAAAACAGTTATCTACTAAAAAAAATAATTGTATGTTAGTTGTATCCTGTTTGCTTTTAAACTTTTTTTTGTTTTAATGTCTGATCTTGACTTAACGCACCAAAGAATGTGTTTTTTGTTAATTGTTATATGCAATATATATTTTATACCTACAATATAGGTAATTGAGTATTATTTGATTTTATCACGGAACTGAATGTAACAATTTTCCTTGAAATATACGCAACTAGATTTATATTTTTAAATTTAGTTTTTTATTTGTTTTATTTATTGTTCTACAGCATATAATAATTATTTGCTGTATGGCAAATTTACTTCACGGCCATGGGCACTTGTAGGTATGCCATCAATATTACACAGGATCTTTGATTTATCATTCTACAGAAATCAACTTTTTAAATAATGAAGAAATACAAAAAGGTGTAAGAACAAATAGTACATTTTCAAATTTTGATTGCTGATTTTGGAACTAAAAATAATTTACTTCTTGACCTTGTCAAATATTTAATGATAAACTTTTCTTATACCTTCATTATTTCAGTTTTAAATATTGAAGGTATAAGAAAAGTTTATCATTAAATATTTGACAAGGTCAAGAAGTAAATTCTTTTTAATTCCAAAATCAGCAATCAAAATTTGAAAATGTACCATTTGTTCTTACACATTTTTAAATTTCTGCATTATTTAAAAAGTTGACTGCTGTAGAATGATAAATCAATCACCCTGTGTAATATTGATGGCATACCTACAAGTGCCCATGATCGTGAAATAAATATGCCATAAGAAAATCAGTGGTAGTATTCAGATATTCATTTATAGAATTTCACTAATTGCCCAACAATGCAGAGTAAAATACAGAAGATGGTCAGCCAACCATTCCCCGCAAAGGGGCCACCACTGTAATCAACGGCTTATGGCCAGTGGGACATGGGCTAGCCGGGCCAATGTAGTTGTACAATGGAGACCCGCTAAGCTTTTAATCGGCAATCGTCATTTTATTTTTAAAGGGCCATATGATTCATATTTGCTAAAGTAGTTGGGATTTTTATAATTTATTGGTCTGAATGAAATTTAGAGACAGACAGGGACAAAAAAACAAAAAGGACAGAGAGGTGAAGGAAGAACAAATAGTTGGTAAAACCAAAAGTGCATACCCCGCAAGTATTTTTATCCAATAAATGCCATGCAAATAACAATATATTTTATTGGTCAATTTATTATTATATCAAATACGGAAACAAGAAGTATATGGCATTTATTGCATCTGATTGACACATTTCTAAAAACATAAATGTCGCTCATATCACTATTTTAGTGAAAAAATTCTGAACAACTTTCAAAATGTCCATATGTCTGTCTGTCCGTCACATTTATTGTAAGCACGATAATTAAAGCAAGAAAAGTTTGATTGTATTCAAATTTTAAAAAGTTAGTGTTTGCTAAGGAAAGAATCCTATTGTATTTTAACAGAAGTAGTTTCCAGAATACTCGAACATTGAACTCGACGAGCGTTTCACCAGCCATGTTGACATCATCAACTGAGTTTCAACCATGATGATACTAACATGGTTGGCAAAACTCACGTCAAGTGATGGTATTGGAGTGTATCATTCAAGAGTTTTGGTGTTTGTGAAAACTACTTTAGAGGAAAATAAAAAAGTTAATAATCGCTCAAATTTAAATTGGCTTTTTAATTTTTATGTTTTGTAATTGAACAGAAATTTTGTGAGTGAAATGTATTTCTTGTCGTTTATATATTTTATTAACCCTACATTTTTTAATAATAATAATATGCGGCGATCGATATGATTTTCATTCATATTTAATAGATTATACTACTTACATAAATTTTCGTTTATTGAAATAACATACAGTGTGGTGTAGGGTTACACTTTTGGCTTGAATTCAAGGGTCGGAGTACAAAAGATAAAGATACAAACAGGTTGAATGGTAATGGCAGTTACTTTTTTAAATTTATTTTACACTGACGAGTACCTTAGCAAGTAAGTTGACGTCAGAACAATAAAAATGCCTAAAACTAACTGAATTTCTCTTTTAGCAAAATCGATCGGTAAATAAAAAAGTTATTGATTATTAACTTTTTTATTTGCCGATCGATTTAAATGATTATTTAAAATTTAAAAAAATGTTCTCTGAATTTTTCAGTTTTTTAATTGAACAGAAATTTTGTGAAATGCTATTTCCTATAATTTATTTATATATTTTACTAATTTATATTTCATAATAGAATATAATATTAAAACATAGAAATATAATTTTCAAATAGTGGGTGGTGTAATAGTTAGAATTTTGGCTTGAAATCCAAGGATCGCAAGTACGATACGCAGACAGGTTATTATAGTTTATAGTAGTTGCTCTTTTCTACAGTTTTTTCACGCTGATAAGTGTTTCACCAAGTTGGAAATATAAGATTTAAAATGTGTCACATAGGCAACTAACAATAAGGATATTGTATAGCTGGTTGCCTAAGTGTTAGGGTATAAGCAGTTGAATAAGATGTTATGTTGTATCAAGATTTGTAGAGAATGAGGTTCCCTAATATACAGCTTTTAGACGAGAAGTCAGTGCGGAGTGCGGAGATGAAAAGTCAGACTACCCTTGTTCTTCGAACGCGCAGTATACTCAGTTCACAAGTTCAAAGCCGTGTTAATTCTTGATAAAGCTCATAAAAATACGAGTGAGGATTGGATTCGGAATGACGCGACGTCTAGAAAAAAGTGCAAAAGTTTCAAACCCGCACATAAACAATTGCAAAAGTTATAAACAAATGAAGATTGAAAAAATAACAAGTTTCGATTTTTGCAAATAACTCGAAAACTATTAATATTTAAGGCATTTTAATGAAAGATTCTTAAAGAAGAAGAAATTTCCAATAAAAAAGTCCCGACTCCCGAAACTCTATTATTAATTTTAATTTAATGTTGAAAATAGAGCTCCGCGCGGCGAACATTAAGCCGTTACGATGCTCTGAAACCGTACGTAATAAGTAAAAATATTTTTCTATATTATTAAGTATTAATTTAAATTTTTTTAAAAATCATGGTATTATTTAGACACTTAAAGGAACAATATCCCATTGGGAAAAAATTTTTTCACCGATTTTTCATAAAATGACTCGTAAAATGAGCCTATTGTTAATTAACAATTTTTTTTTTAGAATTTGCGTTTGTATTTCAAGTCGGATAATTTTTAAACAAAAGCCACCAAAATTATTTCGCTTCGTGGAGACCTAAATATGGTTTTTGTCATTTAACACAAAAACTAAAAAAGTTGGAGAAAAACTTTCTGCACAAAATTTTGGATAGGAGTTACCATTTTCCAGATAAATGATTCAGCTCTTAAAATAAAATATAAAATTCAATGTAAAACGTAATATACTACGGGAGCCCACCCTAAATGTCCGTGCACCCCCCCCGATCCTTGGGGACAATGTTTTTCATAAAGATTAAAGCCAAAGGAACAATTTAAGACATGTCCTAAAAAAAACTGGGTAACTGGGTGTACTTTTTAAAAAAAAGTGCAAATATTGTTTTTGTAATTACAAAAACTAAAAAAGATGCAGAAAAATTTTCTGCACAAAGAACAAAGTGTATAAAATGTTCTACAATTTTGTTCCTATACAATATTTGGATGGAAGTTACCATTTTCCAAATACCATTGTTACCGTTTCCGAGATAAATGTCTGCAAATTATAATAATATTATTATTTTTATTTTTTTTCAGTTTATTTTGTTCTTTGCTACGTTAATAATATAAAGTTATATTATACGCCTTACAATAATTGTCACTTATAATATCCCTAGAGCTTAAATTATTTCCGGAAATTTTTTCGAGGTCATGAATATTTTGAAAATTATCCCGAGCCGCAGGCGAGGGATAATTTTCTTAAAATATTCATGAACAAGGAAAAATTTCCGGATATTAATTTAAGCTCGTGGGATATTCGGTAAGAAAATTTCACACCATTATTTTATAAATATTATGCCAAAATTGAACATTTTTATTACGAATGACAAAAATTCATTCATTACAGTGAGCCATGGAATAACAACTGGTGGTTAATAAAATACGAAATTTCTTAGTGAAATAACATACCATTCTCCAAGTTTAGTTACATGAACTTTTTATAAATAACTTAAAAACATATTATATTTCTGTTTTTTATTAACTTTGGTCTACTAAAATTGGTGGAACATCATTTATTTTTGATAATTATTCTGAAGTACCCACCTACTTCAAGATTAATATGTTTAATAAAATACGAAATTTCTTAGTGAAATAACATACCATTCTCCAAGTTTAGTTACATGAACTTTTTATAAATAACTTAAAAACATATTACATTTCCGTTTTTTATTAACTTTGATCTACTAAAATTGGTGGAACATCATTTATTTCTGATATTACTTAAATGCGAGCACAGGGAATGTATTCATTCTTGTCGCAGAGACAATAATTAACAACTTCTAGGCGGCCATGGGATAATGAAAGGTAACAAGATAGTAATGGCTGCCGCACTTACAGACGTCAATTAGATTAATTTTTACATTCTAATCATAACAAAATTTGATTATCAGCCATAAGAATAAAGTGCATGAGCATATAGCACAAAAATGGCTCCAGGTTCTAAAACACATTAATTTGTGTACTTATAATATCCTCGTGAATATCCTCTTTTGCGTCGCCAAATAAATTTAATTCTAAAAGCACTCCAACTCCCGCGTCTTTACTTTGACATTTTAATTGACAGAAAAATTTCCACTTATTAATTTGACAGAATGTAAAAAATTTCCGGAAATTTTTTGGGTTGCCATGGTAACTTAACAAAAAACAAGCCTATGATTGGTTAAAAAATGTGGTGTGAAATTTTCGTATGTAATATCACTAGTGCTTAAAATTTTATCGAAAATTTTTTCGAAAGCGTGTTGCCTGGTAATATAAAGAGTGCAAATTGGCAGTTTATTATCTGATTAAATCCCGACCGCTTTAGCGGGAGGGATTTAATCTTTGATAATAAACTGCCAATTTGCACGAGTTATATTAACTAGGGGCGACTTAGCTTGAGAAAAAATTTTTAGATAAAATTTAAAGCACGAGTGGTATTTGAGGAGAATATTTCACGAATAAATAATTCATTAAGTACATCTTCAATATTATGTTTTCTCATTAACTGCCTTCAGACGTTTTCTTGTCACTTTTTGGAGTTTACTGACCTTTATTTTCAATTTCATCACTAATTTGATATACAGAAATATTTCCAAACCGACTCATATTGTCAAAACAGCAAATCTGAAACAAACGCAGTAGAAACAACGGAGATTCGCTATATTTTAAAATAATCTAGTGACGTTTCCATGGCAACTAGTAAATAAAACGAGTTGAAACCTTAGATATTATAATATATAGACTGGCTTAACACCTTTCAGGCGTTTCTGAGGTGCAATACGACGAGGAACGATAGAGAGAGCACTACTTTAGTACCGATGTCTCGCCCAAATAAAATGTACACCCATGGTTCCGAGATTGACATAGAGAGCGCCATCTAGCGCTACAAGTTATATTCCATAATAAATAAATGTTCATCGACTCATATTTAGGTATTTAATCCTTACTTTTAACTTACGAAATTTATGAATTATGTTGAGGTTTGCTTTGTTAAGCAAAGATAATTTTAAATACAACAAATTATAATGTTTGATGCACAGCTTTGATTCAACGAGTTACTTTTTGGTAGATTATCATATGTAAGTACTATACATTTTTAGTTTGTTCCAGAGCGAATGTGTACTTGACATTTATAATAAATGATTTGCTTACCTTTGTAACTACGTTATCGAGCTATTGAAAGCTGTGCTTGACTTGTTCCTGTATTATGAGCTATATTAAGTACAATCTTTGTGTGTAATTGTTACCTGATTGAACACTAGGAAAACTGTCATAGTTACAGATAGACAAAAGTTACAGCCTATATATTTCAGACAAGATTCGCTTTGGAATTGAGGTGTGTTTTTGTTTGCTACTACATAATACAATATTACAATTTACAAGGTAAGTACGTTAACAATTACTTAGTAATAAGCTAGAGAAGATATTTATAGATAAAACTTAAAAGCTCGACAAAAAACGTCAAAAAATTTTCGCATATTTGCCGCTGCAGCGACCTAAAAAATTAGAGCGATAAATTTTGCATGTTGGTCCTGTCAAAAGCCGATCTAGCTTGAATTACCACTAATAATGACGTTTGATTGGTGCAATGTTTTGAAAAAACGGGCTCTCATTGGCTATAGCGTTAATGAGTGAAATAATCACAGTTATTTCCTCTAAGTGATTTACCGATATATGAATTTCCATGTTTTCTTAATTTTGGACTCATTTATCTGGAAAATGGTAACTCCTATCAAAATATTGTGTAGGAACAAAATTGTAGAAAATTTTATGCACTTTGTTTTCTGTGAAAAAAGTTTTTGTCCATCTTTTTTAGTTTTTGTGTTAAATGACAAAAACAACAATTTTTTTAACATATGGCCGCCATTTTGAAAGTACAGCCAGTTTTTTTTTAGGACATGTCTTAAATTGTTCCTTAGGCTTTAATCTTTATGAAAAACATTGTCTCTAAGGATCGGGCGGGGGGTGCATTTACAGCTAGGGAGGGGTGCACGTACAGCTAGGGAGGGCTACCGACTAATAGTAAAGTTCATGTAGTCCGTAGACTGAACATAATTGCACATTCTGCGATATTGCTAAATACTTAACCTAGATAAATTGCTTAACTTAAAACTAACATGATAGGTTCTATGAACTCTAGGACACACGCGCGTGTAACTAATAATAATAGTATATTATGCCATTACATCTCCCACGGAGAAAATTAAATTTTTTTTTTTTCATTTATTCATGGTATAACTTAACCCCATTTTTGTGTACTTCAAGTAAATTATCACCCATTTTTATAATTAAGTTTGGAGCACAGAAGACAGGAACTATACAGAAGCGAAAGCTTGCCGCGGCACCTTCGATATCGGGTGTCTGATTTATATGACCTCGAAGTGACAGTAATATGCCTTACTACACTCAGAGAAATGATGTACACAAAAAATATATCAATATTTCGGTCCAATACCCTGTACACTGGGGAAACTGTCTTGTTTTATATTTTATCGTATCATTGAAAATTAAGATTCCTGTAAGGTAAATCTTTATTGATAATTATTAATATCATAATATTACAACTTCATAATAACGAAGTAGCACATAATACGTTAGTTACAATATATAATACGTTAGTTGCCATATCATAATACCCTAGATACGAATTTTATTTTATAGCTATTATTTATGAACATTGACGTGAATATTTTGACAGTTTCCAAATTTGTTAGATACACCTGATACACCATTATTGTCCAAAATGATGAGCATGTCCACTGGAATGTTGCCTAGCAACATTCTTTTTCAATTCGATAGTCTCTTTAGTACCTGATACAGTGTTTACAGAAATGTCTCCAGCTTGAATTTTTCGCGCAATGGAAACCTTCTTACTCAAGTTATCTTCTAAATACCCTCTTGCAACATTGCTCGATTCCCAACCACCAAGTTCTTGTCAATCTAATATGTCTTCACCAGCATTAATAAGAAAAGTTGCTGAAGATCTTCTAATACAAGGACCAGTATACATAGTTGGATTTTCAAGTTTGAGATACATAAGTAATTATCTCAGGTATTTTAGAAAAGAAGTGGATACCACAAGGCTGAACGATGCATTTTCCGTTTCTATACGATACGAACAATCTTCTATACGGAGTACGAGTTGGACGTAATGCTATATATTTTTTAAATAAAGCCACAGGATTAACGTCTCCGTCAGATATCACTGTAAGAAACCTTTTCTTGTGGGTTTTTGAGTCAGGAATTCTGATTACTATACTCTTCTCTCTTTTCTCTCTCTTTTCTCTCTCTCTTTTCTCTCTCTTTTCTCTCTAGAATTTCAACATTTCCATGGACATTTTCGTCAATTCATTGGTTCTACAAGCGCCGCCAATTCCAATTAAAAAAGCTACTTTCATCATTTAAAATGTCTCGCCTGGGCCATTACAAACAAATTCACCAACCTGCTCTTTCGTGGATACTTTCGATTTTTTAGCTCTATACCTCACTTTTTTTTCTTAATGAATCGTATCAAAGCGCCATACTTGCCGATTTCCACTCTTTCCTTCAACTCCAAACAAGCTCGTAACAATATTTAGGCCACAAAGATGACGAGGAGTATTGATTTCACAAAATAAGCAAGTATTATCGTTTCTTCAGCACCTTGAACCTGTTCTCTATCTCGCCACTCACAAAACTGAAGATATTCTTTTTCGTAATGGATTTTTGATTTATCCGGAAGCAAATCTAATCTTACAGTGTTAGCAGCGGCAAGTATATTTTCAAGAATATCAATATCGTCCATGATTTCGCCAAAGTTTGTCGTAATTAAGACTATCAAACTAATTTTTATGGCACGCTAAAATGACAACCAAAGTTGTTGATTTTTCACGTCATCGTTGTCCATGATACTACAGAAGACAGGAACTATACAGAAACGAAAGCTTGCCGCGGCACCTTTGATATCGGGTGTCAGGTTTATGTGACCTCGAAGTGACAGTGATATGCCTTACTACACTCAGAGAAATTCTTTGCTACCCGGGTATATTCCCAGGTAGCAAAGGCACATGAAAATGACGTGAAAAAATGGTCAGGAGTGACGAGAAATGACGAGTTAGATGACGTAAATGAAACGTGAAAATGACTTCCTAATGTCTCAGACGAATGACGTCTTTTTCAGGTTATATTTGGTAATCCCCCCACAGGTTTTTGGTAATAGGAACATATAAAACTACATACTAGTTAGTAATCTACTTGATAAAAATAAAATAATTAATGCATAATTAAGTTTTGTTCTAATGAATTTGTTTGTTAGCTATCCGTAATTTTATTACATTAACATATCTAATAGAGTGAGATCCCAGAGCCGCCATACCTACGTCATTTTAGCAAAGCTAATATTTTGACAACAAATAGTGTAATATCTAGTTAAGAACGTATACGTATTTGCTAGTTTGAAAGTGGGGCCCTTTTGCAGAAAACAGGTACAAAAGGTACATAAGAATTTTAATCAGTACGTTAAATTATGATAGCTGGATTATTTTACAAGTGACACGCTAACTACATGGTGTAAGCGTCAGCCTCTTTTAGGCTCGTGCGAGCACATTCCCTAATTTTAACCTAGTTTTAAGTCTGCCTAAGGCGGACAGGTGTCCTAGCTGCAACAAGCATTATCGTTAAACCAAATCGGACCCGCCTCGTCCAACCACACATTTTCCACGACGCTACGCGCCGTGGTTGTCTGGTTGGCTCCGGGCCGGGATCCGATGAGGTGCATTCTTGTAACAAGAAATGTCAAATAAATTTGTTTTCTCTCTCTCTCTCTCTCTCAGCCTCTAAATCCGATGGTCCGAGGTTCGATCCCTGAGCGTTCTCAGTTTTTTTTTTCAAATATACCTACGTACTAAGAAAAAAAGTTATGGCCAAAAATAATAAATATTTCCCTTTCGGTTGTCTCTTTTTTGGTAATCGCCACCTTAAGTTAATATTTGTTGAAAAAAAAAAAAGCTGAGAACGCTCAGGATCGAACCTCGGACCTTTGGATTTGGAGGCTGACGCAAGCAAGCAAGCAAGAACAAATTTATTTTAAATTAAGAATACATATTGTCCTCCCCGCGCACTCATCCGGAGCCAGCCATACATCCACGGTGCGAATCGCCATGGTAATTGATTGACTGGACGGAAAAGGAGGCTGACGCTTACACCATGTAGTTGTAGTGTAAAATAATCCAGCTATCATAATTTAACGTACTGAGTAAAATTCTTATGTACCTTTTGTACCTGTTTTCTGCAAAATCGACTTTCAAACTAGCAAATACGCATACGTTCTTAACTAGATATTACACTATTTGTTGTCAAAATATTAGCTTTGGTAAAATGACGTAGGTCTGGCAGCTCTGGGATCTTGGACTATAATATTGTTTAACATCACTCCAACTTTTTCTCACAAGGGTTGCCTGCAAATTATAATGTTTATTAAGTTATTAAATTCATTTTTACTTACCTTTACCAATTGCGGTCCGTAGGATTCGAACCTACATATCTCCCGTTGTCCGTATTACAGTACTGACGCTTCAAATTCAAATTCAAATTCAAAGCAATTTTATTAAACATTATTGTTTACAAATATGCGCCTAGACCGAGCCCCGATTCAGAGCCGACCACACCACCACGTCGCGCAGCGCCGTGGTAGATGGGTGGTCGGATGGGAAGGGGTCGGTTTTCGGCTTTAACGATAGGTCACATGGTGAGGGTTAGGCCTCCTGTTTAAAAAATAGTGAAAACTTAAGCCTGACAATTGCGGTTGACTATAACTAAAAACTAAGTTTAAAAACACTTAAAGCTACTTAAGGCTAGATTTAAAAACTTGGGTTAAAGGGCGCGCGCACAACATACGCGCACTAGTTTTTATAGTTTTGGTTAGTGATACAGGGAAAAACTCAATGAAAAAACCCGTTCGAACAAGTCACAGTCTTCATCCGGTGGTCTGCCCGCCTCCGGAAAGGTAGGGTGAAGGGGAGCGTGTGATTTTAAAAGTTGGGATTTGCTAGAGGTTATTGGTCAAAAGGGGATTTGGAAGGACAAAAAGAACAAAATTTAACAAAACAACAAAAAATGGATAAAGGGAATAGAGAGGGGTTTGAGGTAAAAGGTTGTTAAATTGAAGTAAAGGGTGGTGAAAGGGAAATTGTGGTATAGGAAAGGTTTGGCTAGGGAAGTTGCCGAAAGATAGGCAACGCTTGGTATGGTAATGGGTGTTTTAGATCGAAAAGTATGGCATTATGCTGTCTGATTCGTGTGATGTCTCGGGTTAGCGGACTGTCGCTCAATTTGAATTGATAGAATTTTTGGGAGGTTTCCCGGACGAAGTCCGCTAGTGGGGTTATGTCGTGGCAACGTGCATAGAGATCTCTGAGGGAGGTGTACCTATCTGAGTCTGAAATGAGGCGCATAAATTTGTGTTCCAAGACTTTAAATTTATTCATTGTCGTAGCCGGGATGCTGCACCACATCGGCGCCGCGTATGTGATGGCCGGCCTGATCACCATCGTGTACAACAGCTTTTTATTCGTCCTGTTTAGTCCGCTACCCCGCGCCAGGAGCGGGTACAGACTCCTGGACATGGAGTAGACCTTGCGTACCGTCTCGTTGATGTGTGTATTGAAAGTCAGCCGTCTGTCTAAGTTGACCCCCAAATATTTCACGCACCGCTTAATTGGAATTTGGCGGCCCCCTATCGAAAGTGGTGTGAGAATTCGGTTCTCGGTAAAGCGGCACGTGAAAAGAATCGACTCCGATTTCTCGGCGTTGATCCGAATCTTCCACTTGTCGTAATACGCCGTGGCACGAGCCATGTGCGCCTTCAGCAGCATGTTCGCTGCTTGTGCGTTGTGTGAATGCGCGTACATGGCCGTGTCGTCGGCGTACTTGGCAAGATTCGTATTCGGGAACTCCGGGAAGTCGGAGACGTACAGGTTGTACAATTTTGGCGACAGGCACGACCCCTGGGGGACGCCCGCGCGGATGTCCCGTCGAGTTGAGAGTTTGTTATTCACCCTGACCTGCAGTGATCTGCCTGTCAGGAAAGAGTGAATAAGTTTGATGATATGCGTCGGAAAGTTAAGCGTGTTTAGTTTGTAGAGTAAGCCCGGGATCCATACGGTATCGAAGGCTTTCTCAATATCGAGGAGCACCATCACTGTGCTCTTTCCGCGGTTGCACTGCACTTTGACGTCATTCACGATCCTGACGACCTGGCGTACAGTGCCCCTGCCTTTTTTGAAACCAAACTGACATTCGTCGTCGATGTGGAGTTCATCCTGGGCAGAGTCTAGTCTGACCAGGATGACCTTCTCCACCAACTTAGAAATCGCCGACAGCAGCGAGATCGGTCGATAACTGCCGGCGAGTTTGGCGTCTTTGTTCGCTTTCAAGATCGGCACGACCACGGCACACTTCCACTGGCTTGGCCAGTGTTGTAGCCGCAGGATCGCGTTGACAATGTACGTCAATTGTACAATGCCTTTCCGCGGATGATATTTGAGCAGCCTGTATTCGATACAGTCTGCCCCCGGGGCCTTGTCGTTAGGTAGAGTCCGGACAGTGCCTGCTGCTTCCGAAGGCTTGGCCATGACTTTTAGAAATTCGCGTCTGGTCAATTGGATGTCATGGCCAATCAGTTCGTTAATGTCATTTTCGATGCGGTCGTGTTCCGGATTGTTTGGTATCTGTGGATTGTGGATGTCCGCAAAGTGATTAGCTAAGTCCTCCACTTTTTGGGCGTCTGTCATTGCTGTCTGTCCGTTAGCGTTAGTCAGCGCGGGTATGGCCACCTGCGTATTTTTCATGGCCCCCGACAGCTTCCACAGCGAGTTGTTCTGAGGATTCAACGCCTCCAGCCTATCCAGCCATTTCTTGTTTTTTGCGGTGTTAATGGCGGTCCTGATCCGCCGTTGCAGCCTGCCCATCTCGGCCTTAGCGTCGACATCGCGATTTCGCTGCCAAAGCCGTCGCAGTCGGTTCTTTTCCCGTATGTCTTGTATGACCGCTGCGTCGAGTCGGTCTTTGTAGGGGTTGATGGATATAGTGGTCGCAACACTCTGCTTGGCGTCCTGCACTATCCTTGTGAACTCCCCCACCACATTTTCCAGCTCGGCGGATGTGGTATTACAGTACTGACGCTTCAACCAACTGAGCTAGCTTGGCGACCGCTATTTCGGATGCTAAAAGCAGTATTTATGGTGGTGAATGAAGTCTTTATTATGTGAAATTGAATTTCTTGCCTTATTTAAAATATATGAAAATCTTTCAGGTTCTCGCTTCGAGTTACTAGTATTTTTATTTATTTATAATTATTAAGAAGAACTTATTTAATTTAATTAAACTGTCACCAGTGTCACCTGAGAAGTACGAGTAGTTGTTGAACAATGTAATTATTACATTAATTAGTATTAGTAGCGGTTCGTTAAAAAATATATATTTTCCCCAGATCTCGAAATTGGAGAGCAGAGAGGGAGAAATCCGAAAAAAAAATTTTCCTTATCTCAAATTTGATGAGCGGTGGAGGGGAAGTCAGGAGTCAACTATTTTAAGAATTAAAGTTTTAAGTTGAGGTACTTATACAAACCTGGGAAGCGCGTTGGAGAAAAAACGGTAAAGGTGTAATATCGTCATCTACAACATAAATAGAATATTTAATGGTCTAAAACAGACCTAAAATTGAAAAAAAAACCAATAAGTAATTATTACCTTAAAAAAAAATAACTAAAATTTTTCCCAAATAAAAAAACGGAATGAGCAGGGGCCGAACCGCCGACCTCATGACTTGGAAGACGACGCCTTAAGCACTCGGCCACCAACCTTTCTGAGGCTACTTACCTAAAGACTTTATAGTTGGAACACGCAACGGATAGATTTTGCTTTTTAATGCATTTTAATCTAATTTTATTATTAAAAGAATAGATAGAAATATAATTTAAACAAATAAACTGCCGAATCTTTGCAAACTCTTTCGAATATAAATTATTTTGGATAATGTTAAAAAACATTATATCCTCGAATAAAAACGCCAATACTTATCCCTCACGACACGGTTTATTTTTTTTAAACTTTACACTCTGCTTACGATAACAAAATGCCATTAGCGAGTTTTAAAGTTTGTAATTCGATAAAATATAAATAAATTTAACACCGAAAAAAGACGACAATATGACGTGATGTGTAGCACTTTATTTTAATGTCATTTATAAGACGTCATTCTGTCGTCGATTTTTAGTGCCCTGACGTCTTTTTGACCAGAATCACCAGATTTTGACGTCATTATAACTGGTGATTCTTGCTACCTAGGTTATGTATATAACTATATTGGCTATACTGTTGAATAGAATATAACAAATCAAATAGTACCTACTGTGAAAAAAATGTTTACGTAAATTAACAATATACGTGAACAGGGCATGTGCACGTGACGTCACAGCTAACCTCGATAATATATATGACTTAAGATTTATGAGTATTTCGTAGCTGTAGTTTCCATACTTTCAACTAAAATTTAATTCAGTGTAATGTTTTTGAAATTCTAAATACTTTCTCCAAATAAAATAGGACTCTTTTTGTAGGTTGAAAATCTAATCTGTAATTAGCAGTCCATTTTTATTAACCAACATTACTGAAAAATTATTAGCCTGAATTTTTAAATATTTGCTTGGAGCCAGTATTGCTCCAAGCTGAAATGAGTATACAAACATTAAAAATGAGAATAAACCTGAAAAACTTAAAATTTGAAGTTATGTTAGTTATATGATTCCAGAGCTGGGCAAATATGTACTTATAAATATCTCATAAGTATTTAAATACTAGAAAGTATTTAAATACTTCTTACAGCAAGTATTTGTATTCATACTTGCAAATACTTTATCTGAAATATTTACTACTTAGTATTTGAAAATGATCCTAGATGTATTTATAAATTGTAACGAAGCAAAATTTGCTATGCAATTCTGTCCTTTAAAATTGCTTCTTTGCACACCCTGTATTAGAACCATGTCATGTCTATATATTTAATTTTAAAATTTTGTCTTCCATACCAGTCACCTAGAAATACTAGTTTGTTTTCTAGTAAATCTGTATGTTATAAGTTCCTGATTTCAATTGTTTATTTTACTGCCTTCAACATCAGAATAATGTTATCAGTTTACATTTAAATTGCTAATAAAAATCCGTAATATAAAATGCATTCAGAATGTCTAAGCTGCTACCAGCGAATACGTGTTCACCGCGCGCAGGCCTACTCCCTCCATGCCCACGGGCTGGCTATGCACTACAACGCGAAGTTGAAATCAGTCAGTTCTCCACACACCGTACTGATCGTTAGCACGCGACGTCAAGCAGGTACCTCAGGTATGAAATATTTTCTGTCATTTAATTATAAATGAACTTGTGATTTTTATTCGTCATTTAATTATTTTCGAACTTATAATAAAATAAAATATTTCTAACTTAGTCGTTTGACAGGCAAACACGGAAATATTTCTATCATTTAATTATTTTCGAACTTAGAAAATTTTACTGGAACCTAGGAATAAAATATTTCTAACTTAACCGTTTGAAAAGGCAGATACGAAAATATTTTCTATCATTTATTTATTTTCGGACTTGTGATTTTTGTTGTAAATGCAAATCACGAAATATTCTAACGACTTAGTTATTTCCCGTGAACTCACCGCGCATTCACTCTGCGCTTACCCCCTCTCCAACCAAGCGCTCTCGCCCAAATAATACTAGAGAACCGGGCTGGAGAAATTCATTCCGTCTTGAGTAGTGCTCCGTTTAACATCATCGTCCGAGGCAGGCTAGCAAAGTGATCAGGAGTAAGTTAAATTATCTATAATTTAAGTTAACAGACTTGGTAGTCGGTGTAAATTGTTCTAAGTGTTTTACTGTCGCAGGTGCGAACTTTGATCATTTGGTAGACTCTTTATATAGAGTTTGGTGAATGTGAAAAGATGTACTAAGACATTTATTAATTATATTTTTGCATTGTTACTCTGTGTCCGAAATTTGTTGAATTATTTCAAAGCTAGAAAAACGCGTCACAAACTTGGCGCCCGAGCAGGGACTTAATTAAAGTAAATTGGACTTAATTTAAAATTAAATTAGATTTGCAAATAAGGAAGTTAGACAGACTCACATTCGGCAGTCACCGACCGCAACCGAAAAAGTACCAGCCATCATATCTAGACGTGCGAGGTATCGATTTCGACTAAATCGACAACGAGAAATCGATTGCAATCATTCCCAATCTGATCCGAACCTTCCCGAGCGCGTTATTGTCCGTTTTACGACCGCTACACGCTCTCGTGGATTGCATATCAGTTTCTGGATTGCTAGCATTCGAATAGGCTGCACTTTTGACCACAAACCCGAACTCCAACCGAACACTTCCGAATCCATCCGAACAGACCCGAACACACAACCAGGCGTGTGGGGTATCATTTTTATGGTAATTGGACCCAAGGAAGCGATTGGTAACACTGGGAGCCTGATCCGATCAACCGTTTCGGGATAAAGTGTGCTACAGCCAAAGTAAGGATCTAAATTGAGTAGGGCTCATACTAGGTTGTAGTCAGGATCGAGATACACCGTCTGCAGCATATTTTACTGACCACCCGGATTTGACCCGGAGTATCTGACAAGCCCGGAGTCCGGAGTTACTAGGAGTGTGACCCCTCGTTTAATAGTAACTCTAGGACCCGGAATCGATTGGCACTGGTTTCAAGACGATCTGAGCAACTACACCGAATATTACTTGTTATCAGCAGCCACTGCCTATACCGTCACTGTACACAGTAAAATTATCTGAAAGGAAGCAAGCATGGCACCTCCTGGAGAACAGCAGAACCTAGATACGGAAAATCCCGAAGACACCAATCCACCAGAGACATCGGATTCTCGCCTAAGTTGGATTTACAAACTAAAGAAAGAACAGATCGACGCAGAACTGAGCAAATTTCGCCTAGATGTCTCTGGCACCGTTGAGGAAAAGAAACGACGCCTTGTTAAATTTATCAAGGAGGGCTCTGCCTCACCGTTACCACCGGCTGATCGAACCGGCCCCCCTCCTTTTCCATTTCCACCGCTGGTGGTCCATCCTCAAGCCACTACTGGAACGACTGTTCAGCCTCCATCTGTACACATCAGTCAACCTGTACTAGATCCGCTGAAAATCCGGAAATGGGGAATACGCTTTGATGGCAAGGGCGATCCAGCAGCTTTTCTAGAGCGTATAGAAGAAGTCTGCGTCTACACTGGATTTCGCCCAGAACAACTGTCACCCGTATTACCTGAATTACTGCAAGGGTCCGCTGTGGTATGGTACAGGAATAACCGTTCACGCTGGACAACATGGGAAGCTTTCACTAAAGATTTCCGTACTTTCTACTTTCCCGTTAACTATCTGGAGGAGATAGAAGCCCAAATCAGTCGACGTCTGCAAAAACCCGATGAGCCTGCCAGTACTTATGTGAATGATATACAAACGCTTCTTCGCCGCCATGGTGACTTCACGCCTCAACAAGAACTCCGCTGGCTGTATCGAAACCTGCTCCCCGACTACAGGCAGTACATTCCCAGAGCCGAACTCACAGATATAGCAACGTTGATAGAAAGAATAAGGGAATTCGAAACACTGCGACAGGAAGTTCAACAAGTGTATAGAACTAACACTTACAGAGCAACAGCCTCCGTTCCCGTCACCTAGCCGGCACCAACACGTACTGAGCGACCTTTACCACCCCCACCGCGTGCTATTCTGCCCTCGGCACAGGCTCAAGCAGCGCCTACCACTGTCACTGACACGCGGCCACCGCCCCACAATCACAGGCCAAATGGACCGACTCCGCCATCGACCAGTCGTCCAACTACAAGCAGAGAAAACAGGCCCTCAGCTTCCACCGCCCCGAGTGCCCCGGACCACAACATCCTTTGCTGGAAGTGCGGCAAGTCTGGACACTACCGAAGCCAATGTCGCTCTCCACCAAAACTGTTTTGTTCCCGCTGTGGCCGTCAAGGTACTATGACTAGGGATTGTCAATGCCCCCGGTCGGGAAACTAGACCGGAACTGCACCGTTACGAGGCCAGTACAGTTCCGCCCTACTACCGCCTCGGAAGACATCGTCCCCAGGGATAATCGACCGCACATATATCTAGGAATGTATGGCAGTACTTTCTCCGCTCTGATTGACAGCGGCTCTGTCCGCTCCTACATCGGAAACCGAGTAAGAGATTTCTGCACACAACAAGGGATACCTACAGTTAGTATATCTGCCCCGTCTGCTCAACTAGCTGATGGGAACCTAGTAACCGTGAATAAGGCTTATGATTTGGAGTTCACGATAGATAATAATCAGTTCAACAACCGTTTATTCTATCTATCAAACCTATCTTCTGATATAGTGTTAGGAATGGACATTCTAAGCACTAGGGGTTTCAACATAGACTTGGCAACTGCAACCGTCTACTTAAACCACCGTCCCGTCCCTTCACCGCCTCACAACAGTCCGCTAGGAGGAATCGCTCTAGCTTTGACGAAGAACGAAGAGGACAAGCTACAGGAATTTCTGGACACTGAATTGCCAAGTTTCCAAGACATAACTGGAACAACGAAGCTCGCCCAACACCATATCCGTCTCTCGAGACCTGACCCAATCAAACAAAGGTACCGACCTCAGAATCCAAGGATGCAAGAAATAATCAACAAGGAAGTCGATGAAATGCTCGAGAATGGCATCATCGAACCGTCTGACAGCCCCAGGAGCTCACCAGTAGTAATAGTCCGTAAAAAGGATGGTAAGCCCCGGTTCTGTATAGACTTCCGGAAGGTGAATGAGGTTACTGAGAAGGATGCATATCCATTACCTTATATCAACGCTATCCTGGACAAGCTCCGAAAGGCCCGTTACATCTCAAGTATCGACCTAAAACGGGGATACTGGCAAATACCACTCTCTGCTGAGAGTAAACCGATCACTGCTTTCACTGTACCTGGTAGAGGGTTATTCCATTTCAGAGTTATGCCTTTTGGACTGCACTCCGCCCCTGCTACTTTCCAACGCCTCCTTGACCGGATTATAGGACCTGACATGGAACCCTACGCGTTCGCCTACCTGGACGATATCATCGTGCTAGGAGAAACTTTTGATGACCACCTGAAGAACTTGAGTGAAGTTTTTCGACGACTAAGGATTGCAAACTTGCAGTTAAATCCTGACAAGTGCCAGTTCTGCAGAAAATCGTTGAAATACCTAGGGCATGTGGTCTCAGCCGAGGGAATTAACACAGATCCTGAGAAAGTAGAGGCGATCGAAAAATTTCCCGCTCCCCGAAATGTACGAGACGTCCGCCGTTTCCTTGGTGTTGCTTCATGGTACCGGAGATTCGTACCAGCCTTTTCCCAAATAGTAACTCCGTTAACTCGATTACTGAAGAAAAACAATCGTTTTAAGTGGGACGTCGAGCAAGAGCAAGCTTTCAACAAATTGAAGACCTGTCTCACAGAAGCTCCCGTGCTCACCTGTCCCGATTTTGAGAAACCATTTACCCTACAGACCGATGCGTCAGACCAAGGATTAGGGATAGCTTTGACCCAGGAGATTGAAGGGCACGATAGGGTGATTGCCTATGCTAGTCGTACCCTCACTCCCGCTGAGAAAAACTACTCTGTGACCGAAAGGGAATGCCTGGCCATCGTGTGGGGTGTAGAGAAAATGAGACCATACCTCGAAGGGTATCACTTCGCCGTGCTTACTGACCATCAGTCCCTTCGATGGTTGCACTCTATAAAAAGTCCGACAGGTCGTTTGGCCAGATGGAGCGTATTCCTGCAGCAATATGACTTCGAAATCAAGTACCGTAAAGGAAGTCTGAATCGCGTAGCCGACGCCCTGTCTCGCCAACCACTAGAGGGATCTTCGACCAACTTGGAGACCGAAGAATTATGCGCTCTGAACGAGACGCCAAACTGTTCTTGGTACCAACGGAAGAAGAAGGAAGTCCAACAGAACCCTGAAGCTTTTCCGGATTACTGTATTCGTAATGACCGGCTGTTCCGTCACTTCTGGGATTCAAGCGACTTCACAGAGCCCGACCTGTCTGATCCATGGAAACTGTGTGTGCCCACGTCGCTCCGTCGCACCGTTTTACAAGAGAACCATGATGCTCCGGCCGCTGGACACATGGGGATAGCTAAAACGATAGCCCGTGTCGCACATAAGTATTACTGGCCTGGTATGTTCCGAGATGTTGCTAGATATGTGAGAAGTTGTATGCAGTGTCAGCGATACAAAATCTCCCAGCAACAGACTCCCGGAAAAATGCAGCCGTCAGCAAACAAACAGCCATGGGAAACTGTCAGTACAGACCTCGTAGGACCACTGCCTAGATCCAGCAAAGGAAATAACTACTTGGTAGTTTTCCAGGACCGTTTCACCAAATGGGTCCAGTGCCGTCCCCTACGAAGTGCCACCGCCCCAAATGTAAGTAAAGCCCTCTACGAAGAGATCATCACTCGATTCGGATGTCCACATACCGTCATCACGGACAACGGGTCCCAATACGACAGCCGAATCTTCCGATCCTTACTACAAGAATTTGGCATACAACACCGTCTGACTCCGCCATACACGCCGCAAGCGAACCCCGTTGAACGAGCTAACCGCACCATCAAGACCATGATAGCCCAGTACTGTCAGCAAGACCACCGAAAATGGGACCAGAATCTGAGTGCCCTACAACTGGCTATCAATAGCTCAAGGCATGAGTCAACAGGCTTCACACCCGCTTTCTTGAACTTCGGCAGAGAACTGTCCTTACCAAATACCATCTACCGAGCCGAAACTCAAGAACCCACTGCCACAGACAATGACCAAGAAGAGGCCACCGCACCTGACGACGACAACAAGATACCACCCGTCCATGCCGAGCGAATGGACAAGCTTAAAGAAGTATTCGAGTTAGTACGCATAAAACTAGCCCAAGCCTTTACTTCGCAAAGCCGGTATTATAACCTCCGTCGCCCTGAAATACGCTATCATATAGGGGACCGAGTCATGAAACGAGAACACCCCCTGTCATCGGCCGTCAAGGGTTTTGCTTCCAAACTAGCTCCTAAATTTTCTGGACCTTATAAAATAACTCAGGTCGTCTCTCCCGTCGTGTATAACCTCAAATCAGATACTGGCAAAAAGCACAACCACATACACATAAAAGATTTAAAGCCTTATTTAAATTCCAGTGTCCAAACGGCTACCTCCGCCCCCCAGAAGACAAGTCGGCGAACCACCCAGGGGCGCGGCCGTTCCGCCCGTTTACACCCTCCGAGAAGAAGCCGCTCAACGAAAACGATGGAAGCAGATTTACCTGGATCACGCTCGCCTACAGGCACGATTTCCACCTCTTCCTGGTCCCCGGAGGACTCCCAATGCACCGTCCAACCCCGTCACGTCCACACCGCCAACTGTCCTTACCTGTGCCTTATCCCTAAAAGTATCAATCCCCCTGGAAGCCCTTAACCTAATTATTTCCCGGCAGTCTTCCCATGTCCTTATAGATCATTCACCACCACTATCCTGTACCAGCACGAACATTCTTGTACCATTACCGCCAAGAAACCAGGACATGGAAATAGCCGATATACCCTTACCACCAGGAGACCCCCCAAACCTGACTACGTACACACCACCAGATCATAACCCCAATGACCGACAACCCCAAAGTACTCTCTGGGACGTTACGCGACAAGCACTCGTAGATCGAACCTCGAGGACTTGGAGCGCTGAGGCTTACACCCTAATTCAACAATACCGACCCCCCTCGATCCCTCCGGATCGACCATGGCGTCGACGATTCCGAGGTCCGGATGGCCGCCTTTTTTGGGCGACCATCCGACCACGAACCGACTCCCCGTCCAAGAATCACCGCAACATTCTGTAGCCGCCCTACGTTTATTTCCTCTTATTAGTATAATGTAAAAATTATTTTTTCATTCTAAAGAAAAATTACTGTCTGTTCTGTTTTTGAATTACTTACGCATGGCAATATAGTTTTTTTTGGGATACAAAGAAATAATGTATTTTCAATGCCCTGTTTCCTTTCCCAAGCACAGCTTAGCCATCTCTCGTTGTATCTTTTTGTTTTTTTTTAGATGGACAATTCATACTTACGCATCCATGTCTCCGAGGAAGACACCGCCTTCGTAATGGTCGAATGTCCTGATAGTGTGACCCCGATAAGCAAAGAACCAACCCCTTCGACCTCCTTTATAGAAGATACTCAAAATACCTCCATGACATCGACCACCCCGGTCCCACCGATAGAGATTTACTCATCCGACGTCGAACTGATCCCAGCGGCACCCCACTCTCTTCCCCCGGCCAGCATCCAGGGAACACCTTCTCTGAGGATCAGGATCCCCAAGGCCGAAATCCCCATTTACCTACCCGTGAACCGTCGGGATCTCTGCTGGCGTTGTGGATACTCTGGTCACTCCCGTCAGACCTGCACCCGCACCCAGAGGTTATTCTGTTCTCGATGCGGCCTATATGGAATAATGTCCAGAGACTGCCCGTGTCCAGACCCGGCCCAAATTCCATTGCCTCGGACTCACCAACCTTCTATACTTAGGCACCACCCCCGGGGTTTTTCACATTCCAGACCTCGTACCACTCCCCGTAGGACCTCTCCAGGAATAAAATGCCACGTGTGTTCACCTGCCCCACAACTAGACATCACCTCGAGAGGCATCCAATGCGACCTTTGGCGCTAAAACTGACGGCCGTTAGCTCTGGGACACGCCCAGTGTTTTTTTTTTTTAAGAGAAACTAATAATTTTTTTTTTTAGCCGCCTCAACTTCTGACGAAATTAGAGCGAACACGTTAATTTTTTTTTTATTTTCTTTTCTATTTTTTTACTGTTGGAACATATTTAGGCAATATCTCCAACCCTGTCCAAGGGAATTACTGAAGTAATTTTATTTTGTTATGTTTGAAGAAAAATGGACAAAGGTTGTTAACATTTAGGAAGTAAGAAGAATTTATTTTTGTTTTGTTTATTATCACTGTCAGATTAGATGTAGTTTGTAAAGGTCCGTAGCCCTTGAATAAAGTTTACTAACCAGCAAGAGGGTACGCTCCTGACTAAGTTAGGGAACCTTGCCGTAGAAATTTTAAATTTACTTTCTCTTTTAGGGCGAACTTATTATTTTTTTTTTATGAAGTAAGAGGGGGATGTAACGAAGCAAAATTTGCTATGCAATTCTGTCCGTTAAAATTGCTTCTTTGCACACCCTGTATTAGAACCATGTCATGTCTATATATTTAATTTTAAAATTTTGTCTTCCATACCAGTCACCTAGAAATACTAGTTTGTTTTCTAGTAAATCTGTATGTTATAAGTTCCTGATTTCAATTGTTTATTTTACTGCCTTCAACATCAGAATAATGTTATCAGTTTACATTTAAATTGCTAATAAAAATCCGTAATATAAAATGCATTCAGAATGTCTAAGCTGCTACCAGCGAATACGTGTTCACCGCGCGCAGGCCTACTCCCTCCATGCCCACGGGCTGGCTATGCACTACAACGCGAAGTTGAAATCAGTCAGTTCTCCACACACCGTACTGATCGTTAGCACGCGACGTCAAGCAGGTACCTCAGGTATGAAATATTTTCTGTCATTTAATTATAAATGAACTTGTGATTTTTATTCGTCATTTAATTATTTTCGAACTTATAATAAAATAAAATATTTCTAACTTAGTCGTTTGACAGGCAAACACGGAAATATTTCTATCATTTAATTATTTTCGAACTTAGAAAATTTTACTGGAACCTAGGAATAAAATATTTCTAACTTAACCATTTGAAAAGGCAGATACGAAAATATTTTCTATCATTTATTTATTTTCGGACTTGTGATTTTTGTTGTAAATACAAATCACGAAATATTCTAACGACTTAGTTATTTCCCGTGAACTCACCGCGCATTCACTCTGCGCTTACCCCCTCTCCAACCAAGCGCTCTCGCCCAAATAATACTAGAGAACCGGGCTGGAGAAATTCATTCCGTCTTGAGTAGTGCTCCGTTTAACATCATCGTCCGAGGCAGGCTAGCAAAGTGATCAGGAGTAAGTTAAATTATCTATAATTTAAGTTAACAGACTTGGTAGTCGGTGTAAATTGTTCTAAGTGTTTTACTGTCGCAGGTGCGAACTTTGATCATTTGGTAGACTCTTTATATAGAGTTTGGTGAATGTGAAAAGATGTACTAAGACATTTATTAATTATATTTTTGCATTGTTATTCTGTGTCCGAAATCTGTTGAATTATTTCAAAACTATAAAGACGCGTCTTTGTACCATTGTCCAGGCACTTAGATGAATCAAACAAATGGTATGAAGCATGCCCTGTTAGCTATAAACTGTTTAATAATTTCTGCGTCTGTTATAAGACTATAAAGATACGTCTTTGTACCATTGTCCAGGCACTTAGATGAATCAGACAAATGGTATGAAGCGTGTTCTTCTGTCAGTCATTAATTAATTAATTATTCTGCGTCCGTTCTAAGGCTAGAAAGATACGCCTTTGCACAATTGTCCAGGCACTTTGATGAATCAGACAAATTGTGTGAACCGTGTTCAGTTAGTCATAAAAGTGTTTAATCATTTCTGTCCGTCCTAAGACTAGAACAATACGCCTTTGCACAATTGTCCAGGCACTTTGATGAATCAGACAAATTGTGTGAAGCGTGTTCAGTTAGTCGTAAAGTGGTTAATCATTTCTGTCCATCATAAGACTATGAAAACGCGTCTTTGCACCATTGTCCAGGCACTTTGATGAATCAGACAAATTGTGTGAAGCGTGTTAGTAGTCGTACTTATAAAAGTTTGGTCTTTTATTATTCACTGTTATTATTCTACTGTTTGATTTATTCTGTTTAATCTACACTACGACCCAAGTCTGTAACTATTAGTCTGTAACTATTAGTCTGTAACTATTAATCTGTAACTATTAAGCTCGCAATATTTGGATGAGATATTCATAATTTGGTAGTTTGTGATTGTGCTTTCTTGCTTGATATCTGTCACCGTTTGCCCGTTCTCACTAGTTTGCTTTAACGCATCACTATTTGCTTGCCTCATACCCCGCTAACCGTCCTCTAATTTCGCCGTTAAATCGTATTCACACCTGGGTAGCCTAGCTTATCAAACTGGTACTTTGGTAATATTATAAAACTGACTATTAACCTTAACTAAGTATTTTGATAGATTTGTAGATAGTAGGTTTTTATTTAATAAACGCTGTTATTGTTTTTTAACTCTGAGTTTTACTGCTGTGTGTCTGTGATAGTCTGAACTTCCTTATCGACCTCTGGAATTACCGTTTCTTCACTGCAGCTATCCCAGCCCTACTGCAACAGGCTGTGTTAAGAGGCTAGTGTGGGACCTTTGCCCCACGTAAAAAGATTGTAAAGGTGGCGCCCGAGCTATTCTGAAATAAATCTGTTAAAAAGCTCAAGCGCTAAAGTGACGCTTCCACTTGTCGAGTGCACAAGGCAATTGGAAGGAAGAAAAACGCGTCACAAAATACTTAAACTATTTAAATAACTGGGAAGTATTTAAATACTTTTAAAAAAGTATTTAAATCCTTTTCTGCCAGCATTTAAATACTTTCAGAAATATTTGAATATTATCTAAGTATTTGACGTCATTCAGTCATTCACGTCTTAATTCTCAGAAAGCCGGTTGAGAGCAAACATAGACAGTAAGTGTTAACTGTTAATGGATATGTTTTGTGATTGTGACAGAGAATAGTTGAACAGAAATGCAAATACCCAAATACCCAAATAAAGCACAGAGACTATGGCACTAGAATTATTTGCAGAAGATGCTACTAGCGTCTAGGTCTACTAGCTCTACGGATAAGTAAAAATCCATACCCAACTAGAACTGATTAAGTATAGAGGTATTAAAATAGTGTTGTAGAAGTTCATGAAAGTCATGAAACCTAAAATTTTGACACCTCAAATAGTCAAATAGTATTTAATATAATAATAAAAATGATAATGATAATAATAAGTCTTTATTGATTTTTAAAAAAATAGAAAATACCATTTGGCGAAGTTTAGCCATTAGCTATTGTTACACTTAACTATGCTTCAAAATATTTCAGTGTTATCAAAATATTTAAATACTAAGTTTAAACTATTTAATTACTTTTGTTATTTATTATTTAAATACTTTTAACTTTTGAAAACACTTAATATTTAAATACTTTCAATTTTCTGAGAGTATTTAGTATTTAATATTTAAATACTTTTTCAAAGTATTTGCCCAGCTCTGTATGATGCACATTATTGCACATGCCTATTTTTAATTTTATTTAATTGATACAATGAAAAGTTCTTTAGTATGGTACGAGTTGAGGGTCATTACTTAATTACCTTATTCATGGTCACAATACAATTCTGTTCATTAGAAACTGATGAACTTATTAATAATAATAATAATAATAATAATAATAGGATGCAAATGTAACTGACGACAGATGCAGGAAATGTCTCCGCGCCTCCGAGACCATCCAACACATTACCGCCGGGTGTACAACTCTTGCGCCCACAGAGTACCTGCACCGCCACAACTGTGTAGGAAAAATTTTACATTTAAAACTTGCGCAACTTCACCACCTTACAGAAAATACCAGCCCATATTACCATTACACACCCGAGAGCGTCCTAGAGAATGAGAACTACCGGCTTTATTGGGACAGAACGGTACTTACAGACAGAACCCTACCATCAAACCGACCAGATATTATCTTGGTCAATAAACTCCAGAAAAAGACCTTTCTGATTGACATTGCTATCCCGAATTCCAATAACATCCAGGAAACTGCACAAAACAAGTTAGCGAAGTATGCTGACTTAGCTTATGAGATCAGGCAGCAATGGGGGCAAGATAGTGTTGTCATCCTCCCAATAATAATATCCACTACCGGCATTGTACCTCGATCCCTCGTCAGAAACTTAGTCACCCTGGACCTTCCCTCTTTCTTAGTTAGTGATATGCAGAAATCGGTTGTCCTTAATACGTGTCACACTGTGCGCAAATTTTTGAGCCTACAATAGTTCGTTTTCATCTTGCCTCGGCCGATGAATACCGATAATACCGCACTAAGCGAGAAACAACAAAACATAATAATAATAATGATAATAATATATGTCTTTATTTTAATTAAGAAAATATGAATAACAATATTATTTCTAAGGGTGGTGAGATCTAGCATGGCTACTCACCTAACCACCCATGACAACATAAAAGTTAACAACTATTTCTCAAGGTAACGGCATAGCAAACAAACAAAAATAGGCAGACATGAGAAACCTTATAACATAGACATAATAAAAGCATTAACTAGAAACTGTAGTCTACATAAATAAGCTAAAATAAACAAAAGTGATATAAAATAAAATAATAGTAATATAAAATAAAATAATATAAAATAAAATATGTATAAGGTAAATGAATGAATAAAAATTATTATGAGTAATCCCACACCCAGCGCGCACCCGCACATACCAAGCACAAACAGTTTGTACTCAGCATGCAGAAGCGCACACCAAGCACGCACCGTGTCATGTGGGATTAGAACCATTTATAAATTCTTTTATACATTTCTTAAACCTCGCAACGGTAGAGCAATCTTTTATGTTAGGGGACAAAGAATTAAAATACTTAACGGCATTGTAACTAAATGAGCGAAGAAACAAAGCGGTGTCCCAGTGAACCAAATAACATCTTAATGACGTTAAAATGCCGTCACATTTGAGACTGTGACGTCCGCTTTTATGTTTGCAGCCACATCACAATCACGTCACAATGACGCTTAATGTCCGCAGGCAGCCACGTCCCGAAAGTGACCCACTTATTTGCCACTTCACAACCACTCTTAAAACACAGTTTTGTGACAGGCAAATGATAGTTTAGCAAACTGATATTTTATTAAATATAAACACTTTCTGTAACCAGTTTTTAATGTATATTACCATATAATTGTGATGGAATACTCATCATAAATTAAACAAAATAAAAACAGTATTTTGTCCTCTCAGCCACTTAAAAATCATGTTTAACAGCCTGTTTTTGCCACTTCTAAGAGCCAGTATTTTTCTCTCCCTCCCACTTAAAAATCATTTTTAATAATGTGTTTTTGCCACTTCAAATAGCCTGTATTTTGTCCTCTCAACCACTTAAAAATCATTTTTAATAACCTGTTTTTGTGACTTCTAAAAGCTACTGATTATACAGGTTTGTTCCAAATGCAGTCTTGAACCAGTTGATAACCGTCAGAAATATTCGTTCAGCCAAGCTTTTAAAAACTTCAGCGAGTATAGTGTATTGAAAACGATGACTGAACGAATATTCCTGATAGTTATGAACCGGCTCGTGACTGCATTTGGAACAAACCTTATATCAGGCAAATTAACGATTCCTGTACATCAGTTGCATGTACAGGGTTATTCATTATATTTAGGCCACCCATTATTATTGGAGGTAGAAAAAAAAGTTTCGGACGAAAAATGTAGGGCTATAACTATAATTTAATAGAAGCACAGTGGCGTGCAGAAATTGAGAGTTACACGAAGCAATAATATATTGTTGAATTTTTGAATTATTCTTTTTTTTCTGATTTCAAAAATATCAAATATGATAGTCCTATCTTTAACCGGTTTCGAATTATTGAACATTGAAAATCTATGTTTATTATTATACGAATGAAAATTAATTAAAGTAGTCTATGAAAATGACAAGTATTCTGTTATTATATGAAACGCTGACAAATTTGATAACAGAATACTCGTCATTTTCATAGACTACACGCTTAAAAATACTGTTTCGAATCAAGAAAATTTTATTCATATATACACAAATAAATAAATTATTCAAGCAAAACAAATATAGTTTTGTTTCAAGAAGAAATAAGTTCATATTAAATTTATTGACGACAATCTTCTATTTCTTGAAACAAAATTATTTGTTTTACTTGAATTTTTTTATTTGCGTAATTATATTTATATGGTATACGTTTCTAGACCAGGCAAATCTCAGTGTAAAATGGGTTTGGGCTATTTGGGGACAGTTATTTGTTTATCGCAATGGATAGCTCTATTAATGTAGGATAAGTACATAAAGTCGCAAAAAATCCCGACGTGAGCTAAAGCCGCCATTTAGAAAAAATGACCGCCAGAGACATTTTCTTTAAAATCATATATCTCAGTAACCGTTGCTCCGATTTTAGATTTCTTTTTTTTGTTCCATTCCTCACTTCACATTTTACAGAAAGTATGATTACATATTTTACAATAAATTAAACGATAAACTTAGGAAATTAAAAAATAATTTAAATATTACGGAAATTTAAACTTTTGTAAACTCGAGACGTTTGTACTGAAATTTCTAGTCAATTTTTGAAAAAATAATTTTAATAAAAGTTCTAGAGCACACAATTAGCTTTCATTTCTTTTTTGGCCGATGTTACTAACTCAAATATTAACGGAGTAATAGTTATTTATATATAAAATTGTAATCATTTTTAATAATGTATATTAAGGTATACCAGTCAGTGTTCTCTCGGAAGATTGCGCAAAACGGCTAACTTTATAAAAAAACTTTCTTAACAGAACTTTCAATGTTTCGTCTCTACTACAACTTAAAATTATTTTCAATTATACAAGGTGTCACAAAAACGAGTCACACAAGAAAGTATAATTTTTTTAAATAGAACAGCCCGCATTTCCTTAACGCCAGTTAAGCCTCCAAGGGCCCTGTATTACACCCTCAAATATTTTGCCAAGTTATTTTTTTCTGTTTTGTTTTTGGGCAGTTTACAAACATTTTTGACTGGCATGTCTCCGCGATTTATTAATCGTTATTTCTAAAAATGTGGGATGTTGTTTGATAATGATGTATTTACTGAAAAACATTTTCGAAATAAATCTTTAGTATATCGGGTGTCCAAAATATTTGCGTACATTTATTGATATTTAATTATTATTTTTCTTATTTTTTTTTAATGGAATGCCTAGGTATACTTTTTTTACATGAATGAATAAAACATACAATTCCTCACATTTTAATATCTCTTTATTTCTATTTTAGATGTTTTTTGAGATAATTTTTGCATAAATTAAGGTGCTCTTTATTTTAGCATTAAAATCTATATTTTGTTTTACATTTTTTCAATTTTTTTAAATGGTATGCCTATAATTTTTTTAAATGGATGAGTAACGCTTACGATTTCTCACATTTTGATATCGTACACTTTCTTTTATGAACGGTTCTTGAGCAATAATTTTTTTTTCACGATATTGAAACTAACCTAACAACTGCTCAAAATGTCCACCATTTTGATTTAGGTAACACTGAAGTCTCTTGATAAATGAGCGTCTCTCACAGTGTAACATATCAACATTTATACGATTGAAACACCGACGAATCCTTTTCATCATATCTTCTCGAGTCGTTGGTTCTACTTTATAAACGTCTGACTTCACAAATCACCAAAGAAAAAACCCACTGAAGTCAGGTCGGGTGACTTAGGCGACCATGTAATGAGACCTAACATAGTTTAATAAAACAATAAATTAGATATTATTTAACAGTTTATTAAAATATTGGACCTCCTCTTCCTATCCACCTCTCGGGAAACTGATTACTAATGGCCTGACGAACATTTCTACTAAAATGTGGTGGTGCACCTTCAAGTTGTAATCACATATTATTTGTAATGTAATCAGGAATATGCTCGATTATTTGTGGAAACACTAGATTCGCTGACTTCTAAATCCCTACTTAACTCCCGAACACTTGCCATAGGATTTTCGATTACCGCTAAAGTTATAGCCAGCTCATTTTCTTCATTATAATACATTTCGTCGTCTCGCCTTCTTTTCATATGCAAAATTTCCAGTACGTTCAAAACGTTCTTTCAAATTTTCTAGAGACCTCACATCAGAACATCTTCTATAGGGATATTTTTGACCATACATTCTTGATGCCAATAAACAATTTCCATCACATTCACCAACAACGTAACATTTACCATAGATATTAAATCTTATTGACAATAATTATAATTCGTATTTTTAAATATTAACAATATTAATTCAACTTAATCACGATAATCTTAAACACATTAGAGAAATGTCATAGAGTGAAAAACAAACGCAAAACAAAAGACCAAAGCCATACTAGAATTTAATGCTAAAATAAAAAGCACCTCAATTAATGCAAAACTTATTTGAAATAATCATATCTCAAAAGCGGTTTGAAATAAAAATTAAGTGTATAATATTAGAATGTGGGGAATTTTATGCTTTATTCATCCATGTATAAAAATGTAGGCATTCTATTTAAAAAAATTGAGAAAAATAATAATTAAATAACAAGAAATTTAAACAAATATTTTGGACACCCAGTATAATAATAATTTATTTCAAAAATGTTTTTCAGAAGATGCATCATTATCGAATAACAACCTACATTTTTAGAAAAAACAATTAATAAATCGCGGAGATATGGTAGTAAAAAAAATGTTTGTAATTTGCCAAAAAAACAGGAAAAAAATTATAACTTGGCAACGCTGCATCCGATTGGCAAAAAATTTTAAGGTATAATTCAGCACCCTTAGAGGCTTAATTGGCGCCAAAAAATTAGAGGGTATTCCATTAAAAAAATTATACATTCTTGTGTAACTCCTTTTTGTGACACCTTGTATAATTGAAAATAATTCCACGTTGTAGTAGAGATGAAACATTGAAAGTTTTGTTAAAAAAGTTTTTTTATAAAGTTGCCCGTTTTTGCACAATCTTCCGAGGAAGCACTAACTGGACACCTTGTATATTTCCAAGAACTTAAGTCTTATTTTCCTCAGTTATCTTCTATTTTATGCCCAAAGATGTAATAACACTTTTGATTGCACATAAAAAGGGGAAGAGAACAAAAAAAAGAAATCTAAAATCGGAGCAATGGTTCCTGAGATATATCCATCTAAAAGAAACGGTTCTGGCGGACATATTTTCTAAATGGTGGCTTTAGCTCACATTGGGATTTTTCGGGACTTTTATATCCTCATTCTACATGAATAAAGCTATCCATTTCGATAAAGAAATAGCTGTCCCCAGATAGTTCATACTCAAAACTGGATTTGCCTGCACTATTCATCAATAATTGAAAATATAAATAATGTACCCATACAACATTTTCACGTTTTTAAAATATTAAATAAATATTTATTTTATACAGGGTAAAGGGTGGACCATTAATAATAGGCCATAGTTCAAGGGTAGATTCTTTGGATCAAAATATGAGAATATAACCAAACATGCTTTAGTAAATTGTTTCTGTGAGAAAAGACACAGGGTGTCAAAATTGTATTTTTTTTGCAATATCTCAACTACCTCTGACCGGTCTTCTCCCAATTTGGTAAGGAAACGTTTGCCCCATGAGTTATACCTGATGATGAATATTTTTCTCTTTTTTTTTACGAAACGTAACACTTTTGACTAGGAAATCTCATGCAGGGGTAATTTCTACGTAAAAAAGGTACACTTGATAGAACTTGATAATTCACCACCGTTTTCGAAAAAAACTGCCGCAAAGATTTCACGAATTCTTTGAAAACAAACTCAATTTGAAAAGGGCAAATTGTATTTATTGAAAAGTGTGCTTTGGTGACATCTTAGTTCGGTCAAAATGTCAAACTAATGATGTTGTACGTAAACGACAGAACTAAGACGTCACCAAAGCACACTTTTCAATAAACACAATTTATCCTTTTCAAATTGAGTTTGTTTTCAAAAAATTCTTGAGACCTATGCAGCAGTTTTCTCGAAAATGGTTGGATTTATCAAGTTCTATCAAGTGTACTTACCTTTTTTACGTAGAAATGACTCCTGCATGAGAGTTTCTAGTCAAAAGTGCCACTACGTTTCGTAAAAAAAAGAGAAAAAAATATTTCATCATCAGGTATAGCTCGACAGAATAGGGTGATGTAATACATAAATTATTGTTTCTTAACTTAAAAAATGTTTCCTTACCAAATTGGGAGAAGATTGGTCAAGACGTGGTTGAGATATCACAAAAAAAAGAACAAAAATTACAATTTCTCCACAGCAACAATTTACTAAAGTATGTTTAGTTATATCCTCATATTTTGGTCCAGAGAATTCTACCCTTGAACTATGGCCTACTATTCAAGCGAAACATTCATACTGAAAAGAAATTCGTTAGTTTTTTTATAGTTTTTTTTTTATTGTTAATAAACAACACTAAATGTGCAAAAAATTATCTAAAATCTTCATTTAATAAACTTTCTACATTTTAATAAAATGGCAATACACATGTAGCGTCAATTTGAGACGCACTCGATTTATAGTTATTTGTTAAACAAACATACAATTTTAAAACTATAAAAACAGCTGTATCAATAGGAAAAAAATAAGTAAAATTATATAAATGGGTAATATGTAATTATGTTTCAGTTTTTTTATGAATTTTGCTCTGACCAGCCACTCCTTAACACAGCCAACAATGTCTGCCTCTGTGGCTTCTTTAAAACAATTACGAACTGCTCCTGGAAAGAAATAAAAAATGATTTCTGACTGTGTCATTTGTTTTGTTTTTAAATGGCTAAAACGGAAAAGATGTCCTATCTCAGCTCCCAATAATTGGCGAACACAAAACATTTTTTTTCCACATTATTTCTTTTATATACTTTTGATACATGCTAACAGTTTTTATTTGTGGGTAAAATATTGATGAGTAAAATGCATTTGTTTATAAAAATTAAACAAATTCGAAAAATTTGGTTTAAAAATTTCTTTTTTTTTTTTGTTAATATCACTGAAAAGAACAAAAAAACTACAATCTGAAAAAAAAAATTGTTGTACGACTTGATCCACTTAAACAATCGACAATTCAATTTTCGAATTTTATTTTTTAGGCGTTTTTCTCAACATACCAACTTGAAATTTGGTATGACGATTTACCGATTTCCCTCCATCAGGGGTATACTCTCCTAAAGTGTAGTTAAAATAATGCATTATTGTTTACCCCTTTCAAGCTTAGTGGTCATCCTGTGGAACCACCATGTACGCAAAAATGAACTTTGACAAATAATAAATTAATTAAATTATGTGAATTTTGTGACCAAAAATATTTATCTTCTTTTCCATTATCTGAAATAATGTTGAGAATCGTTGCCAAGAGCTAAGAGTTGTTTGATTTTGTGTATTCGGTAGAACAACGATGTCTCAGGGTCCCACGTGTAGAGGAACGAAGTATCTCTGGCAGTACTGAAGATCCACTAGTAAGACATAAGACATATTTAAATCACGAACTGTCCATTGGAAAAAAAATTTGATAATGGTATTAGTAGAACTGGTAGACAATACTTTTACCACGAACATTTTTTCCAACTCAGATAAGAAGTCTCAAAGTTTCTAAAAATAGACATCCTTAAGTATATTGATGATAATAAGGTTCATAAGGGCTCTAATCGTATTTCTTGTCATTTTTTATCTGCCCTGAAAGGGTTAAGTTATAATTAATTATTTAATTGTCAATTCTTTTGATTTGTTACAATTTAAAAAAAATGTTCAAGCGGGTTCAGACAAATCCAGTTTTCTTCGCAATTTCATTACGAACAATTCATTATTTGTTAATTGAGATACGAGCTATACAACTAGAAGTATTTAAGAAAAATTGTAAAAAAAAACACAATTTTGAATGCACCTGAAGTTTCGAACGTTCACTTGAACGAATTTCATATGAAAAAGAAAAATTAATAAAAACCACACTTCGATTTAGGCGTAAAAACTTTGTATTGTGGATATTATTGTCAGAAAATATTGCAATGAAGTGTTTACGCCTAAATCGATGTGTGGTTTGTATTAACTTTTCTTTTTCATCTAAAATTTGTTCAAGTGAACGTTCGAAACTTCAGGTACATAATTTTGAACATTCTTTTGTTTAAACAAATGCCTTGATTTATTCCAAAACTTTTTGCTACACTCCTTACTGTAATGTTTCTGGCAAGTTCCAACAAAAAAATTGCTATTGTAAGACAATTCATTTTTAGACGATTTAGACTCTTAGTTTTACTTCACTACTATTAGTATCAACATAAAATGGAAATATGAGCAAAACGTTTATTTTACGGCTAAATTAAATTGAGGTTAAATAGAGCACATTTTACATTACCTATTAAACAAGGTAAATATTATTTTATCATCAAAACTAACAAAAAACTACGATGTAGGTATTCGTTATTAAAAAATATGGTTAAGATGCTCATATAATAGGTGTGGTGCACGTGACGTCACCCTGGAGGTAAAATACTAGCAGATTGTTGATAAGAACACAAAAAGAAGGCCTATTATTATCATTTATTGATTATATTTGACCCACAATATAAACTGTTCATTAGTTTTAAAATAGAAATGTTTTTCTGAAATCGATCGGCAATGTCTACATTTTCGGCGCGATTTCAGATCGAAAAATGCACAATTCCAGTATTTTAGTCCGTTGCTAAGAAACTATCAGAAAGCAGACCGGAAAAGATCCGTTGCTAAGCAACGATCAACAAAGCCGTACGGGAATGTTAGTTTCCCGGCCTAGGCCGGGAAAGTAACATTCCCGTACGGTTTTTTATGTATATTTTAGAGACTAAATAAATACACGCAGACAAACCAACTCACATTAAAATTGCATTTATTAGTAAACAGTTAGATTGTAATGAAGAAATGTTATGCGTTAATACAAATTCCTTAATTTATAATAATGTTGATTGTGATTTCAGAAAAAATAGTATGTGTACTTCGGTGTGAAAGCACATTCCCGGACTTCGATGCTTGTTGGCCTCGGCTAGCGCCTCGGCCAACAATTTGCATCGTCGTCCGGGAATGTATTGCTTTCACACCTAAATACACAATATACTATTTATACAGTTTGAACTTTAAACAGTTAACCTTAAAATACCGCTTGTTTCCATGAAAACAAGTTTTACCTCCAGGGTGGTGCACGTCACCTATATCATACTTATATGAATTAATTTTAGAGTGAGTATAAAAAAAATCCCGAATTTTATAAACGGCATACGGGTAACCTGTACATTTAACATTTTAGGGAAAAAATTAAGACTAAGATAGGCTAAGTTAAGACTGGGACTTTTTTTATAAACTCACCCTTAGTGCAATGTTTTAGTTTTATATAGGTAGGTATCAAATCCACGGTATTGTAAAAAACACACCATATTCAAGCTGTGTATCAATCACGAACTTCAAGAAGTTTAATTTATGAAGTTCGTGGTATCAATATACAGAGGTACAATAATAATCCTAAGATTTAGAGCATTATTAATTATTAAAATTCTACTTACCCAGATAATAAATTATGCAAAGATTGAACTGAAACTTTATAAAAATCACCAAACGACCGACATTCAACATACGTCTTGTGTCGTGATGGTAAAAGTGGATCCACTGGCGGTCCACTGCTAGCTAGGTTTGACGCGGGAAATTTTAAATAGTACCACAGGAATAATACTATTATAAGTGTTTATTTGACATTTTTTAAATTATTTAAAAAAGTCAATATGAACATTTAAAAACAATGTTAATAATATGAAAATAGTGTTTATAAAATGTTCAAAAAAATCATTTTCAAAACATTTAAAAACTGTTTACTTAATAAGTAACTGATTACTAAATTGTTACGTTTCCGCTCCTCCCGATGTTGTTGGGTGGAGTGAACGCCTGTTTGGAGCCTTCAGGTTCCCTCGTTATCCCCGGGACAAGTCCCAAGAACGACGTGACAACCAGAAGAACCCCGGCTCTCGGCTAGCTACTTGTTTAGAGATAAGCGTGAGTTTTCTTACCTTTAGGTCGACCTTGTGGCTCTTATTTTATTTAGGGGAAAGTACACTACACACTTTTTATTTGACACCTGTCACACAATTCGTGTCTGGTAAAAGGAGGGCTTAAAAATGAATTTAATCTGGGGCGCCACCTGCAGCCTCAATAGAGATTACTGACCCCCTTTTACCAGGACGAAAACTCCTACAGGTAAATTTAGAAAGGATAAACTTTTAATTAAGAAAGAAAATTAAAGATTGAAAAAAAATAATTGTGATAAAATTTATTATAAAAGTATTCAGGTCGATATTAAAATTTACGTGAGCAAATTACATCATCATAAATGTAAAAAAAAAGAAATAATAGCAATTTCAAATGTTCAACAAAGTTACGATCAAAAATAGTTATAACTAATAAAATGTTCCAAATTTCAAAAAGAGATGAAATGATAATCTTAATTATATAGAAATGTACAGCAATAAAACAAGAACGAAATTTATGCTGATCAAGGACCTCATGGCCTGCATAAAAAAAAAATATGTAACACCAGGTGGATGTTAATAATTCACCAATAATATTTAACACTACACAAAACTCTCACCGTGTCCTAAGGTGTCTCGTTAGACCTGGTGGACCACGTCGTCGTCTCGATGCTTACAGCGTGAAGACGTTGGCAAGAAATTTCAACCTGTGCTTGATTGTCGAAATAGTTTGGCTTAGTTGAGTAAATTTAATTTTACGAAAATGAATCTCTAGGAACTGAAGTTTAATTGGCTTCTTTACAATAGGAAATGTTTCCCCCCTGACACGTGCTCCGTGTGGAAGAATATACCAAATGAATCCAAGAATTTCTTTTTATTGAATCTTCACAACTTGATTGATAGAAAAACTAAATTCTCCTTATGGACTGAATTCCAAATAAACATTGTTTAATTTGTTTCGGCAAATTAAACCCTCCAGAAGTTTTTAATTTCATAAATTCTTCTGTTTAAACAAATGGAACTTCATCAAAAATTTGAGTACTAATTTTATTTTAGTACTTATTCTATTTTACTAATTATTTTAATTTAGTAATTTTAATTAATAATTTTACTAAATAATTTTTATTTACTTTTACTTAATAGTTTTACTTAATAGTTTTACTTAATAGTTTTACTTAAGCTGCCAGAACTATAACGCCATCATAGGAAAGAAGGAAACCAAAATTAGATTTTACAAATACTCACATGGTCAATTGAACAAAAAAATATATAGCACAGAAGGTGCCTATATGTTATAAAGGAATAATAATAAAACTAATTTACCTCAAAATCTATTGATGCACTAGGTAATTGACGATACAACAAAATTAGACAAAGTCTCGGAGATATCGCAGTTGAGTCGCACAACTTTCATTGACAGTTCAGAATAGTAAAATGAATACCAATTAAGTTTCAATTACAAGGAAAGCTAATATGGTTTAAAAAACAACAGTTCTGTCAAGCGCTTTACGCCATCTGGATTTTGGTAGTATTATTAATATTTAAAGTAATAGATTAGTAATGGAAACTAATGTATTGTTTGACCACGAGTAAATGTAGATCCATAAAGAAATCTATGGTAACCTTGTTTCTTAATTAGTACAATAAATATTTAAAAAGAGGGTGCTGTATTGTAGAAATATTTAAGTATACAAAATGAGAAGTTTTTTGTGATGTGTTTTACAATAGTACTTATTATTAAATGAACGGTAAAATTTTGTAACTTACTGAGTGATACTCAAAATATGGTCGGAAATAAAATAGGATTTTTGACTACGGCAAAAATTGTAACAGGTATGTTACAATACCTCTCCCCTCGGGAAAAAAAAATGGTACATTTTTTTTAAATTTTATCGTGAAGAGTAATTTGTATACTTCATTGTTGCGAAATGTTGTGAAACTACATTACCTAAGTATTTATTTTTATGTTTACTCAAAATGAATTTTTGGAAGTAAAATAAAGAATTAAATTTAAAATTTATTAAGATTATGTAATTTAATGAGTTATGTGTTCAAAAATGAATTGTGAGGATAAAAAAAAATAAAATAAATAATTATTTTATGTAAAAAAAAACCTATATAAATTGCTCACTTATCTAAAAATTTTATTTTTACCTATTAAATGTAAAAATAAAATAGAGTGTTTTTGATTTATCTCAAAAACTATCAGTTTAGATGTTAAGTACCGATTTTGTTAGGCCCTAGGCCACCTCCCAACCGCCCACAGAAGACATCTTATACCTCTAACGGATAAGTGTCTCTGTGTTTCATTGTACAAAAATTACTAACCCTAATGGATTTCACCATTTTACTAACTCTAGCTTAAACTATGGATGCATCCTAAAATTAATTAAACCTAAGCCTATTATGATAAAATATTTCTAAGATATATTATATTTTTCTGAAAAAAAAAAATTTTTTTATTTTTTTTTTGTTTTAACCTACTCGAAAAAAAAAACTAACTAATTAGTATCTAAATCATGATTTATTTACAAAATAATTACAAAATCCTACATTTATTATGGTTGTTGAAATGTTCCTTGCCAGATTTCTGGAGCTTTGTTAGGAACTTAACCATAGAATTAATTAGGTTAAGAAAAGCTTTCGACTTTATTTATATATCGCTTCATGCGAATTTATTCAAAATTTTGAAAATATTTGTGTCTATTTTCACTATTTAGTACACAAAAAATTATTGCAACAGGAATTTTGTTGAGCAATAAATTAATGGATTCATGAATCTCAAAAATAATACATATGCAAAAAGTGTTTGCCATATGTTTAAAATAATTGCAAATTTATTGCAATATTCAGTCCACAGGAATATGGTGAACTTTCTGTTCCCATTTAAATCTAAAATAATTTTCAGTATTTTTTTTTACTGGAAAATAAAACTACAACTCCGGGTGTCTTTAGCTCGTAGGTTTTAGGACTTATTAACTATTATAAAGTTACAAAAATTGTAATTAGCGGAATCTATCATTTACTAAAGTAAGTCAGAAAAAAAAATCTTCTACTTAGTTTTCTAAAAGTGACTTATTTACACTTGATCCAGACTGGAAGTTGAACCTAGGTAAGGCTTCAATTTCGAGACATGAAATTTTCCAGCTGGGGTGCCGTCCATATGGGACAATTCGTAAGCTACTTTAGATAAAACTTTACTAATTTTACATAGTACATAACGATTTGCTAATTTTGCACAGAAATCATCTGCTGCATCGCTTAATACAAAATTCTTTTTCCAAACTTTATCACCTAAATTAAATACTTGGTCTCTTTTTCTTAAATTATAATATTTAGTGCTGCGTGTGTACGCTTTATCGAGTCTTTCCTGAACTTTTTTGTATAATTCGGGTAGTTTGTCTAACTCCGCGGCATACGATTTCCGGTTTTCCGATAAGTCTGTAATGTCTAAATTTGTGATATCGTCATAATAGTCACCACTTAGCGGTAGCTTTCGCCCGTAATTTAGGAATGCAGTACCCTGTGACCTCATGAACTGCTGTATTGAAGGCTGCTTCTATGTTAGGGATATTTTCGTCCCATTTTTTATGAGATTCTTTTAGAAAGCATCTTATTGCAGTGCCAATTGTGCGGTTCATTCGTTCCGTTGCGTTCGTTTGTGGGTTATAATAACAGGTGTACCATATTTTTGATATCTTATATTTTTTTACAAAGGTATCGAAAACCTTGCCCGTGTGCGTACTTGCGTTATCTAGCAGCAGCACTTGTGGACAACCGTGTTTTAAAATCACGCTTTCCATGAAAGAAACGATTGTTTGTGCATTTGCTTGTCTAGCTGGTTTCATAACCACATATTTGGAAAAATAGTCATAAGCTACTAACAAATATTTGTTGCCTTTCGAGCTACGAGGTAAAGGACCCATTGTGTCGTAAGAAATTAGTTGAAAAGGAAAAGTTGCCTTTTTGTTAGCGCCCATTAGACCAAATCTTTGTGTGTTGGGGGATTTTTCCCTACCACACGTCTCACATTGTCTAACAAATTTTAGGACATCTTTTCTCATTCTTGGCCAATAATAATTTTCGGCAATTCTATGCCATGTTTTGTAATACCCGAAATGTGCACTATTTACATCACAGTGATTATCAGAAATTATTTGTTGTCGTTGGGAACTTGGTAGGTACCACTAATTTCCACTCAGAAATATTGGTTTTTAAAATCAACTTATTTTTGGTGTGTTTAAAAATAAAATTATCTTTTACAATCCAGTGCGGATAATTTTCTGGTTTGTTCAAAATTTTATCTCTCATTTTAATATACCAGGGTTCTAGATCAGTCAAAGTAATGTTCATTTTATTTATGTCCTCTACTGGGACTGAACGAGATAATGCGTCAGGCACTACGTGTAAACTGCACTTTTTATGAATTATTTCGAAATCGAACATTGAAAGCCTCATTGCCCATCTTGCTAGACGGCCTGTGGGGTTGGACAATTTAGTTAGGAAACGTAAGCTTGAATGATCAGTGATTACTTTAAAGTGTACGCCCTGTATATACCCAGCGAAAATTTCGGTTGCATGTAATAAAGCCAGTATTTCTCTTTCGCAAGTAGAATAATTTCGCTCTGTGCGCGAAAGACTTCTACTCGCGTAAGCTATGACTTTTTCAACCCCTTCCTGATATTGTGTCAACATGCTTCCTACCCCAAATGCGCTAGCATCGCATTGAATGTAAAATTCTTGTGAAAAGTCTGGTGCAGTTAAAATTGGTGCCGAAATTAAAGCCTGTTTAATTTCTTGAAAAGCTGTTTTTGCATTTTCGTTCCACGAAATAGGACTTTTCTTTGATTTTCGACCTTTAAGTAACTCATTTAACGGAGCTATCAATGTACTAAAATGTGGAACAAATCTCCTGTACCACCCGCACATCCCAAGAAAAGATCGAACTTGAGTTGTGTTGGTAGGTCTAGGGTAGTCGACCATTGCTTTGACTTTATCACTAGAGGTACGTAAACCCTGTGAATCTACTACATAACCTAGGTATTTGAGAGATTGTCTGACAAACTTACATTTTTGAAAATTTACTGTTAAATTGGCTTTACTCAATAAGTTTTGTACTTCTTTTAAAAGTGACATGTGTTCTGAAAAAGTTGATGACGTAATGATTATGGCATCTAAGTAGACAAATACTTTTGGCTGCAATTTAGGCGTTAAAACTGTATCCATCAGGCGTTGTGTAACCTGTGCTGAGTTTGCTAAACCAAAAGGTAAGACTTTAAATTGGAATAAACCACGACCAGGAATTGAGAATGCAGTTTTTTCCTTACTCTCTTCATCGAGCCCTATTTGCCAAAATGCACTTTTTAAATCTATTGAGGAAATAAATTTGGCGTCTGCTAACATTTTTAATATATCGTCGACCGTGGGTAACGGGTATGCATCCTTTTTTGTAACTTCGTTTAAGGCGCGACCATCGAAACAAAAACGCCACTCGCCGCTGCTTTTTTTTTACTAAAAGAACTGGAGAGTTCCATGGGCTAAATGATGGTTCTATTACGTCGAGTTCAAGCATATTATCTAGTTCTTTGTTTAATTGTTGCAACATGTAGGGTGACATTTTGTATTGTCTTTTTTTAAAAGGTTTGGCATCTCCCGTGTCAATATTAGCTTTAATTAAGTCAGTTCTGCCAATTTTATCCTCTGGTAACAAAGTTTTAAAAGAATCGACTGCGTTTTTCAATTCCTGTCGTTGAAATTCTGATAACTTAACTAACAAACCCTCGTTATTATCAACATTTTTCGGCGGCTCAGTCACGGGACAAATATTAGATTGGTTTATTGTACTAAGTATTTCCCAAGAATTATTAATAAAATTTAACGTTAAGCCAAAAATTTTACAAAAATCACTCCCTAAAATTAAACCACATTTAAGGGATGGTACTATGCTTACGTTTATCAGCTTATTGATGTTATTTATGCCTAATGGAATTTCACAAGTTCCCTGAATTTGCTGTGGTTTGCCGTCAGCTGTAGTTACCATTTTCTTAAAGCTTTTTTTTGTTTTAATTTTATATTTATTTAATAGATGTGTACCTAGTGAACCTAGACATGTTATGTTTGCACCACTGTCTACTAGTGCAATGATTTCCTCACCGAACAATGTGACTGTAATATATGGTCGATTATCAAATGGTTTTTCAATAAAAACCGGTAAGGTTTGTGCAACACTTTCACTTTTCATGAAATTTTTAACAGTAAATTTCCATTTTTCCCACTCTAACAAATTAAATTTCTGATTTTTGGGTTTTTTAACAATATTTTGTAAATTAAAAGCGTTCTCGGGGCAAGTATAATTACTATTGACGAAAGTACGGCCTTTAAAATTTCTGGTGTGACGTTGGCCTATTACGTCAGACCTGGAAATTAGTTTTTTGAAACCGGCCTACATTTAGGGCAATTTTTGAAAACTAAATTTTGGTTACCGCATTTATAACAGAATTTTTTCTTTGGTTGTCTACAAACGTTGAAAACATGACCTTGTTTTCTGCAGTTGAAACATGTAACTATTTTTTTGTAGTCTGTGTTCTTTCTACTGTGATAAACAACATTTTTGCCTTGTTGATTGTTGCTTTCTGTAATTTGGTATGATTTATTTTTATGAGAATTACTAGGTTTGACATTTTTTTCTCTGGAGTTTATTTGTTTAACAGTATTATAATTATTTGACGTAGACGGGCCTGGGTTTTCTACGTAAACCAAATCTGTTTCTAGTGAATTTAACGGTTTGTTGCTAGTAAACATTGATTTAATTTTAGATGCCTCGTCAATTTTTTTGCAGTATGTTTCCAGTTGTGGAATACTTTCTATATTATACAATGCCAAGTGTTCAATATATTTGCTAAGCATATTACGTCTAATAATTTTTAATTTGTTTTTATCGTCCAAAGGTGTCGATAGACGATGAAATAAATTTTGCATTACAGCAATAAAAATACTGATATTTTCTGACTTCCCCTGTTTTCGAGATTTTATCTCGTCTAATAAAATATCGTCGTAATCTTCTGGCAAAAATGTGTTTATCAGCAGAGTTGTTAACTCTTGTCAATTTGAAACTTTGTCCCTGCTTGACCTAAATCATATTAATGCTTGATCAGAAAATAAGTCTATTGCAGAGTTAAATAATTCTGTTTCTGTTACGTTTCGTGCAACCATAAGTTCGACAACCCTCTCTAAAAAAGCTTTGACACTACTTGTGCCATCGAATTTAATACCCCACTTGTAAACTGGTACTGTTTTATGCAAACTACTATCTTTTATTGCAGTGCACTTGTTACTTTTTATTAAATTTTGCTCGAGTTTGTCTTTGAGATCCTCGCAGAATGCTTGAGCTTCAATTAAGAAATCTGAATAATACTCGTAATCTTTGTCGGTCTCCTCAGGTAAAATAAATCGATCTACTCTACCTGTGAGAGAGGTTAATCGAGTAGCGATTATTTTGTACAAAATATCATCCGTGGTTCCTTTAAATTGATTAATTAAAGTTTCTAAGTCTGAAATAGTATTATTTATAAATTTTTTTTCAGTTTTTAAAATAAAATCTGGATCTGCTAAAGTCGATAAATCTTTATGTTTTTCTAACTGTGATTTTAGGATACTTCGTCTCATATCTAAAGGTTTTTTATGAGCTCTGGCTTTGCGAATGCGAAGCTCGTAATCTAATTCACTTTCAGTTAGATGAATAGGATTTATTTTAAAGGACGACATTTTGATACTCTGTGTAATCTAGTTAATCACTAAAAAAAAATTATCAGTAACAGTTTACAAGTTTAAGAATTTAATCTATTATTTATCAAGTAAATTTTTTGTCTATTTATTTTACTGAGCTATCTCAATAAAATGATATTTCTAACAAATATAATTACCCAAGAACGTCTCCAATTTGCACAAATTTTGTACTCCGGCCACTTTTCAACGTTTCTTAAAAATTTCCCTTAAATATTCCTATATGCCAAGTAAAATAGTTTCACCGTTTCGTTTCATTTCACGATTATCAGGATGATAATGAAATATTCTAAATAAAATTTATTCGATGTACCTTCTCTGTATGTTACTAAAATTGTTTTGTTCTAGTCAAATACCATATAAAACATTTTATGAAATGTGCTCACTATAACAATTAAAAGTTAACTTTTTTTCCTTTCTGATTGTGTGACGCGTGTGAAATAAGTGTGTTTTCCCCTAAATTAAATTTTCAAAGTGTACAGGTTGTACAAAAAGAATTTTCCTCAACGGAATTTTTACTTATAACTATTAGAGCTATAACTTTTATAAAAAATAATTTTTTTAACAATTTTTACCCCAAAATGGTTAGGTAAAAATTCTCACTGTGGTCGCCATTTTAACGTTTACGTGCCATTGTTAATCCACGTTTTGCGTCATTGTTTCATATTAATCCACGTTGCGGCCTATTGTTACTTTTTAATCCACGTTTGCGTCATTGTTAATCCACGTTGGCGTCATTGTTAATCCACGTTTGCGGCGCCATTGTTACGTTTCCGCTCCTCCCGATGTTGTTGGGTGGAGTGAACGCCTGTTTGGAGCCTTCAGGTTCCCTCGTTATCCCCGGGATAAGTCCCAAGAACGACGTGACAACCAGAAGAACCCCGGCTCTCGGCTAGCCACTTGTTTAGAGATAAGCGTGAGTTTTCTTACCTTTAGGTCGACCTTGTGGCTCTTATTTTATTTAGGGGAAAGTACACTACACACTTTTTATTTGACACCTGTCACACAATTCGTGTCTGGTAAAAGGAGGGCTTAAAAATGAATTTAATCTGGGGCGCCACCTGCAGCCTCAATAGAGATTACTGACCCCCTTTTACCAGGACGAAAACTCCTACAGGTAAATTTAGAAAGGATAAACTTTTAATTAAGAAAGAAAATTAAAGATTGAAAAAAATAATTGTGATAAAATTTATTATAAAAGTATTCAGGTCGATATTAAAATTTACGTGAGCAAATTACATCATCATAAATGTAAAAAAAAAGAAATAATAGCAATTTCAAATGTTCAACAAAGTTACGATCAAAAATAGTTATAACTAATAAAATGTTCCAAATTTCAAAAAGAGATGAAATGATAATCTTAATTATATAGAAATGTACAGCAATAAAACAAGAACGAAATTTATGCTGATCAAGGACCTCATGGCCTGCATAAAAAAAAAATATGTAATACCAGGTGGATGTTAACAATTCACCAATAATATTTAACACAACACAAAACTCTCACCGTGTCCTAAGGTGTCTCGTTAGACCTGGTGGACCACGTCGTCGTCTCGATGCTTACAGCGTGAAGACGTTGGCAAGAAATTTCAACCTGTGCTTGATTGTCGAAATAGTTCGGCTTAGTTGAGTAAATTTAATTTTACGAAAATGAATCTCTAGGAACTGAAGTTTAATTGGCTTCTTTACAATAGGAAATGTTTCCCCCCTGACACGTGCTCCGTGTGGAAGAATATACCAAATGAATCCAAGAATTTCTTTTTATTGAATCTTCACAACTTGATTGATAGAAAAACTAAATTCTCCTTATGGACTGAATTCCAAATAAACATTGTTTAATTTGTTTCGGCAAATTAAACCCTCCAGAAGTTTTTAATTTCATAAATTCTTTTGTTTAAACAAATGGAACTTCATCAAAAATTTGAGTACTAATTTTATTTTAGTACTTATTCTATTTTACTAATTATTTTAATTTAGTAATTTTAATTAATAATTTTACTTAATAATGTTTATTTACTTTTACTTAATAGTTTTACTTAATAGTTTTACTTAAGCTGCCAGAACTATAACGCCATCATAGGAAAGAAGGAAACCAAAATTAGATTTTACAAATACTCACATGGTCAATTGAACAAAAAAATATATAGCACAGAAGGTGCCTATATGTTATAAAAGAATAATAATAAAACTAATTTACCTCAAAATCTATTGATGCACTAGGTAATTGACGATACAACAAAATTAGACAAAGTCTCGGAGATATCGCAGTTGAGTTGCACAACTTTCATTGACAGTTCAGAATAGTAAAATGAATACCAATTAAGTTTCAATTACAAGGAAAGCTAATATGGTTTAAAAAACAACAGTTCTGTCAAGCGCTTTACGCCATCTGGATTTTGGTAGTATTATTAATATTTAAAGTAATAGATTAGTAATGGAAACTAATGTATTGTTTGACCACGAGTAAATGTAGATCCATAAAGAAATCTATGGTAACCTTGTTTCTTAATTAGTACAATAAATATTTAAAAAGAGGGTGCTGTATTGTAGAAATATTTAAGTATACAAAATGAGAAGTTTTTTTGTGATGTGTTTTACAATAGTACTTATTATTAAATGAACGGTAAAATTTTGTAACTTACTGAGTGATACTCAAAATATGGTCGGAAATAAAATAGGATTTTTGACTACGGCAAAAATTGTAACAGGTATGTTACAAAATATTACTAAAATAATATTTTTTCCGTAAAGGTGTATAAAATGTTAATAAAATATTGATAATATTTTTTACATATAAGCACTACTTGTTGAATATTTATAAAATATTTCATGCTGTAGGGGTAAATTCGAACCTATGAGATAAATTGTATACCTATTTTGTAATTTTTTTTTTAAATATATATAATATAGTTTCTATAATTTTGACGAAATGTGTCCACTATTTATCATCGAGCAAGCAGAAGAAAACCATTAGAAAGGGAGTCACTTTAGAGTCACATAATGATGCTTGAAAGTGAATCATTTTATGGTCGTATGATGAGACTCACTACTTAGGAGGAGATCGAGATTACAAAGTGAATGGTTTTACAGTCGCGAGGGAAGAATCACTGCTTAGTGGGCGATGATGACTTTGAAATGATTCATTTTACAATAGAATATTGGGACTCACCATTTAGTATGTGACCATGACTTTAATGTGAGTGGTTTTTATGTTGATCATTTCCACATCTTAAAATGTCACATTAAAATGATTGTGTTATTTGTGGACGTTTCAAATCTCCACTGAAAAGTGAGTGGCTGTGATGTGAGTATCATAAAAGGGTTTAAACAACCACGTCTTAGTTACATATTACTATGCCACTCACAGAATCCACTAGAATGTGAATGGCAACGAGGTGGTTGTGGCATTGTATGTTCACTGGGGTTATGCCTGGTAACATTGTATAGGCTCCTATGACGGGTGCCTCTTTGATGAATTTCCCACTTTAATGAGTTTTGTTATAAAGATATGCTGGTTGCCGTGTTTTATTGATTTTAAATACTAATGCGCATAAGTGCATAAAAAATCTTTGCTCCAATTTGAGCCATCCAACTTCCTGGTAATAAGAGGAAACATGATCGGATTTTCTAAGCCCATAGCAAAATCTAATGCAACTATTCTGAAGCTTCTGTAAACTCTCCTTATCCTTACGGAGTAAAGCGAGCCAATAAACAACATCACAATATGCAAGCAATGACAAGATGAGGGATTCACATAATTTCATCTTTATGTTTAAAGAGAGAAATTCTTTGAATAAATAGAGAGTACGCAGTTTTGCGTAACTTCTTTGCAGAATGATCGATACATGATATTCAAAACGCATCAAAGAATACTCCCAAATTCTTGCAAATTCCGGTAAAATTTAGATTAACATTATTTATTTGTATATTAAAGTTAGCACTATTCCTAATTTCGTCTTTATTTCTACCAAAAATAACCATTTGAGTTTTAGATTCGTTTAATTTAAGGCCGTGAGAGTTTGATATTTTAAAAATTTGCTCCAAATCCTCGTTAATATATTCTCTAGCTAAATCGGTATTATCAAATTTAAATGAATGATAAATCTGCATATCATCTGCATATTGGTGGGTCAGACAGTGTTTCAAATAATTACTAAAGTCTGCAGTGTAAACAGAAAATAATAATTTCATATTACTTCTTTTCAACTGCTAATTGTTTAGTATATCTAACATTACTTTCTAGTTGTTTCAGTAATAATATAAATTTGTACATACTTTTCAGTATCTTTGGGAAATAGAAAGAAGCTTATTTGTTTCACCTTCGAAGGGCATGGATGATAAGCACATAGAACCCATTATAAACAAAAATCAAATAAATAAATAAACTTAGAATAAAAAATTGTCGAAAATTGGAAGAAAAAGCATGAAAATAACCAACCACCGTGTAAGAGTTTCAAAGACTGTCAATCGCACAATTTCAAGAATTTTCATATGGCTTTTGACAAATATATGCCTTATCGTCATGGCGACTATGAAAAAATTTGGTCCCGCCAGTCGCTTCTGTATAGTTCCTGTCTTCTGTGGTTTGGAGGTTTATTCTCAATGACACAATAAGGACCTTTATATATATATATATATATATATATATACGTATGGTACGCATGAAACGAAGCCCACGACACACTACAGGGTACCAGCAGCCCAGCCTTATTTGTAATTTAAATAGTGTGTACAACTGTTAATAATGTTTTAAGTGGGAATAATAACGCGAGCAACATGAGAGGGGGGAACTTTTTTGGACATATAGATTAAAAACAACCCAACATGTCATACGAAGCCTTTTATAATTGTGTGACATTACGAAGCCCGTTGTATAAAATGTATACATGTTTCAGATTACACGAAGCCGCACATAGTTGCCACTTCTCTTCTAATTCTTTGACTAAATGATATAACTGTGTGCGACAATATAATCGCGTAGTCGATGTGCTAATAATATAATTGCATTGGTCACGGCCGCATGGCACCAAAGGTGCCGCCCTAATATAAATAATTATGTTTAGAATGTGTATGTTTAAAGTATTTCTATTGATATAATTTATATTTTTATTTATATTTATTCTAATGCAACAGATACAAGTTATTCATTCCATTATTGACGTTTGACTAAAATAGGTTTTTTGTACAAATGTGAGGCCTCAAAATGAAGCCCAAAGTAGCATATTCCTCGCTTTCTTTCTTGAAGCCCACACCTAGTGCTATTTGTTTAAACAAATTTTATAAACAAATAGATAAATTACGTATTTTTGAAAACAATTTTTTCGCCATTTTATTTGTTATAAAATATTATGATTTAAAAAAAATTCTTAAAACAATTTTTTAACTGTTCATAATCAATTTTTTATTTTTTTCATTATTTAAACAAATTATTAAGAAAAAAAATTATTCTTAAAATTTATTATTTGCAATTCCCTCCAAGGTGGAAAGTTTTTATTTATTGTTAATTCATTTGTTTATTTAATAAACAATTTGTTATTAACAATCGCCGAATGTGTTTATATTTTTTTTATAAAAAAAAATAACAAAAACAACCGTATACATAAACATGCCAAAAAAAATTTTTAAAATTTTTTTATAGAATTTTAAATTTTAAATATTAAAAATTATTTTTGACATGTTTATGTATACGGTTGTCTATAAAAAAAAATATAAACACGTTCAGCAATTGTTAATAACAAATTGTTTATTAATAAATATACAAATAAATCAACAAAAAAAATTCCCTTGTAGAGAATTGCAACTAATAAATTTTAAGAATCATTTTTTATATATATTTTTATATATATATATATACAGTGTGTCCAACTAAGTCTGCACCATATGGGAAACTTTTTTATTATCGGTTTTATGAAAAAAAGTTATTTTTGATAAAAAGTTTTGCATGGCCTAAAACCCAAAATAAAATAATCAGATATCAATTTTTTGTAGTCATATACGAGGTTTGTCGAAAAATGTAAATTTTGCTCAAGAGTAAAGTTCCTTTATTTTTTACAATATCGACAATCGTTATTAAGAAAAGTTTATCCTAATTGAAAACTACGGTCAGATATCCAATATTATCCATCTACCATGAAAAAATAATTTTTGGGTATAATATTTATTTTTTCATGGTAGATGGATAATACTGGATATCTGACCGTAGTTTTCAATTAGGATCAACTTTTCTTAATAACGATTGTCGATATTAAGAAAAGTTGATCCTAATTGAAAACTGGTCAGATATCCGGTATTATCCATCTACCATGAAAAAATAGGTAATATACCCAAAAATTATTAAAGATCGTTTTTTCATGGTAGATGGATAATATTGGATATCTGACCATAGTTTTCAATTAGGATCAACTTTTCTTAATAACGATTGTCGATATTGTAATAAATAAAGGTACTTTACTCTTGAGCAAAATTTACATTTTTCGACAAACCCCGTATACGACTGCAAAAAAATAATATCTGATTATTTCATTTTGGGTTTTAGGCCATGCAAAACTTTTTATCAAGAATAACTTTTTTTCATAAAACCAATAATAAAAAAGTTTCCCATATGGTGCCGACTTAGTTGGACACACTGTATATATATATATATATATATAAAGAAGTATAGACGGTATATTGATGAGCCCGATATATCGATGGGTCATTCATAAGCCCGGCATTTCCCAAGTGTATATCTTAACAAGTTTATTAAATATTTCGATTATTATGCATCTCTTTTAATAGGAAGCGACAAGGGGTGGCTAATTATTATTTGTTCATTGATTATATAAACATTGCATATTTCAGAGCCCGGATATATTTATAGGTACTTTCAGAGCCCACTGTATATAAGATTATAACTAGCGTTCGCTCCGCGTCCCAGCGATGTTGCCAATGCAACTGGTCCTCTATAGGTCATATGTGGCGATCAGTTCACTTGCTGGGTAAATATAAGTCACACACCAGAAGCTGAAGTAACCAAGGAGGGGAATGAAAAACAAAATACATAGAATAACAATTTTTATCAAAAAATATAACAATATTTAAAAATGTTAATTTAAAAACAACTTATTGGAATATATACATATATATATATAAAAATTTTATTATTGAATTTTAACCCTGCTATAAATTGGTGACCCCCGACAGGAATACGAATTTGGTACAAGAAATATGCAGACATTATTACTTTTCTAACAATGGGAACTTAAAGTACGACGAGGACAACAAGGCAGCGAAATTAAAAGGAAATCTTAATAATTATAAAGCAAAAGTTAAACGACAGCATAAAATAAAGAATCAAGCAAGAAATCTCTCTTTAAATCCTGGAAGATTAAAGCTACAACTAGGCCTGATATTCCGCATGAGTCCAGATTCAGATTCGTAGACTTGGAACGATATTCTCCTAAATCAATTCTAGACGGCGAAGAGGCAAAACTTTATTTATCTGGTAAGTGAATTGTTTTGCCATTGATCATTTATTCTTCGTTATTAAAGGGAATCATGTCAGTCATTCAACGTTGACGTCTTTAAAAAAATCTCATTCAAAAACATAGCAAAAAGCATAATATATACAATCAACTAATCATTCAATCAATTAGTCATCGATTTATTATTTCTTTGTTTTAAAAATGGCACCACCAATAGATAATATTTTATTAGATGACATTCAAATTTCATCAGGTGCAGGGACATCTCATGGTAATTACGTCGCGACCATTAAATTACCACCTTTCTGGGTACCTAAACCAGAAATATGGTTTACTCAAATTGAGTCGCAATTTTCTATTCACAGGATTGTTAGCGATCGTAAAAAATATGATTATATCATTGCCAGTTTACCCCCTGAAATTATTACCACGGTGTATGACGTTGTCACTAATCAACCAGAAAAATATCTATATGACAACTTGAAAAATATACTAATTTCTCGTTTGACCTCAAGCGAGGAAAAGCGGTTGGAGGACCTACTCTCTGGTTCCCAAATGGGAGACCAAAAACCATCCGATTTTTACCGATCAATGCTATCAACGGTCGGAGGTTCCCATGTGGTGAGCCAGGAGCTCCTGGTCAAGTTGTGGAAGCGGCGACTACCCAAAACAATCTTCATTGCAATTACGGCGTCGGAAAAAACTGAGATTAAGGAGTTAATCGACATTGCCGATCGTATATGGGAGTCGTGTCAGAATTCTATGACTTCCCTTACCTCGAATTCGATTTGTAACGTCAATCCAACAGTTTCTACATCTAGTTTGATCGCAACATTTCAAGACACGTTAAATCAAGCCTTACACAAACAAGAAATCTTTACATCTCAATTACTTGCTATTGAATCTAAAGTTTCTTTAATTCCTTCCACTACTCCTACAGTTTCTGGCACTTATTGCGATAGTTGTAGAAGTCGACTCGACTCAAGAAATCGCAGAGGCTCAAGGCCCCGTTCTAATAGTCGAAGTGGTACCAGCGTTAGATATAATCCTTCTAATGCCAAGGTTTGCTATTACCATCAACTTTATGGTCGTAAAGCATTTAAGTGTCTCGGAGATTGGTGCACGTTTGCCAAAGATGTCAAAACCGACAATCAGAGATGACTAAATGTCAATAATATTTTGACAACTGACGTTAAAATTTCGAATAGTAAACCTCATCTCTTTATATTTGATAATACTAATAAAATTGAATTCCTCATTGACACGGGCGCTGATTTATCAATTATACCTCGGAATCTATTAACGAATACTAGGAGAAACCCTGATGTTGTTCTTACAACAGCTAATGGTTCAGTTATAGATACCTTCGGGAAGAAATTTTTGAAAATCGATTTAAACTTACGTAGGTTATTTCCTTTCGTTTTTAATATAGCAGATATAAATATCGCCATTATCGGAGCAGACTTTTTAGCTCATTTTGGTTTAGTTGTTGATTTGAAACATAAATGTTTAATCGACAATATGACTAGTTTGTCAACATATTTATTTTCAAACAATGGTCCGTTACATTCTCCTAAGTTATTTAGCATATCAAATGAATTCACTGCATTACTTTTACAATTTCCTACTTTAATTAGCTCCCCAAATTACAATTTGCCAGTTAAACATTCAGTTGAGCATCACATTGTTACAGAAGGTCATTTACCTTTCTCACGCCCACGTAGGTTGGATAGCGTTAAATTCAAGATAGCACAGGACGAATTCAATAATATGGTAGAATTAGGTATTTGTGCACCTTCTTCTTCTTCCGTTTCCTCACATATGGTTGAAAAAAAAGAAAGCTGCGACTGGAGATCTTGTGGGGACTATCGTCGTCTAAATTCAATTACTGTTCCTGACAGATACCCGTTGCCCCACCTCCATGATTTTAACTCGCAGTTGTATAATTGTGTTATTTTTTCAAAAATAGATTTGGTACGTGCTTATCACCTGTCGCAAAAAGCGACATTTTTAAAACAGCGATTACTACTCCTTTCGGTTTGTTTGAATTTGATCGTATGCCTTTCGGTTTACGTAACGCCGGTCAAACTTTCCAACGTTTCATGAACGAAGTTTTAGTAGGTTTACCCTTTATCTTCGTCTATTTAGATGACATCCTGATTGCAAGTAAATCTAGTTCGGAACATTTAGAGCACTTAAAACTTGTTTTTCAGAGGTTAGAATTGTACGGCATAAATATTAAACCGTCAAAATGCATATTAGGTGTCAGTCATTTGACATTTTTAGGACACAATATTTCTTCAGCCGGCATTTTACCTTCTTCTGAACGTATTGATGTCATAAATAATTTTCCCTTACCTACTACAGTCAAACAACTTCAGCGTTTCATAGGTATGGTTAACTTTTATCATCGTTTCATACCTTCTTTCGCTGAAATATTAATTCCTTTACATGCGCTTTGTACTAAATTACTGCATGATAAAGTTAAAATAATAAACGATTAGCCTACCGACTGTCTTGACTGTTTTTCCAAAGCCAAAGCTGCTATAGCTGGTGCAACCTTTTTAGCACATCCACGTTGTGATGATAGCTCGTTTTTATCGCTTACTGTTGATTGTTCTAATGTCTCTATGGGGGCTGTTCTTGAACAGCGCGATGACAAAGGTATTCTTGCCCCATTAGCCTTCTTTTCACGAAAGCTTACCTTGGCACAGACCAAATATAGTTCCTTTGACAAGGAACTTCTTTCTTTATTTACAGCGATTAAACATTTCAGATTTTTACTTGAAGGTCGCACATTTATTTGCTTTACCGACCATAAACCTTTGGTCAAAGCATTATTCACTAAAACTGAAAGATCTCCCAGGCAAACTAGACATTTAGAATTCATTGCTCAATTTGCCTGCGAAATCAGACATATCAAAGGGAAAAATAACATTGTTGCAGACACTTTATCACGCGAACATGATACGTCTTCTTCGCAACAATTCATTTCCCCAATCGTTACTCAAAAGTCTAACCTAGTTGATACTAACTTTAACTTAAATTTATTGAGCAAAGCTCAAAAAGATAATTCTGACCTTAAATTTTTATTATCAGATACTTCATCGAACACAAAGAGTACTTTTCATTTAAAGAAAATTAAAATTCCATATTCTGACAAGTTTATTTGGTGTGACGTTTCTCGCCCTAAACTTCGTCCTTATGTTCCTATCGTTTATAGACGGACAATTTTTGATATATTTCATGGTTTATCTCACCCTGGTACCAAAGCGACTAGAACATTAGTTTCTACAAATTATTTTTGGCCTAAAATGACTTCAGATTGTAATCTCTGGGCAAAAACTTGTATTAGTTGTCAAACTAATAAAGTGACAAGACATACGAGGAGCCCGATTACTGACTTCGATATACCTAAAGGACGATTCGATCACATACATATAGATTTAATAGGACCATTACCTCCTTCTAAAGGTTGTTCTTATATTCTCACTGTGATCGAACGTTTTACTAGATGGCCCGAGGCTTATCCACTTCAGGATATTACTGCGGAAACTGTAGCGCGTACGTTATTTCAGAATTATGTTTGTCGATTCGGTGTCCCTGTCACAGTGACAACCGACCAAGGCGTTCAATTTGAATCAAAACTGTTCAAAGAATTTTCAAAATTTTTGAGATTTCATAGGATTCGTACGACGCCATATCATCCTTCCTCGAATGGGATAATTGAACGGTTTAATAAATCTCTTAAAACTGCTCTGAGAGCTAGGACTTCTACACCACATTGGGTAGATGAACTTCCTATCATACTATTAGCTCTCAGAACTATCCCTAAAGACGATTTGCAATGTTCTTCAGCAGAACTCGTTTTTGGTCAAACATTACGAATACCTGGTGATTTTTTATTAAATCATGTACTTGTCCGGATATTCCTTATTTTATTACTAAATTACGTACTTCATTTAACGTTCATTCCACTAGTTCACCACGTTAATTACAAATCATTTGTCAGCCCAGACATCTCGAATTGTAGTTTTGTTTTCGTTCGGAAAGAACGTTTTAAAAAATATTTTACTCCGCTGTACGATGGACCTTTTAAAGTGTTGTCCCGTACAGATAAATTGGTTACTTTTGTTAAAGGAATTAAAGCCGTCACGGTAAACATTGACAGGATTAAACCAGCATATTTATTATCTGACAAATGTGATGTCACTCCACCTTTGATTAAGAAAGTTCGTTTTGCTATTGACGAATTAAATGACTGACTGATCTTTTTCTTAGCGGGGGAGTAGTGTGGCGATCAGTTCACTTGCTGGGTAAATATAAGTCGCACACCAGAAGCTTAAGTAACCAAGGAGGGGAATGAAAAACAAAATACATAGAATAACAATTTTTATCAAAAAATATAACATGTTTATTTAAAAATGTTAATTTAAAAACAACTTATTGGAATATATACATATACATATAAAAATTTTATTATTGAATTTTAACCCTGCTATATCATATTATAATATATATTTCATTGATGCTTGCATTGTCAAGAAGCACAATATTATATGGTTAGGAGTAAATAATTGCTATACTGTGCCACTATCACTGCTGTTTACAGTAGAGAGAGAGAGACGCTATTGGAGGGTCAGATAATAAAGGAAATATATCCATTCATTGAACGCCTAAATAATATAACACGTGGGTTGAGTATTATATTGTTCTAATAATACAAATTGCAAATTGGAGAAAAAGAGATTTGAAACATTCACGAATTATTTTAATCCATTTTGAAAAGCTCTTAGTTTCCTCATGTTTGTCTATTTGTTAGAACATTATAATATTAAAGGATATTCAAATAATGATGATAGTACAATTTAATAATCTTTCTTATTTTATTTGTAGATTGTTTGGGACAAAAATTTCTATCCAGATAGATTAAGAATTTTCTGAACTATTTTATTTTATAAAAACCTAATTTCCTGCCAAAAGTGCGTATAGAACAATATAATACTCAACCCACGAACAGTTAAATTTATTTTTATGAATTTGAAATTACATTAAAGATAACCTAATAGAATATTGGGTTATTTTTGTATGCAAATTACATATTAAATATTAATAATTGATAATGTAGTTACTCCGTGGTAGGCCATAAGTATTTAAATATTTTAAATTTGTCTGTATTTGAAAAATTTGTTTTATATTTAAAATTTGACTTCATTTTTTTCCCGCTTTTAAAGTATTGTCTCATTCGCATTGAAATAAAAAGATGAAAATCATTAGAAATTCAAATACGTTTATTTACTTAACAGAGATTGTATTAATAGTAGTAAAATAAGGTATCAATAGTAAAAGAATCCCTTACAGCTATTTTTCTTTGGAAAGTGTACTTATTTTCGTTGAGTCTAGAACAAGTGACCCTCGTTTCCGAGTATATGGGTCAAATATGACCAAAAATTGATTGATATCAAATGACAACAAAGCATAAAGTTTCCTTTTGTATGGCAAGCAAAAATTTAATTTTTTCCTGCATGATACTTTGTATTGATTATATTGTTGTATTGATTATAATAATTTTATATGCTTCCACTTTGCACTGATAATAATAATAACTATCATTATTATTACAAGCATATGAAATATTTGTGTCTGACATTAATGACTGACATGTCTGACATTAGGTGGCACTCATAAAAAATGGAATTGTGTGGTATTGTTTTCTGGTTCAAAAGTTACTAACATTAATTGCAACAAAACATGCTTTTTCCACAATATTTTGAAAACACCGGCACACAAAAAAGTCAGATTTTTTTTATAGTACTGAAATTAAGCAAGATAGGGCAAGACGATATACAGTGTGTCGCACTTTTCATGGAGCCATATCTCTCCCATTTGATATCCGAATATTTTGAAATTTTGGTCGTGACTATATACCTATAAAATGAGTCTTTAGACGTATTTAATTTTAGTCAAAGGCGTCCGATTCTAGGATGGAAAAAGTGGGTTGATTTTCAGAAAAAAAGTATTAGTCATTTTTTTACAAAAAAAAACTAGTAATACGTTCTTAATCAGCACCTTTACAAACCCAATTGTACAAGATTACATCGTAGTGAATTCAAAGATGTTTGAGAGAGGGGCCGTCGAAAAAACGATTTTTTCAACTAAAAATAATTTTTATCTGTAAAATGAATTCTCAAATGAAACAAGGTATTCTACATTTTTTGTTCAGAATAATGTATTATAAAAGTATGAATTGATTTTACAACAAAATAATTGTTTATTTAATAAGACAAAAATTAAAAAATAAAATAAATAAAAAATTAATTAATTAATTAATTCAATAAATTAAATTAATTGCCCAATAGCATTTGTTTTCATGGTTTACTTAGGTTTTTATTGAAGATTGTTTGTTAGAAAAATGGTAATAGTAGGTAGAATTTTTGCATTATTAAATAAATAATTATTTTGTTGTAAAATCAATTCATACTTTTACAACACATTATTCTGAACAAAAATGAAGAATACATTTTTTTCATTTGAGAATTCGTTCATCTTTGAACCCACTATGATGAAATTTTGTACAAAGGGGTTCCCAAAGGTGCTGATTAAGAATATCTTACTAGTTCTTTTCTGAAAAAATCGCTAGTATATATTTTTTGGAAATCGACCTCCTCTTTCCATTCTAGAATCGAACGCCTCCGTCTAAAATTAAATGTGGTTACGTCTAAAGACTCACTCTATAGGTATATAGTCACCACCAAAATTTCAAAATATTCGGATATCAAATGAGCGAGATATGAGAGTGGCTCCATGAAAAGTGAGACACACTGTATATGTACCTTTTTTGTCAGAGCATAAAATTCCCTAGTATAATGGTTATAATGAAAAAATGGCACATCTGATAGTTAAATTATTATTATTATAAGTAATACAATATAAATAATTATATAAAAATTCAGTTTAATAGGTTTTCTTAGTTTAATGTAATACTGCAGTAGATAAGCAAAGAGAGTTCTGGACCGGAAGTGACTTGGATGGCATGTTCCATCGAGATCTGACCATGAGCTGTTGGTCATTGTCGTCGGAGCTGAAGAGTTCTTGTGGTGAAGAGTGAAGAGTGCCGCATTACGTGGTATGGGGGTGTGAAGTCTGTACCTAATGCCCTTCTGGCTAAGAAATATTTCAGCATGACTGTGCAGAGATTTTTCATTTAGGTAAATTGAATATAAACGACGGTTGCTGGCTCCGAGACATAGGAGAGGAAGTGATAAGAAAACGGATATGTGATAAGAGAGAGTGTAACATTTGTATAGAAATGCAAATTAAATGAAATTTTTATCATAACCGCCGGTTAGGGTGGGCAATATATTTATTATTATTATATTATGGTGATGTTTGAATGTGAACATAGGCGTACATAAATTAAAAAAAACTGTCGAAACCAGGATTTGAACCCGGGACCTCTAGAACTTCAGTCTAATGCTCTCCCCACTGAGCTATTTCGACTTTAATTAAATTCAGATATAAATTAAACAAAAATTGTATTTCTATTTCATTTATTGTACGATGCTATTCATTCAGATTTTTTTTTTTTTATTAATAAAGAAGCGATCGGGATTAGCGGTGGCGGATGATCCTCGCTGGGGATGGTTAAATCCACCGGCGAGGGTGGTGGACTTGCGGTGGTCAGCATAAAAAACTCGGAGGCCTCACGCCAAGTTCTAGTAAAAAAAAAATGCATATTGAAATGAATATAAGAAACATTAAATAGTACATACTCTTCAAATGGGCACACACATAGATCTCCGAACTGTTCATAACACTTATCACATTTATGCACCAAGTCCAAATCCAAATCGCTGAAAAATAATAAAAATTTTATTTGTTATAAAACTAAACTCACTAACTAATTAACTCACTTTCCGAATTCATTCATTTTACTATTAGAACGATGTGCCGCGTGATCGATGTAAAATTTGTTTATAAAACTAAGATTTAATATGGATGTTCTTTATTTTTGCAATCAGCTATAGTGCATTCGTAAAAAGTGCAATGTGGAAGTTGATTAAATTATATCACAAGGAAATAATACCAAGCAAGCGTTGATATGTTATTTACAAAGGAAATAAAACTCTGTATAGGACATCCGCAAAAAGTCCAATCTCAATAAAAGTGGTCGTTAATTAATTATATCGCAAGGAAATAAAACCGAGAAAGCCTTGATATGTTATTTCATAGGAAACAGGAAAGATGATAAACCTGCCTACATAGCCACAAAGTGCACGTGATGACAAAGCTAATTGAAGGAAGTTGATAAATATATTCCATTAGTTGGTTATGTGAAAATATCATTTAGTACTGATGTAGATTTCGACGAGTATAAAAGCATAAACTGAGATTGAGATCACTTACTTTCCAAGTTATAAATAATTTTGTTAGCAAGTGTTTGTGCGCATTACTGATTTAACGTAAGTTCTATTAATTTATTTTATTGCAATTTATCTCAATATAATACAAAAAATATTTTTAGATGGACTTAAATAAACTGAATGCCGTATCACTTTTAGATACAAAGCCAACCATCAAATTAACGGACCTCCCACTAGATACACCTGTTCCAATAATTTCAGCAAAGCTAATAAAAACCAAATTTGGAACAACGGTTCTATTAGAATTCGGTGACAGCACAGCATTTTTACCAAAACGAGTGGTTCCCCATATGAAGGATAATTTGGAGAATTTCACAGCAGGAAAATACAGCCTGATCTTTAAAGGTCAAAAAGATGTTAATAAGCCTGCATTAGGAACAACATTCGAATTTATTGAAACCGAAAGTTGGACTCAAAGTGCATGTAAGTAATTTATTATGCATTTTGAAGATATTTATTAAATGCCATTTTTCTTTTAATTTTAGCTGATTCACAACAATTCTAAAAGGGACTGTGGGCGGATCCATACACATAAAGAGCTGCAATAATTTAGGAGCTGTAATAATTTAGTATGTATAAGTGCATTATTTGTAGAAAGAAATTCAAAATTCGCTTTTTTGTTGAAAATCACGCATTTTTTTATAATAATAATACAATATACTCGAAAGTAGATATTTCTATTTATTTGTTATATAATGAAAATTTATTTAAACGATTGATTCATCAATTTGTGGGGTTAGATTATACACAAAACATTGAAAAAGTAAAACAATTATTTATAAATATTCAACCTAAGTTTACTGCAGCATTAGAGTTCAAACTCTCGAGCATAGAAGTTTGCAAGAAGTGTATTGTATTATTAGATAAAATTTGATAATGGATATATGTAATTTAAGTGATGAAATTGTGAAGAAGTTTCAAAATGTAACAAAAATTTTGAGTGAGTGTAAAAATGTTATAGGTCGGGAAAAATGGTTAAAATTAGTGAAAGGGCATTTAAGTTTGCTTAACCAAGCATTAAAAAATCGCAATTCTATTGGAATTCGTAGAAAAATTCATACAAATATTGGACATTTAAAAAAAGTTAAAATTTTAATAAAAAATTTAGGCTACATTGGATGGGGTTTGAGTGGTAGAGTAAATAGAAGTTCTAGAATTAAATGGGAGGATATAAATTCGGTATTTTCAGGTCGCATACGTTCAGGTTTAATAATAAATTTAATACATAAAGATATGAGACAGTTCCTTGATGATTCCTTCTTTCTATTCAAGTCACGAATAAATAATATTCTCAAATCACAGCCGACAATCAAAGTGAATGCATGTTTTTGTGGGGAATTCATTAAAAATAATATTAAGTCAGAAGAAATGGAATTTAAATATTTCAACACTAAAAATGCCTCAATTGATATCAGCACTGATTTAAAGTTGTGGTTTCAGGAATATATTATAGATAAAATTTTAAATAAATTAGAGGAATTCCAGGAAAAAGAGTCGGGATTTGTGCTACAAAAAATAATAAGTTTAGAAATAAATATTAATAAGGTTGAAATGGGTAACGGCTCATCTTTCATTAGACTTCCTAATCAAATAGCTAAAAAACATGCATGTGTCAATGTTAAAAATTATGATGAAGCATGCTTTGCCTGGTCTATAATTTCGGCTTTGTATCCCGTTGACAGTCATTCCGATAGAATATCATCGTACCCCCACTACTCCGAAATTTTGAATTTAAAAAATATTAAACTTCCAATGTCACTACTACAAATTACAAAATTTGAAAAACAAAATAACATTTCTGTTAATATTTATATGCTAAAATTGTTTGGAAATAATTTTCATTCAGTACCAGCTCGTTTAACTAAAACTAAATTAGAAAAACATGTAAACTTATTAATGATTCAAAATAACTATACAGATGAGCGTGAAAAAAGTACTGATGATGATTCCAATCTTGAAATAAAATATCATTTCTGTTGGATAAAAGACCTTTCCAGACTTGTGTCTAGTCAAATGAGTAAACGTAATGGAAAACTGTACATTTGTGATATATGTTTAAATTATTTTTCTAGTGAAGCAAAATTAAATTTACACACAGTAGACTGTAAAAATGTTAATAAATGTAAAATATCATTTCCAAAGGAAAAAATTGTAAAGTTCAAAAATTATAATTATAAAGAGCCTGTACCGTTCATATTGTACTGCGATTTCGAATCAATGCTAGAACCATTTTCCGAAATTAGTCAAACTAAAACTTTAAAATACCAAAAACATACTGCTTTCAGCGCAGGATTATATTTTAAATGTTCGTATGATGATAGCTTATCGTATTATTGCAGCAATCGTGGTTTTAACTGTATAGAGTGGTTTTCAAAACAATTAGAGAATATCGGTGAATTTCTCGAATCAAAATTAAAGACTATTGTATCAATGGACATTTCTGAACATCAGCAAAAAGAGTTCGCTGCATCAACTCACTGTCATATTTGCGAATCAATATTTAAACCTGAAGATAAGAAAGTACGTGACTACAACTATTTCACAGGTAAATACCGCGGGCCGATGCATGAAAACTGCAACTTAAATTTTAAAAAATCATTTATCTGGATATGACGCTCATTTTCTAATCAAAGATCTTGCAAAAACCGGTCAGATCACTTTATTGCCAATCAATAAGGAAAAATACATATCGTTCACAAGAAGTGTTGAAGGTTCGGTAATAAAATTTCGGTTTATCGATTCTTTCCGATTTATGGCCGCATCGCTGGATAAACTATCATCATATTTAACAAAAGGGGAATTAACAAATTTGCAAAAAGAATTTAGTGATTTAGATAGTGAAAAGTTTAATATGCTTACGAGAAAGGGCGTCTTCCCATATGATTTTATAGATTCTTTTAAAAAATTATCTGAAACTGAGTTGCCGGCAAAAGAACATTTTTACAATAAATTAAATGACTCTAATATAAGCGATGAAGATTACCAACATGCTCGGAATGTTTGGGAAAAATTTAATATTAAAACACTAGGTGAATATTCAGACTTATATCTAAAAACTGATGTAATTTTATTGGCAGATATTTTCGAAAATTTCAGACAAAAATGTTTAAATATTTATCAATTAGATCCGGCACATTACTATACACTACCGGGCTATACGTGGCATTGTATGTTAAAGTTTACAAAAGTAGAGTTGGAACTTTTACAGGACATCGACATGCTTTTATTTATTGAACGTGGTATTCGAGGCGGTGTAAGTCAGTGCTGTAATAGATATGCTAAGGCTAACAATAAATTTTTGTCAGAATATGATTGTTCAAAACCTAGTTCTTATCTATTATATCTTGATATAAATAACATGTATGGATGGGCCATGGAAGCCTTTTTGCCCTACAAAGGGTTTCGGTGGGTGGAGAATTTTGAAAATTTTAATGTGATAGATGTACCAGACGACTCAGAAAACGGATATATTCTCGAAGTTGATTTAGAGTACCCGGAACATCTACACGACAAACATAAAGATATGCCTCTCTGTCCGGAACATCTAGTGCCGCCGGGATCAAAATTACCAAAACTGATGACGACACTCTACCATAAAACCCGATATGTAATACACTATAGAAATTTAAAGCAAGCTTTATCCTTGGGGATTAAACTTATAAAAATTCACCGTATATTAGAGTTCAAACAATCTCCATGGCTAAGACCGTACATAGACTTAAATACAAAACTGCGCGCAAGTTCGAAAAATGAATTTGAAAAGAATCTATATAAGTTACTAATTAATGCAGTTTTTGGTAAGACTATGGAAAATATTCGTAAGCATCGGCTTGTAAAATTGGTGTCGAAATGGGAGGGTCGATATGGTGCTAAAAATTACATCGCTAGCCCCAATTTCCATAGTCGTGCTATATTTGATGAGAATTTAGTGGCTATTGAATTAAATAAGTCTGAAATTTTTTTCAACAAGCCTTTATACATCGGATTATGTATTTTAGATATATCGAAAACTTGTATATATGATTTTCACTATAATTTTATGTTGCAAAAATTTGAAAATAATGATGACTGTAAATTGCTGTACACCGATACGGATAGCCTTATTTATGACATAAAATGTGAAGATGTTTATGAGAAAATTATAAAAGAAAACATTGCTAAATTCGATACTAGTGACTATCCACCCAACAACCGATACAATATCCCTTTAGTTAATAAAAAAATTCCCGGGATCATGAAAGATGAGTTAAATGGTAGCATAATGACCCATTTTGTAGGTTTACGGTCAAAGATGTATGCGCTTAGAGTTGAAGGGGAAAATGTTATAAAAAAATCTAAAGGGGTAAAGACTAATATTGTAAAAAATAAAATTTCATTCGATGACTATAAGAACTGTTTGGAAACTAAAACCGAACTGTACCGAACCCAAAGAACCATCCAATCACATTTACATAAAGTCTACTCGGTTAAGCAAACTAAAGTTGCTTTGAACCCCTCCGATGATAAAAGATATTTAATCCAGGATTCAACAGATACATTACCTTGGGGTCACTACTCAATTATGATAGAATAAATTGTTTTTAGTTGAAACGTAAGGGTGAACATGGAATTACTGCCGCACCATGCCAATTTTATCAGCGAACCATTTTTTACACATCTTCTTAGCAATGAAGTGAAAAAGATGCAGTTTAAAGTCACCCTCGAAGTACTGACTGGAAGAACGATGATGGATAAAAAATGTTGTATTGCAGGTGGTTTTGCTGTATATTTACTTAATAGAACCGATGCATATGGTGATATTGACATTTATGTAGAAAACTCAGACTATCCACCATATGCAATAAAAACACCCACATCACATTTTTTCTACAAAACCGAAAGAATTAATGAAATTTCTATTGGAAAATTTGACTGTAACTATGAAAATTTTGTATTTAACATCTTAAAAAACTTTGATATGGAAGTATGTAAAGTAGGTATATATATTAATGAGCGTGATGAATTAAGAATGATAAAATTTCCTCGAAATGGTACTGATCTTTTCCTTAGAACAATAAAAATTGAACGGTTTTTTAAATACCTTTTTCGCACACGCAGATCTGATATAAATAAACCCTACAATCCAAAAAAACTTAGTTTAATAGCGTATACTGCTTTATGTCGAAATCAAACTAAAATAGAATGTGCTTATTGTTAAGATTAAACTATTGTAGTAGCTATTGCAGCTCTTTTGTATTTAAAATAATATTTTATAAAACTTATTACTGTCTGCACATTATAAGCTCTTTTTATGTGTTTAAAATAAAATTTTATAAAATTTAACTCTGATTTTTATTTCTAGGAATTAGGAAAAATCAAACAGCTCTTTTGTATTTAAAATAATATTTTATAAAACTTATTACTGTCTGCACATTATAAGCTCTTTTTATGTGTTTAAAATAAAATTTTATAAAATTTAACTCTGATTTTTATTTCTAGGAATTAGGAAAAATCAAAAAAACACTTCATTATCATACATACTTTATTTATGATATAAATATTTTCAAAAAAGATGTGATTTTTTGTCTACATATAATACATTTATCAAAATTAACTGAACAATCACTACAACATACTGTATGCTTACAGGGCATAAAAACAACAGAGAGCTCATTTTCTAAACAAATTTTACATAACAGTTTATTACAAGTTTCAACTTGATTAATTTTTACATCCTGTGCTTCTTCTGATACTAGCATTTCTTTTATCGCTAGTGATGACGTTACATTTTTTTCATTCTTGAGCTGATTATATTCACATTTAGAATTAAAGCGGGCATGCTCTTCCCACACATTATCTCCAGAACTCCAATTCATTAAACCCACACCACAGTGAAAACATATGACTTGATCACCTGTGCCGGTATAGTAGAAACCTACCTCAGCTAATTCTCTCGGTTTTTGGCTTATCTGAGGGGGCCAGTTCTGAAATGTTTTTAAGCGGCTTTCCAAAGTCATTTTATCTGAATAAAGCGGGGTCCGTCTTCTCTTAATAAATAACGAATTATCCTCACCATTTTCAAAAAACGCACAGTCGGGGCTCCATCTCAAATGATCTACTGTGGGATCATCACCCTCACACCAATTACATAATTCAATTTCACATATTGGACATTTAACTATGTCTTCTTGACCAACATAAATGAAACCAGCTAGAGCTAGAGTAGACTGGAAATTCTGATAACCAATTTTCAAATGTTTCTAATCTTTTCTCATACTGCACATCCATTTTATATACCAGTCAAATAACTACTGAATTGGGATAAATAATAAGATGGTATTTATTTGAAAATATTTATTCAAGCATTTAATATAAACATTTTTCTATCTAAATCATTCATAACCTTAGCTCTATTAAAATGTAAACATTCACGAATACAATGCATTTGAATGGAATGTGGTAATAAATCACATAAATATAACATTACATTATCTGAAGGCAGTTCATAATTAGATTCACATAGTATATTATTGGTGACATTCAAAAAATTATTGTAAAATCCAGCAAAATCTAAACCATTTAATACATGTATAGTTGAATTGATAAGCCTACTAATGTTAATAAATTCACGCACAGTATTTTCACATATATAAAACGTAACAAAATCGTTAGCCACTTTCAACATCTTAGCACCCATAAATGACGATGTGTTGATAATGTAATTTGAAAACTGCTTCACCGCAGCAGCCTCCTCATCCTCCCCAAATCCACTATCAGCATCGAAGTAATTATTGGAAAGTTGTTTAAGGTAAGTAATAAAATCATACCAATCTTCAGCATCGAAGGAAATGTTATGAGCTTTATTGATCTGCTCATTAGCGGCCATTAATATTTTTACAGCTGGAACATTGTTTCGTGCACTACTTAATCCAACTTTTATTCTATATGAAGAGTTTTTCATGGCGAATACACGTTCATAAATGTACTTTTCTTCATTTTGGATTGCAACTCTATACTTTTCGGTAATTCGATCAACTTCCCGCCAATGATCGAAATCTTCAGAAAACGTGGGGCTAGGGTTTGATGCCATGTTTCACGACTAACTAACAGTAACAGGCTTGATATATTTCAAATAAATTAGCTGCACCAGCAATGCTTCCGGTTAATCAAAAGGCCTCTTATCGAGCTGAATTTGTGCGTGTTTTCCATAAGAACCAATGTTAAATCACATAATTCTAGTCAATTGAAACAATTCCCCATTTAAATACATGCAAATCGAAACACATCAGAGTATATTTGTGTTGTCTATCCAACTATTGTGAGATTTATCTAAACCACCTAACCATTTAACAAAAATTTTATTGCTACGCTTACGTAATACTTTTTCTATTAAATAAACATCCGAATATTTAGCTTTTTGAAGTTCTTCGGCATAAAATCCACCGGCGATGGGATTTCCACGCAAATCCTGAAGAAGGTAGGTGATGGGATTGGTAATCTGTACTTTAACGATTTTAAATAATTCCGTTGTCCAATTGGGAGTGTATCCTTTTTCAAATACATGTTTATGCTTACTAATACGAACAAGGTTGCCAACTTTAAATTTTCTCGGATCTGTCGCCATCTTAATAAAGTTATAAGAGGAATTTAAAATAATTTTTTCATTTTTCTTGTTTATTTCACATGGTTTCATACCCGTAGTTCGATGGCGTTGCATATTGTAATTATCAGTTATTTGAGGTAGTATATCAAGCCATCTGTACGTTCCGTTCAAACTAAAGTATTTGTATAACTTTTCCTTTAACGTTCTTATAACACGTTCCACAATTGCAGCCTTTTTAATGCTGAACGTACTATAATGGTTAACGTTGTACTTTTTCATCAGGCTGTTAAAACCAGTGTTATAAAACTCAGTACCTTGATCTGATTGTAAATTTTTAGGTATTCGTTTACCATCTTTGAATATTTCACCAACAGCCTGCGTTATCTCTTTTCCCGATTTAGTTTTTAAAGGTTTGGTCCAAACAAATTTCGAAAAACAATCAATCATCACTAATATATATCTAAAGTTACTATTAACATGTGCGTGATCCATTACAGCCAAGTCCATTTGCCAAAGATCATCAAAACCTTTTATGATAGTATGCCGACGCTTGAAATTTTTTCTAGCTGGTTTATGGAGTTCGTTTATCACTTGAATTTTTTCTTTTGTATGCTCCATGACTACTCACCAGCAGCAGTGTTATCAGTGAACTAACTTTTTCTTTTTAAGATTGGCCATATCTAAATAAACTTCAGACATTTGTCTTACGACGGTATCTCTAAATTCATTTAGCTCCCTTTCAATATTTTTTATAAAATTTTCCATCGATATTATTTTAGCAGATTGATTTAGCTCCCCTTCAATATTTTTTATAAAATTTTCCATCGATGTTATTTTAGCAGATAGATCTAGATCTGATATCTTATCCAAGTTTAATGTATTTACCTGTACAGCCGATTTTAAGTTAGAAATTGCATTTGACAAATCAGTAATTATTATAGTTCTGTCATTTTTGAGTATATTTATTTTATTTGAAAACTCGTTTCTTAAATTCCCAACATCTTTCTTGATGATCTCAAGAAATTCGTTGAAACTCTTGTATTTATGTTCAAATTCTCGAATAGCATCTATTGAAGACATTTCAATAATTGTATGGAGTTCCTTATCTAGAGATTTTAGGCTACCATCTACATATCTTTTATTACAAACATCATTATCATTAGTAGGTGACTTAACATTACTAAGTTTTAGGTTTTCCACATCTATATTTCCATCCTCGGTGAAGATGAAGCCATGCCTATAAGGCGAAAGTAAATAGGAACCACTACTTGGAACACTATCTTGGTCTATATTAGACCTACCGAACTTGTCTACGGGCATATTGTAAATGATGATACTTAGCAAAGTTGTAAATATTTAAGCAATAACACCTATTTCCTTCAGTTCCGATAATATACTCAAGATCTCATTATCGTGAGAATCTGTGTTTCCAGCGCTTTTTGAGGCTATTAAAAGTTTTAGTCTATCAACAAGTTCATTTACGTCATCCCAGTAAACGTATTCTATTGGTTTTTCATTGTACACAGCCATGCCAGATCCGCTTTTCGAAGGAGCATTTTGTGACTTACTCCTAATTCTTGGATCATATCGAGGTTTTACATATAGAGGTTTTATTACACTCGTATATTTATAGTGCCTATGCCCCCTTCGTTGCTCCTGCGGATTGTAATCGCGTTTGTGAGCACTGGTTAAATCTAGAATTTCTTTGTAATTTTTTAAATCAGTTTCATTGAACCCATTGGGGTTTTTCATAAATATCAATTCATATAACCCTTTAGTACCCGGGTATAGTCTATCGTCGATCACAAGGTTATTATCAGCTATTTTCAGTTCTTTATTACCCATAAATAATTTGTTTGCTAGAAAATCAAAACGAGCACCAGATGTTGTATCGTAACTATTACTATCTGTGAAAAATCCTTCAATGTAATATCTCGCTAATGGTGGAAATTGCTCCAGATATTCATCTATAACAGGTTTATTATGTTTAACTAGATTATCGTATTGTTCTTTAATTTCATCAAATGACAGTTCTGGTACTTCTTCTTCTTCTTCTTCGAGAAAGACTTCACCGATTTCCTCATCAGGTAGAAAGTTTACTGATGGTGGTGATGGTATCCGTCGTTCGGTTAGTGGTTCAGGTGTTACCGTTGCTGCTGTCGCCGCCGCCGCCGCTACGCTTTTAGATGTGTTTATTTTAATATCATGTAATGGTTCTACAATTGGTTTGAATATACGATTGAGAGATTCGTCTTCTTCAGCCTTTCCTAGCTTTAAAGCCAAATATTTCTTTCTGATTGCCCTTGACACTTCAGTAATTTTCTTTTTAAGTAACTTCTCCTTTTCTAAATCATGTATGTGTGGTTTTACTACTTTATATTTCTCTAGAGATATTTTTTTATACTTCATTTTTATACAGGTCTGTACAGCTTTTTCACAGGTCTGTTACAGCTTTTCACAAGTCTGTTACAGCTTTTTCACAGGTCTGTTACAGCTTTTCGCAGGTCTGTATCTGTTAACGTGTAGAACAGTAATAAAGCTGTATGATGTATCATATACATATATACTGATCGAATCCTTTTCGATAGCGTCCGTTGTTCAAATCAAAATCTTTAACTATTACTAATACACCATATTTGTCATTCCAACATTCGGCGCATAGTTTTTCAAATTTATCAAAAGTCATGTCTGGAGTTACGTGATCATCATAAACATGTTTAAGATTCATACGGTCCTGCTTGAATAAAATAATACAGTTACAATTATCTCGTACCAAATGTTTGCCAATATGTGTATAGGTCTGACATAGATAGAAACAGTCCACAAGTCTATGTCTACCCATACTGAAGTAGGCTCTTATTTTATCTTGTTTGTCGCAAGCCACATCATCGAAAATGAATATGGAATTGGTTCTAGCCTTAGAAGGATCGATTATACCTTCACTATCTGTATACGGGAAATAACCAACACCTTTCACTTTTTTCAATGCATCTTCCAGCAATTTATATTTCGGTTGATATAGAGATTTGGAATAGACGTATACATTTTCAAACCACAACCCATTAGGATCGAACAATAAACTTAGTAGGAGATTCGTTTTGCCAGCGCCACTGGGCCCGCATACAATCGCTCTTAAAGCGCTAGGAAATAATGGACCATGTTTTTCGGTTGCTGGACATTGTGAGAAAATATCCAAGTTCTCCACTGGAAGTGACAACCGCTGTTTAAGAAGCCGCATCGTAGACTCACACTTTCAGTGATGTGCAGCAGCTTATATATATATATATATATATATATATATATATATATATATATATATATATATATATATATATATATAAGTAGGTATGCTTTGATCTTTCTTCAAAAGTTGGCGGAGCCCTATGGGGGCACATCGGAGCCCTACGGGGGCCCCATTTTGTGGGGCGGAGTCCGGTCTCAACCGATCCCATACCTACTACTATATATATATACACTACACCTTTACATTACTACTCATTATCAGTTTAGATGTTGATGTTGAAGGAGGGTAGTGGAGTAGTAAACTCTCTGATAAATAAGTTACCATTTGAAGCGCATTTACCAGGATATCAGTACTGCGGTCCAGGCACCAAGTTGGAAAAACGGTTAAAGCGAGGTGATCCAGGCATTAACGATCTCGACCGAAGCTGTCGCGAACACGATATAGCCTATAGTAAAAGCTCAAATTTAGAAGATAGACATAAGGCTGATTACGATCTTGAGCAGCGTGCCTGGGAACGAGTCAAGTCTAAGGACGCTAATTTGAAAGAGAAGTCGGCCGCTTGGGCTGTTGTTAACGCTATGAAGGTTAAACGGAAGATGGGAATGGGGGTTCGCAGGCAAAAAGTCGGTTTTCGCAAAACTATCGGTGTTGTTAAGAGATTGTTTAAAAAACCTAATAATAATAATCTAAGAAAAAATGCTAGTATGGCCTTGAAGCTAGCGAAATCAGCTATGAACGCTGTAGGTGGTCGAAAAAAGATAAAAGCACCACGCATACTACCATTACCCAAGACCGGTGGAATCTTACCGCTAATTCCTATTTTTGCCGGTCTGAGTGCTCTAGGAGCTCTATCAGGAGGGGCTGCAGGTGTGGCAAAAGCTGTCATCGACGCCAAAGCTGCAAAGAAAAAATTGGAAGAAGCTGAGCGGCATAATAAAACTATGGAGGCTATAGCTTTAGGAAAGGGGATGTATTTGAAACCTCATAAGAAGGGCTATGGGCTGTACCTGAAAAAGCAGCAAAAAAACTCCCAGTGAAGCTACCCAATAGAGCCCTTCTTGATGTAGATTTGATGAAGTATGTTAAAAAATTGAAAATTCCGCACTTCAGAGGTGTCTTTATGCGTGACTCGTTACCTCACGCTCCTAGAACATATGAAAGCGCAATTATTAATCTCGACACGCAAGAAGGGCCTGGCACGCATTGGGTAGCATATAAGAAGTGTGCTGACAATGTTATTTATTTTGATAGTTTTGGCGCGCTTAAACCACCAGTAGAATTAATACGTTACTTTGGTGATAAATGTAAAATACGATTTAATTATGATAGTTACCAAAAATTCAATACAATCAATTGCGGACATTTATGCTTAGAGTTTCTTTATAAAAACGGTAATATCCCATAAGTTTCATTCAGTATGTCTCAGATATTCACGATAAGAGGTCGAGGTGCCACTCTTTCCATAGACTTTTATAATCCAATTGAATTGGATCCTCAGTACGATTACGCATTAGCTCTAATTGGTTTTCATACCTATAATAGCATTCCTAATATCGAAGAAGGTGTAAATAACAAGCTTTACTATTGGGAGCTAGGTGATAAAAGTAAAGAAAAAGTAATTTCGATTCCGACTGGATCTTATGAAATAAGTGATATTGAAGCATATCTACAGAGTCAAATAACGTCACCGGTGAAAGGTGTTGAATACTTCTCGTTGAAACCCAACAATAATACACTCAAGTGTGAAATTAGGAGCAAGCACGAGATAAATTTTATACCTAGCGATAGTCTAGCCAGTTTACTGGGCTATTCAGCTCGCGAGTTAAAACCCAATATTTTACATCAATCTGATTTGCCTGTAGAGATAGTGAAGGTTATAACGATCCACGTAGACTGTAATATTACCACAGGAGCATTCTACAATAACAAACCATCACATACCATTTTTGAATTCGCCCCATCTGTAAATCCGGGATATGCCATAGACATAGAACCAAAAAATCTAATATTCCTTCCAGTAAATAACAAACGGGAAATAACTAATATCACCTTGGAGATACTGGATCAAAACTCTAAACCTATTAATTTTAGAGGTGAGGAAATTATTATAAGGTTGGAATTGAAAAAATTATGGGGTTAATAATTAAACCATTAAAGTATTTAAATAAGAATTTTTCAAATCAACATCATTCATTACCAGTCAAGTGTTCAGGTAAGAAGGTAGCATCATCTTTAACGCCAGCAAATATCTTGTATTTAAAATCTCTGGGTTACCATGTTGGAAGAACTACAGTTATTCCAAGATCCACACTTTGATAATTCCTTCGACAGAGAGGAAACTCGAACGTATCACCCGTTCGTTAAGTCGTTCAGAAATAATGATGAAATTGAAATTGTAATTCATCAGCAAGATGCTTTATTATTAATGCATGATGCGGCTTTATTGATTGAAGGAACGTTGAAGAAAACTAGCGGTGATGGAACTATTGAATTTACTAATAATGCCGGAGCATACATGTTTGATTCCATTAGTTATGAGTTGAATGGTAAAGAAGTGGATAAAGTGAGAGACGCAGGTACTGTGAGTCTGGTGAGAGGCTATCTGTGCTATGATAAAGATGATGACACGCTTAGCCCAGCAGGCTGGAATTTTCCTGAGGGCCAGCTGGTAACTTATGATCCAGTAAATGGAACATTTTTCCTGAGAATTCCATTAAGTCATTTGCTCGGGATATTTCAAGATTATAAGAGAGTCATGTTTGGAAGACAGATTATAAGATTGGTTAGAGCTCGAACTGACGCTAACTGTTATAAAGTAGCGGCAGACAATGCTGTAGCTGAATTAACTATAACCGATATTCAACTTAAAGTTAAACATGTATTTTTAAATGATGCAAAAAAATTGGAATTGCTAGATAACATAAACAGAGATAAACCGATTTTCATTCCCTATAGAACGTGGGAGATTCATGAATTGCCTTCTTTAACGGCTGGAGCTGTGAAAGAAATTTGGTCAGTTAAAACTTGTACTAACGTAGAAAGTCCTAGATATGTTATCGTGGCATTTCAAACAAAACGAAAAGATCAGAAGAAAGTAGATATTACACACTTTGATAATATTAATGTGTCTAATATAAAACTGACTATAAACTCGGAATATTATCCGTATGAAGATTTGAAATTAAATTTTACTTCACGAAACTATTCCGATGCTTATCACATGTACACTCAATTTTCCAAAATATTTGCTTCAAACAACACGCCCATAAAGCCCATATTAGATTTTGTAGCGTTCAAAACACGCGCCTTATTTGTCATTGACTGTTCCAAAAGAAACGATTCGATAAAGTCAGCCACTGTCGATGTCAAATTAGAAATCGAAAGCAGGGTAGCGTTTCCAAATGATACTAGAGCATATTGTATAATTATCCACGATCGAGTTGTGGAATATTTACCGCTTAGTGGAATCGTAAGGAGTGCTATATAAGATATATTCACTAAGAAGTTTTCTCAGTCTACACCACACGCCACCATGAAGATAATGATTGTTGATATTCAGGGATTCAGTTTACCTGATTTTTATCCGAAAGAAATAACATTTATTAGTGAGCGACAAACAGCTCATTATCTGTTGAAAGCTCCATTTCCAGCCAACAAGTTAGACCATAAACTACGAAAACAGATAAAATATTTAGAGCGTTTTCATCATGGTTTGAAATATGATAGTGGTTACATAAACTATACCATGTTAGATGACATATTACAGAAGCACTTATTGAATAGTAATATTGATATGGTGTATGTTAAAGGGCATCAAAAGCAACAGTTTCTCGAAAATAAGCTGTGTGAACTGGAAGAAACTTCATCAACCATTCCTAGCATTATCAACATAGAGAATATGACTGGTGTACCAAAATTTATTAGAGATATACCTTATTGTCCTAATCATTTAAATAATAAATCAATGTGTAGTTTAAGAAATTGTACTAAACTTTATAATTGGTTGCATTCTTCTTTACCAAAATAAAAAAATATTATAAATACATTTTTTTTCTTCCCCCACCACCCTTTTTAGATGTTAAAAGTAAACATGCAAATCAGTGTGAATTAGTAAATAGTAAGATGTTGTCACGTGCATACATATTCATTTTTGTTGCACCGCTGTTGTGTCGTGGTGATTATTTCGAGTCTTCTGTACACACTAATAATGGCTCTGTAAATATTAGTCATCATGTCGATAACACATCGATACATGTACAATACAGCAATCTACATAGAAAATATCCTAGTGTAAATGTTTTACGAAGATTGTCCAACTACAATCAACAGACTAATTTATCTATTATTTCGGCTGCTACTACTCCAAATCAAGCCCCACCAGCAAGAAATGTATCAGCTACTACTACAATTCAACCCCTACCGGCAAGAGGCTTATTAAATTTATCACACCCATATCATCAGACTCATGCAAATGATATGTATGATGAATTACAGCTATACCGAAAACTATACAGAGATCTGGAAATAAGATTATTGGATGCCAATGCTAGATTTATGAATGATTTAATATCATGTGAAAATAAATTAAAATTGAATTTGGATAGTAGTTGTGAAAGCGCTGAAAACTTAAGAATTTTACTCACTAATACAACGAATGAAATGTTAGAGCTAAGATCTGATCTCACTGCGTGTGTAGCTAACACCGAGGGATTAGAATTTGAAAGAGATAAATACATAGCCAAATATATGGAGGTCAAACGATTGCCTAAAGCCGAAAGTTTTATTTCCCTCAGCAGCAGCACATTACCCCCACCTACAATCTCTAACACTACTGATAGGAGTTTGTTAAATTTGCAATGGCAGTATTCTTCCTGTATGCAGGAACTGAGACGGACGGAAAGTAAACTAAATACTTGTAAAAATAATTTAGTATCCTAGCGAATCTTATAGCAGCATGTCAGAGTTAATAGTGAGGTTAGAAAGACATTGCAAACAGTTGGAAAAGTTAAACGAGCATATAAAATTCTATGAGCATAAGCAGTGTATGTTCTCCAGTTTCCACAAATTAGATATGAAAGATGAGGAATTAATATGGGATCGAAAAGTATTTAATAATTTAACACGTTTTAATACATCATCAGAGAGAGGTCGCCAGAGTCGTCGCATTTCCCCAACGCCCATATAATACGAGACAGGATATGATTTATATCACGTTATTTTTACCCACTTATATATGGATTTACTAAAAAAATTATAGTTTGTTTACTGAAAACAATGGTGATGTTAAGTTCGCATTTCATAATTTTACATGCGGTACTGCAAAATATCCTGTACATACATCAACCTTATGGTAGTCGAGAAGTCTTTGTATGTTTTGATGAAAATGAGAGGAAAAACGATAGCTGGCCATCGAACTGGATGTTGATGACTCCATATGCAGTTAATAATGCACCTACTTTTACAGCGATCATTCCAAACAATACAATTCAGTACAAATTAAGAATACGATTTCAAGATAATACAATGGGTGATACCTATTGGGAAAAATTATGTGCTGCCACCCCCTGTACTGCACCTACCATCATCAGCAATGCAAATTCTGAAAAACAAAATTATGATATTGGAGTGGAAGCTGTGTCTGGTTTGCTGTATTACATTACAGTTTGTTCTTCTCTCCTAATTGTAAAGTGTATAATTAAAATTATTAGGAAAAATGTCATGTCTCCGCAGCAGTGTGAATGAATAATATTATAATGTTTTTGTAATAAATGAAATAGCAATACAATTTTTGTTTAATTTATATCTGAATTTGATTAAATTCGAGTTTTTTTAATTTATGTACGCCTATGTTCACATTCAAACATCACCATAATATAATAATAAATATATTGCCCACCCTAACCGGCGGTTATGATAAAAATTTCATTTAATTTGCATTTCTATACAAATGTTACACTCTCTCTTATCACATATCCGTTTTCTTATCACTTCCTCTCCTATGTCTCGGAGCCAGCAACCGTCGTCGTCGTTTATATTCAATTTACCTAAATGAAAAATCTCTGCACAGTCATGCTGAAATATTTCTTAGCCAGAAGGGCATTAGGTACAGACTTCACACCCCCATACCACGTAATGCGTCACTCTTCACTCTTCACCACAAGAACTCTTCAGCTCCGACGACAATGACCAACAGCTCATGGTCAGATCTCGATGGACACATGCCATCCAAGTCACTTCCGGTCCAGAACTCTCTTTGCTTATCTACTTACTGCTACAGTAATAATATTTTTTCCTAATGCATATGGGAGGTCGAAGATAGTTTAGGCTAATCTTTTCCTTTTGTGTGTAAATTATTTTGTACACAATAAACGTTCATTTATTTATTTATTTTATTTACTTAAAATTGTACCGGCCGCCAAATTATCAAAAATGAGGTACAGAGACGCTTGTCATTTTTTTTATACTCTCCTCAGTCATTTAAAATGCAATTAAAAATCTGAAAAAGCACACATCATCTGTAGGTTCCATAACATTTTTCAAAACATAACGGATTTTTTAAAACTTATGTTGCTATTTAAATAAAAAAAAATGTTTCCTATTGTCACCGCATTTTGCGGTTTTCGGGTCTTGATTATAATCTTATAGAAATATATTTTTAACCATCATCCACCATTATTGCCGTACACCCCGCTGAGTTAAGCGGGTGTATTTTCTCTAGTACCTTTCTACATTCAACTGAAATACATCTTACAATGTCTGACACATGATGCTTTCTTGAATACAGCCCAATAAAACAATCAAAGCGTCTCAAGTGTCAAAAGAATTATTGAAATTATTGGCCTGTTTGAAGCACGATGGAGTTATATGACAGTATAGTACCTAATGGTAGGGAAACATGCCAATATGCACCAAAAAATTATATTTTGTAAGTACTGGTGCCTAAAGATTTATAAAAGAAACTACGGAAATAGCAACAAGAAAATATGGGGACAAAATAAATCGAGAAATATAAGAATATTATATTTTTGATGATGTATCTATTTTATTGATTCCAAAAAATATATGTTGTGATAATATGATATAGTAGTTAAAGATAGTACTAAAGACATGCAGTGAGTGTGTCAGAACAATGTGATATGAAAATGGAAAGATATATTAATTTTTTATTTTAAATGTTCCCATTATCAAATGTCTTTTTCAATTCTCTAATAAGGGTGTCCCTATTATATCTATTGCACATTTTTTCGAATTTAAATCGGCCCAGCCGTTCAAAAGATATAAATTATTTTCGAAATATTGGTATTTTTGATTACCCCTAACGGTAGAGTCAAATTAAGCATCAAAATAGGTGAATAAGGAATTATCTGGCTACAGCAGTCTTATTGTTTGAATTTGTTGCCAGTATATATAACAGCAAGTGTATGACAAGTTTTGCATTAAATCGGTCCATTGCTTGTAAAATTTTAACAATTTATTTTTAAACAGTGAAATTTTCTGCTATTTTCTTTATTATCTCTGGTCCTAGCAATCGTATCGCAATAATAAAAAGAGCCATTTGTTCGCAATAAAATTTTAAATAAGACTAGACCTATGAAAAACTTTCTGATAATTTGTTAATTTATAAAAAAAATAATAATCACCAAAAAATTGCCTTTTTTGGTTATTTAAGAAATATAACTTAATAATGAATCAATTTTAACGAAAGTTGGTTTAACTATGCCCATTACTGAAGTAAACCCTCGTGCCACAATATTTATTCAAACGGTTAAAAACCAATAATAATTTCGAAATTTTCATCGAGTTTTAATGCATCGACTTGTAGGACAATTTATTTTTAAAAATGTAGGTTTTTAAATGTATTTTACCTACGATCAATACTGTAAGTAGTAAAAAACAAACTACCTGCCATCTATGTAAGTTGAATTTTACGTATTGTAAACAAAACGCGCTGTAAACAAATCGCACGGTAAACAAAACGCACGGGACACGCAATTATAGGTGGCTTATATCGCTGACGCGGGGTTTCAAAGACAAATGCGCCTACTTAATTTTCAAACGCTGTCAAAACTAACATAATATTTGTTGAATAATATTGTTGACTAGTAAACTAAATCCAGATTTTACTAAATAACTAAATAAATATGATCGTAGGAAAAGTATAGTACATAATTCGAGTTGTAAGGCAATTACGCACTCATGGAAATACGCACTCGCCGCTACGCGGCATCGTGCGTAACTTTTCCATTCGTGCGTAATATGCTTTTTACATCACTCATTACGTAATATACTATTACAATGGTATTAAGAAAAAAAATCTTCATTTAAACTATTTTTTTGAAATTTGTTTATAATTTTCATAATTATAGTTATAAACAAATTCAAATAATCCTGTTGATTTTTTATAAAACTAAAAACGCAAACGAATTAGGAAAATAGATGAAATATTTAACATTTTTCTAAAAAAATAATTATCTACTTGCATTTGGGGCCAGGATACGTCAGTTTTTGTAACTAAGTCGCTTATAAATAAACAAATTAATATTTCTTCTTAAAATTGGGACCTGTTATTCTTCAATACCTATATATTTGTCTCATTTAGTTGAAAACAAACCAGAAGCACAATTTTTAAAAGATAATGGATAGAGGCCCGAAAGTCGGGCCTTTGGAGATTATATTAGAGATCCGATAATTGCCAATTAGCTCTAAACGTTATATTACTGCTTTAGAAATTAGACTTTAGTATTTTAGACGATAGCACTTTTTTACCAGGATGTGAACATCTAGGGTTCAACTCCTGACCGCGAATATTGTTTTTTTTTTATTGTATCGGTGATATTAAGTTTTACAAAGCTGTGGCCATGGACATAAGGATATTCGTTCAGATTAGATTGGTTCTTTCTTTTCGAGACAAAAATTAAGAAAATTATAAAAAGAAATGTGGTTTATGTTCTCATAACCGCTCTATTCAATGTTATTTCAAAAATTGTAATTTTAGATTATTTTCAAATATCAGAGACAAAGATGTAAGCTTTGAAAAGCAACCACTCCAAATTTCAAAAAGAAATATTTTTTTGGTTTATTTATAAGTGACTTTAACGCAAAAACTGACGTATTTCGATTCTCGATCTCAAATGCAAGCAGACCATTATTTTTTTAAAAGAAATGCTATATGTTTTCTTAAATGTTTTCTTAATCGCTTCTCAAGTCACCGAAGTAACTCCTTGAAAATCCAGAAAGAATTTGTGTTAGGTAAAGAGAAACGAGGCCCTACAGCTTATAGTGGAGTCCGAACCACTTCTTGGGGATAATTTTTTATAATTAAGATTATTTCGCGATGAGCAGGGATTGAACCTGCTTCGCTAGGTACGCCAGTATGCAAGCTAGACGCGCTAAACCACTGAGCTACCGTCCCCATATATTTCATGTATTTTCATAATTCGTTTGCCGCTTTTAGTTTAATAAAAAAGATCACAGGGTTATTTGAATTTGTTTACAACTACAATTTTGAAAATTATAAACAAATTTCAAATAAATGAAGATATAATTTTTTTCTTCATACCATTGCAAAAAAACATACAAAAATCTACATTTTGAAAAAAAAAACATTTTCTCCTACGAGTCGATGCCCTTAAGCAGTAAGCGATGGAAATTTTGAATTTATTATTGGCTTTTAGCCGTTTGAAAAAATGTTTTGGGTTAAAATTTCTAACGAGAGTTTAGTTCAATAAAGGACTTTCATTAAAATTGATTCATTATTACGTTGTTTCTTAAATAGCCAAAAAAAGTACTTTTTTGTGATTTTTATTTTTGTGACACGATTACTAGGATCAGAGATAATAAGGATAATAGCAGAAAATTTCACTGTTGAAAAATAAATTTTTAAAGTTATACAAGAAACAAAACTGCCTATAGCACTTATACATAAAACAAATTAAAACAATAAAATAGCTACAGCCAAACAGTTCCATTCAAAATTTATAAGCGATTTAATACTAAAGACTAATATTTTATGAAATTGTAAGCAATAAAAAAAAATTTTTTTTTGAGAACTTGACTTCTCGTACATACCCTAAAACCCAATTTTATCGACTCTTGCTTGCTTTACCTACCAACCCCCTTTTATCCCCCAACCCTTCAACGGAATAAGATCAACACATAATCTATTTCCAGATCTCGTTGTAATACACAAGCATACCAAATTTTGAGTCAACATCATGAATGGTTCGAATCGTTTGCACAAAAACAAATTGCAGACGGAATTTTTTCGTTCAAGCTGAAAATATCGATGTTTCATGACATTCTAAGCCTATTTAAAAAATATATATTTTTTTTACCGTTACTATCCACTAAACTACGGGGATGTAGAAGTAATACCAGCAGTCGTCATGGACAATGTCTATCTATCCTTATAATACGTAAAACGTCATTCTGCATAATTATTGTTTAATGTCTCGATACTTCTCCATGAAAATTTTAGCACCAAAATTAATAAAAATGAGGAATATTATTGAATCATGAATGCAAAAAACCACAAACCTAATTTTGGGACATGGAAACACTAATTTAGTACAACAAATGGACAAAGCCAATGTATTTTATACTCGATTTTATATTTTGTTCTTATTATAATTTTTCTCTTTTGATATAAATGCTTCTTTTATCGCTCTATTTGAAATTATGTATTACAATTCAAAAAACATTTTAAGATGTTTAAGATGCTAACAACTATTTTGCTTTCATAGCACTGTACCACATAATTTATGATTCTTAGAAAGTATATACAAGTTTTTGAATTTAGAAAAATTATACGAATATGAAGAAAGAACTTTCATTCAACGATTGTGACTTCATAAAGAAAGTATTTAAGAGGAAATAATAATCGAACGTTATCGAGCCACTGCAACGATGCCAAATATCGGACTATATAACGAGCGATGGATATCAACTGTATAAGGGTCTTGGATATACAGGAACAGCGCCGCCTGACTCAGTAGTGCTGAACTAAAAGTGTATCTCGGAACATGAAAATATGACTTTTTGAAGCCCACCTCAAAATTTTGTAGGGAGGAAACTAACATGATTTGTGACCATTTAGTGATGATATACACGGGGGTACGTTGATGAGCCCGACCCCGGGCTTCACAGGGTCAAATCGGGCTGCAACTACAACCACTCAGTGTATGAAACGGGCCTGTATATGACCGTGCATATCTCTCTCTCTCTCTCTATATATATATATATATATATATATATATATATATATATACGTACGGTACGCATGAAACGAAGCCCACCATACACCACAGGGTACCAGAAGCCCAGCCTTATTTGTAATTTAAATAGTGTGTACATCTGTTAATAATGTTTTAAGTGGGAATAATAACGCGAGCAACATGAGAGGGGGGAACTTTTTTGGACATGCAGATTAAAAACAACACGACATGTCATACGAAGCCTTTTATAATTATGGTACATTACGAAGCCCGTTGTATAAAATGTATATATGTTTCAGATTACACGAAGCCATACATAGTTGCCGCTTCTCTTCTAATTCTTTAACTAAATGATATAACTGTGTGCGACAATATAATTGCGTAGTCGATGTGTTAATAATATAATTGCATTGTTGTAGGTCACGGCCGCATGGCACCAAAGGGGCCGCCCTAATATAAATAATTATGTTTAGGGTATGCATGTTAAAAATGATAATTGATATAGTTTATATTTATTCTAATGCAAAATAGGTAACAGATACAAGGTATTCATTCCATTATTGACGTTTGACTAAAATAGGTTTTTTGTACAAATATGAAGCCTCAAAATAAAGCCCAAAGTAGCATATTCCTCGCTTACTTGAAGCCCACACGCCTATGAAGCCTATGCTTATTTACAAACATTTTTCAATTTATGATGATTATTAAATTAATTATTTTATGTACTTGTTCTTTTAGACAAGTTCACACGTTCAAACACATGTTAATTCTTGATAAAGCTCGTGAAAATATGAGTGAGGTCTCATTAGATTTAGAATGACGTCTAGAAAAATGTGCAAAAGTTTCAAACCCGCACATAAACCATTGCAAAAGTTATAAACAAATTCAAATTGAAAAAATAACGAGTTTTGTTTTTTGCAAATAACTCGAATACTATTAATATATAAGAAATTTAAAAAAAAAAGATTCTTAAAAAGGAGGAAATTTCCAATAAAGAACTCCTGACTCCCGGAACTCTATCTCTATTATTAATAATTTTAATTTGATGTTGAAAATAGAGATCCGCGCGGTGAACGCAAAGCCGTTGTGATGCTCTGAAACCGACCTTGGCAAGTAAAAACATTTTTTTATGTTATTAAATATTAATTTAAAATTTTTTTAAATTATGGTACCTACTATTTAGATACTTAAAGGAACAATATCCCGTTGGATCCTCGTTTTTCATAAAATGAGCCTATTGTGAATTAACAAATTTTTTTAGAGTTTGCCTTTATATTTCAAGTCGGATAATTGTTAAACAAAAGCCACTAAATTTATTATTATTTCGCTTCATGGACACCTTATGTCAACTATACTTTATGAGATTATGATATTTCGATGTTTTTAATTGTTACAATCTATTAGTTATTAATTATTCAAGCTAACAAAAAACTAAAAAATGGAAAAGAGAGGTTGAAATTTTTATTAATTTTAATTATTAATACTGTTTTTATACTCAAAAATACTATAAGATTACATAAACCTTACATTTTTAGTGCTGTTTGTTTAAACAAATTTTATGAACAAATAGATAATTTACGTATTTTTGAAAAAAAAATTTTTTGCCATTTTGTTATAAAATGATTTAAAAAAATTCCTAAAACAATTTTTTAACGGTTTATAATCAATTATTTCTTTTTCCATTAGTTAAACAAATTATTAAGAAAAAAATTTATTCTTAAAATTTATTATTTGCAATTCTCTCCAAGGTGGGAAATTTTTATTTATTGTTAATTCATTTGTTTATTTAATAAACAATTTGTTATTAACAATCGCCGAATGTGTTTATATTTTTTTATGGAAAAAAATAACGTATACAACCGTATACATAAAAATTTTTAATATTTTTTTTATAGAATTTTAAATTTTAAATATTATTTTTTTTTACATGTTTATGTATAAGGTTGTTTTTGTTTTTTTTTTCTATAAAAAAAAATATAAACACGTTCAGCGATTGTTAATAACAAGTTGTTTATTAATAAATAAACAAATAAAATTTTCCCTTGTAGAGAATTGCAAATAATAAATTTTAAGAATCATTTTTTTTATAATATATTTAAATAATGAAAACAGGAAAAAATTGATTGTAAACAGTTAAAAAAAAAAATTAAATCACATAATATTTTATAACAGATAAAATGGCAAAAAATGTTTTTCAAAAATACGTAATTTATATATTTGTCTATAAAATTTGTTTAAACAAATAGCACCAAAAATTTAAAGTTTATGTAATCTTATAGTATTTTTAAATTTAATAACAGTAATAATAATTAAAATTAATAAAAAAAAAATTTCAACCTCTCTTTTTCATTTTTTAGTTTTTTGTTAGCTTAAATAATTAATAACTAATAGACCATAATAATTAAAATCATCGCAATGTCATAATCCCATAAAGTATAGTTGACATGGGGTCTCCACGGAGCGAAATAGTTTTAGTGGCTTTTGTTTAACAATTATCCGACTTGAAATATAAAACAAACACAAACTCTAAAACATGTATAAATTAACAATAGGCTCATTTTATGAAAAATCGGCAAAAAATTTTTTTTCCAACGAGAAATTGTTCCTTTAAGTGTCTAAATAATACCATAATTTTTTTTAATTTCTAAGTTAATATTTAATAATATTAAAAAATGTTTTTACTTGCTACGGTCGGTTTCAGAGCATTGTAGCCCTGTTTTCAACATTAAATTAAAATTATCAATAATAGAAATAGAGTACCGGGAGTTTTTTATTGGAAATTTCTTTAAGAATCTTTTTCTTTTAATTTCTTAACTATTAATAGTTGTCGAGTTATTTGCAAAAAACGAATGTCGTTGTTTTTTCAATCTTAATTTGTTTATAACTTTTGCAATTGTTTATGTGCGGGTTTGAAACTTTTGCACATTTTTGTAGACGTCATTCCGAATTCAATGAACCCTCGCCCAGATTTTTACGAGCTTTATCAAGAATTAACACGTGAACTTGTGAACTAGACTGTTTGAGAAGTTTGAAAATAGAACAATGTTATTAAAACGTTGAAGAATTAATGTAACTGTTATTTTCTCTATTGGAACTCCCCACATGATAAAAGTCAAAGTCAATAGAAAGCAAAAAGAAATAACTGAATGTAAATATTATTTTTCGCCAGTTTTCTGAAGTTTTTACATAACTGTTAAACATTCTATATGACATTCTGCAGTTTGTTGAAAATAAGTTGGTTTTTCTAGATATAATTGCTAAATTTGTAATTCTAATCGTCTCCTGATGATGCCAGCTTGGTTGGCGAAGAGCTTCTAGCTACATTCTGCAGAATTTTTGTTATTGTCAAATCTTATCAAGAGTTACAACAGTTTATATTTGCATTTTTTGCTTAAGATGTCTTAACTGTTGTATTTGCAGATTGGACTTTTTTTAATAACAACGTGGCTCTTCCTCTAGCTAACTTTAACTTATTGTCCAAATTTAAATACGACCGGACTCTTGGTCCTTCAGTTATCGTGCTTACAAAGCACATGGCGTTTTCGTGAATAGTCCAGTAAATGTCAAAAGAACTGTTGGCAATGGTAAAGCTACACCTCTTTGAAGCAAGACAGTACTTAGTCGTAAATCTATCTAAAAAATTAATAGTCCTATTATTATGACGAAAAAAATGTATAAATAGAGCGGAAAAATTATTTTATAATTCGTTAAAATTAATAACCAAAACATTAGAATATGAGAAATACATAATACTGCGTATTACAACAAATTACCTGATCAGTTGGAAACTTAAAATAACATGAAAGTCATCGTTTATAAGAATGTTTTAGTGCAGAAAAAGTAATTCTCAATTACGTAAAAATACATACTTTACGAAAAAAATTGTTTGTAGATGATACAATTATTTTCAATTTTTATTTTCTTTATTATTTGAATAGACGCACCATGTTTTTAACTTTATTATTTTATCAAAAAAAAGTAAGTAAACATAACTTGAAAACTAAAGCAATAAATGGCATAATTTCACCCCAATTATACGAAGAGGGCAATTTTTAATGGTGCCTATTTTTTTGCAAGGTAACAAATTATCTGAAAGTTTTTTTATGTCTATTTTTATTTAAAATGAGTTTTTTTATTATTTGCGATATGGAAACTATGACCATAATAAGAAAAATAGCAGAAATTTAATATTGCTACATAAATTGTTTAAATTTTTATGAAGCAACCAAAACTGCAGTCTTGTGTTGATGACTCATCGATTTTGTGCGTCGGCCTTGTCTATAGGGGGTGTTTACAGAAGACGCTGTAATTAGGGTAAATGAAATCGGTTGGTCCCAGTTGAAAGGTAATTGAATAAACTTTATTTTCCAACAAAAATTTCTAATATTTTGTTTCCTTATAAATGTATAAAATGTTTTTTTACAATAAAGTTGGATTTTTTAGGTTATAAATTATTTTTAAGGAAAATAATGTAGGCATCTAAACCATTTAATTAATTATTTAAAAAGCTTAAAAAAAACTTTAAATGAACTTTTCTATTAGAATAAAAGAAAACATTTTCGCAAAATTCGATTTTCATATAAACGAATTTTTGAACAAAGAATAGACATAACTTGTAGAAATTGTAGAGAATTAAAATATCTTTCAACATTGTGGTCAACGTTCTTCTTCTCAAGTCTTAATTACTTCCACTTTAGTATAGTAACGACAAAAAAAATTTTGAAAATCTTTATTGTTCAAATAGGCTTAGAATGTCATGAAACGTCGTGATTTTAAGTTTGAGCGAAAAAAAATCCTGTCTGTAACTTTTTTGTGCTCACGATTACTCTGGAACTGTTTAAGATATTGACTTAAAATTTGGTACACGTATGTATTTTAACGAGATCTGGAAATAAATTATATTTTTATCCTCTTCCGTCGAAGGGTTGGGTGGTAAATTGGGGTAAATGGGGGATAAATAGGTAAATCAAACAGGTAAGAGTCCATAAAATTTGTATTTAGTATATGTAAGAGAAGCTAAGGTCTCAAAAACCTTTTGGCATTAGTCACCCCCATTACCACCCCCACCCCATTATTAAAGGGGATAAAAAAAATTGTGATTTAGTGTGTGTACAAGAACCAAAAATCTCAAAATATTTTTTTACTTCATCCTATTACCATTCCCCTATCACCACCCCCATTCCACTACCGATGTGGGATATCGTTTTATGGGTTTTTGGTGTAGAGATTTCAAATATTATATTATTAAAGTTCCATAAACAATTATTTCCACATACAAAATTTTTTCGTTGTGAGAGACTTGGTTAGAAAATCTGGAAGTGAAAGTAGTGACTCCTTGGGCAGCGGTTTTTTTGAGTTAATCGCGAAAAACGAGCGTCGAAATTTGACTTTTGGAGAGCAGGAAAAAAAACACTTAATCTTAAAAAAAAATCACCTCTCGGTCAATTTTCTACCATATTGGAACGGACTAAAATTTTCTTCCCCCTTTGATTGACCTACTTTATTTCTGAATTATTTTTTCTGTTGGATGACGACCCTGCATATTTTTCTTATAAAAACTATATCAGATTTTTTTCCTGGCAATAACGACTGACAACTACGTTTCAAATATCATTTTACTGTGTCGTTTCTTATTTTTTAAAGTGGCCACCCTGTAAATTTTTCATATTTTTTCTTCTTTGACAGTTATGTTACCTACATGCGAAATCTTCTTTCATTATTTTTTTCTATATTTTCATATTTTTCTTACTTGGCAGTTGTGATATCTGCATGAGAAATAATATCGTCCTTCGTCTCATTTTTTATTATTATTTTTGGGGCGACCACCCTGTATATTTTTTCATATTTTTCTTTGACAGTTGTGTTAACTGTATGCGAAACATTATTGTCCGCAATCCATTTTTTCATTATTTTTTTAGAGTAAACACCCTGTACATATTTTTCCCCTGACAGTTGTGTTAACTACACGCAAAATATAATTGTCTTTCGTCACATTTTTTTCCTCATTATTTTTTCAGGTGTCCACTATTCTTCGTTGCCAGTAGCGTCAACTAACGACCAAATATTTTTCTTCTGCGTCAAATGGTTTTGTAATATTTTCCCCACAATATATATCTTATAAACTACAATAATTGTTATGTGTATTGTTAGAAATAGATACATACTTCTGGCTCTTGTAGATATAGCTGTAGATATAGCGCCAACAGACAGACAGACTGATGGAATTAAATGGCTTTAATTTTCGTAATCTGCATAGTCTGAAACGCAAAGAAATCTCGGAGGGTAATTTTTTTACGATTACAATACCCTACTTCCCTTCGGTTAGCGAGGGAAGTAAACGAAATTTAATCCATATGACAATATTTCTAAATGGTTTAAAAGTGGATTTTAACATTTCGTAAACAAGTGGTACTAACCAGTGAACATATATCAGGTAGGTACCTAAAATTTTAGCGGGAATTTCATAGAAAGTGTCGACCTACCATCTGGTCGGCCAGGCACTACAATGGGCTGTTATAGTTAGTAATTTTAAATATGTGACTAATACTTTCTCAGTTTGCTGTAATGTACAGTATTATAAATTTTTCACGTTCTGATTTTTTAGTTATTTAATTTAGTTTTAAATATGTTAACATTTTAAATCATATATAGTGAAGTCAAATTAAGTAACAAAATAGGTGAATAAGGAATTCTCTGGCTTCAGCAATTTTATTATTTTAATTTGTCGTAGATATAATAAGTGCCACCGAGAAGTTTTTAATTCAGCGGTCCAGCGTAAAAAAAATGTTAACAATTTATTTTTCAACGCTGAAATTTTCTGCTCTTTTCCTTATTATCTTTGGTCCTAATAATTGTATCGCAAAAATAAAAATAGCGAGTGGCTATGAAAAAAACTTTCTGATAATTCGTTAATTTGTAAGAAAATAAAAACCACCAAAAATTGCCTTTTTTGACAATTTAAGAAATATAACGTAATAATGCATCCATTTTAACGAAAGTTGGAGGAACTATGCACTTTATTGAACTAAACCTTCGTGCCAAATTTTAGCATAAAATATTTATTCAAACGGCTAAAAATAGAAAAAGATTTCGAAATTTTAATCGCTTACTGTTTAAGTGCATCGATTCGTAGAACATTTTTATTTCAAAATGTAGGTTTTTTACATGAATTTTACAATGATAGTATCTTCATTTAGACCATTTTTTAAATCTGTTTATAATTTTCAAAATTATAGGTATAAACATATTCAGATAACTGGATTTTTTATCAAACCAAGAACAGGCAACGAATTATGAAAATAGATGAAATATTTCTTAAAAAAATAATGATCTACTTGCATTTGGGGCCGAGATACGTCAGTGTTTGCGTCTCAGTCGCTTAATTATAAATAAGCAAATTGATATATGTTCTTAAAATTTGGACTGGTTATTCTTCAATAATATTAGTCTCACCTAGTTGAGAACAATCCAGAAGCACAATTGTTAAAAAAGATAGAGGCCCGATAGTCGGGCTTTTAGCAATTATGTTAGAGATCCGAAAATCGCCAAATAGCTCTAAAGGTTTATTATGGTTTTACAGATCATACTTCAGTCGTAAGATAGTTCAATGTGTAAGACGACCAGCACTTTTTTTTCCAGGATGGTTCAAATAACTAACTGCCATTTTTTTATTGTATCAGTAAAATGAAAAGTTACAAAACTGTGTACATAGACATAAGAATAACTGTTCAGGTTAGGTTTGTTTTCCCTTCCGTGACAAAAATGGATAAGAAAGTAAAAAAAAATTGACTATGTGTGAAAACCGCTTTATTCTAATTGTAATTCTAAAAATTATAGTTTCGACTCATTTTCAAACAGCGGAGACAAAAACATAAGTATCGAAAAACAATCAATCCAAATTTCTAGAAAAAATATCGACTTGTTTATTTATAAGCGACCTAAACACAGAAACTGACGTTTCTCGGTCCCAAATGCAAATAGATCACTAATTTTTTTAGAAAAATGTTAGATATTTCATCTATTTTCATAATTCATTTCCCGCTTCTGGTTTCATAAAAAAATCCAGAGTTATTTGAATTTGTTTACAACTGTAACTTTGAAAATTATAAATAAATTTCAAGAAAAAACGGATTAACACTGTTGGAAAATACATGTAAAAACCTACATTTTGAACAAAAATTTACCGCACACGAGTCACTGCACTTAAACAATAAGCGATAAAAATTTCGAAATTATTATTGGTTTTTAGTCGTTTGAGATTTGTTCAAAAATATTTATTTTGAGCTAAAATTTAGCACAGGTTTAGTTCAATAAAAGGCTTAGTTCCACGGACTTTCGTTAAAATTGATGCATTATTATGTTATACTTATTAAATTATTATCAAAAAAGGCAATTTTTGGTGGTTTTTATTTTTTTTTACTGATTAACAAACTATCATCTAGTTTTTGCATAGGCCTAGTCTTATTCAAGATTTTATTGCGAATAATTCGCTATTTTTATTTTTACGATACGAATACTAGGACCGGAGGTACTAATGAAAATAACAGCAAATTTCAGTGTTTAAAAATAGGTAAATTGTTAAAATATTACAATAAGCAATGGACCCATTTAATCCAAAACTGCTCATAGCACTTGTTATTATACATAAAACAAATTAAAACAATAAAATTCCTGCAGCCAAACAGCTTCATTCAAAATTTATTTTCACTCCAATAGTGTGGGGTGCTCTTAGACGAAAAAAGTAAGTTATTAGAAAACCGATTGGATTTGAATGAATTTCCCTGAAAACTGATTTAATGGCTTTCTATAATCAAATATGAAGTTTTCTACCACTTTTCCTTCTCCGCAATAAATATAAAATAAATATTGTCAATTTCCTTTCAAACAGAATTTCTTTTCAAATAAAATTAATTAAAAATTTAAAAATAAAATAAGTACCTACATGATTTATTTTGCTATTTGTTCTCACCTCACTCCACCATATATCTAGAGACAATACACACCTATAAGATAATAGTTATGTAACAAACAAGTATGTTAATGAGAGCGATTAATAAATTGAGACATTTTAACGTGCGAGCGGTAGCGAGCGCATTATTTGTCGAGATTATTAATCGCCGATTAACACACGAGTAAGTTATATAAATTTTCCGTTGATTGTATATTATTACATAGGAAAAAATCTTATTTTATTTTATAACACAAAATTGAATTCTAAGTGTTACTTTTATTTATTTAATTATGGTAACACATATGGAACTTAAAAAATATCAAAAATACAATTACAAATTCATTAGGCCTCTTTTTGTAACATCGGAGAAATATGCCAATAGCACCGATTCCGAATAGCGCGATACCTGCTTCTCTTCTTGCACCATGAAATAAAACCCGCATAAGTTTTCTCGTGAAGTTTTCTGCTTTTATCTGGAAGTAAATTTAGAGTTGCTATATTTGCACTTTCTAGCATTTCTGGGGGGGTTAATAATATGTCTTCGATGTCCATAACTAACAAACTATAAAAGTTTCATACACGTTTTATACGTTTGACAATTAGAGTTTTGACATGTATTGTCATATTGTTATTTCACAAAAATAAGTACAAAAAATGAGGTCATTTCTATGTATTTAAAAAAAAATAACATTACTTTCTGCACGATCGTTTTTAATTACACTTCAATTAAAATAATTTAATTTCTAGTAAATAAACGAAATGTCAAAATATAAATATCATATTTGACAAGTTGTACTTGCCACGAAATATAAACGTGGCTTTTGACTTTTCGTTTATTTAGTAGAAATTAAATTATTTTAATTGAATTGGAATTTAATACGATTGTACAAAAAACAGTATAAGCATCGCGAACCTTAAGGGTTATACCGGTATTCGGCGGTAAACGTCCGTTACCGTTCTGATGATACTTAATATACTATTATTTCCACACTACGGAATAATATATATCTACCATATATTCGGCAAGTAACTAGATTACTTGACAAAAATAAACGTCGGATCTTTCATATGAACTTTTTTAAAATTAGCTTTTCCTGAATAATTGCGTCCTTCTGTAAAGCATGCATTAAAATAATGTTTGAAATTATTGTTTTCAGACTCATTATAGTGCTTTTATCAATAATTTTTACTCAATATGATATTTATGCAAAAGTCTTTTCATCCTCCGTGGCATCTCTTAAATGTATCAAATAAACCACCCTTAACACGGTTCTTAACGGTTGAAACTTAGCTTATAACTTCATCAGAAAATTTTAAAACTTTTTGCTTCTTGCTTAAAAAAAAAATACCCTGACATGCATAAAAATAAGCCGTTTTCTTCCATATGTATTTAATACGCTTCTCTCAAAATTATTCAGATTAAAAGTAATGTAAACTAAATGAACGGAAATAACAAAGAAGATGGGAAATATTTAACAAATATAAAGTAGAGGAGATTTGGACTCGCCCCTTTAAAAGGGGGTAGCTTTCCAGGGAGGGCTAATTTTGGAACAGTTAATACTAGAAATTTTCCTTAAATAAATAAAGCAAAAATTTTAAAACTTTTTGCTTCTTGCTTAAAAAAAAAAACCCTGACATGCATAAAAATAAGCCGTTTTCTTCCATATGTATTTAATATGCTTCTCTCAAAATTATTCAGATTAAAAGGAATGTAAACTAAATGAACGGAAATAACAAAGAAGATGGGAAATATTTAACAAATATAAAGTAGAGGAGATTTGGACTCGCCCCTTTAAAAGGGGGGTAGCTTTCCAGGGAGGGCTAATTTTGGAACAGTTAATACTAGAAATTTTCCTTAATTCCTGCTAAGGAATCTACTTAGAAATATCCTCAACATTTTAGTTAATACCCTGTATAGGTGTACTTAAAATCATAAATTAATTATATTTATAATTACGATTTTTGCTGCTGAACGCACGGAAAAGAAAGACAGTCTATATAATCTTAGTGAAGTAAAAAAGTAAAAACCGCTGCCCAAAGGAATCACTACTTCCACATCCAGATTCTCTATCCAAGTCACTCACAACAAAAAAACTTTGTATGTGAAAATAATTGTTTATGGAACTTTAATAATATAATATTTGAAATCCTCTACCCCAAAAACCCATAAGACGATACCCCACATCGGTAGTGGGGTGGGGGTGGTGATGCGGGGGTGGTAGTGGGGGGTGGATGAAGTAAAAAAATATTTTGAGGTTTCTGGTTCCTGTACATGCACTAAATCACATTTTTTTTTTCATCCCCTTTAATCCCCTTTAATAAGGAGGTGGGGGTGGTAATGGGGGTGGCTAATGCCAAAAATTTTTTTGAGACCTCAGCTTCTCTTGTATATACTAAATACCAACTTCATGGACTCTTACCTGCTTGATTTACCCATTTACCCCAAATTTAGCCCAATTTACCCCCCCAACCCTTCGACGGAACAAGATGAAAATATAATCTAGTTCTAGATCTCGTTAAAGTACATATGTGTACCAAATTTCAAGTCAATATCTTAAACGGTTCCAGAGTAAACGTGCGCACAAAAAAAAGTTACAGACAGACAGACAGAAATTTTTTTTCGGTCAAACTTAAAATCTCGACGTTTCATGACATTTTAAGCCTATTTGGACAATAAAAATTTAAAAAAATTTTTTTGTCGTTACTATACTTCCACTGGACGTGGAAGTAAAAGTATCAATAGATTTTTTTTGTCATCTTATAGGAGATATAAATATTATTTATATATATATATATATATATATATATATATATATATATATATATATATATATATATATATATATATATATATATATATATATATATATATATATATATATATATATATATATATATATATATATATATATATATATATATATATATATATATATATATATATATATATATATATATATATTTGTCCTGCAAATAATGCTGCGTCCGTACATGTGCACGATACCATACACTGCTGCGTCCTGTACAATACTGCGTCTGTATACCGGACGCAGTATTGTTTTCCCCTGTTATCTTCAACAAATCTCTGAAATGGTCAATTTTCAGCACCTCAAAATGTTCTTCGTCTCCTGGGTTATATGTAAACATAGAAATGAGTTCTGTTTCGTTTCAACTGAGCTAAATATCGACCCGAGTTTTTTTTGGATTCAGACGCAGTACCATATGTTCCGTAAAACTAAAAGTATATTTTTAGTTCCATCGAATTATGTTTGGGGGCGCATAGATTTGTGAACATAAATATACTTCAAATATTCTCTATTCAAAAATCGTATAATGCTGCGTCCGAGATTTGACAACACCGTCACTGTTAAATATCCGGTCTTTCTTTCATGCTTACTTGGAAAGCCGGAGTTCGGACGAGTGTAAAATTCTTGTGAACATTTATATAAGTTTACAAGTAATTATGTTTCATATTTAAACAGTTATCTTCTTACTTATAATCTGAATGTTTTTATCACAGAAATTTATTTTCAGGAAATGAAATTAATTTCAACGGAAAATAATTTACAAATATTTAATTATATATAATCAGAAAAACAATACCTCCTCCAAAATTAAACTGGTAAGCCGTTACTTTGTAGTAATTAATTATGATGATATAATAATGAAACAATTAACATTTACTTTATTTTTTACCGCCAAATTATTGTAACTTGCACCTTACTGCAGTTCGGCACTCAACGTGACATTTTCAGATGATTAAAGTAAATGAACATACAAAGGCAGTCAGTCTACAGGACATTATGCTAATTTTATGGTTACTGTTTTGAATAAGGAGAATTACAGACAATATTGTGAATGTAAATAGGATTAGAAATATTAATAAGATATTGTAGGTAATATTCTAGGTATGCTAAGTTAGGAGCAACAAAAATCTATGACTAATATAAACTACTTTTGGTTATTTTATTTACTCTTATTAGGTTATATACTAATTAATGAACTGCTTTTGAACAATTTATAGTATCCATAAACAAATAGCGTGAGTTATAATGAGTGAGTTATTATAAATCACTAGGTGATAGTGCCAATCATCTGTATCTTCATGCCCTAGCCTATCCAATCGACGTAACGCGCTTCACGAAGGTGTGAGAGAGAAATCCTTAAATTAAGTTAAGTTAAATTTTACAGTTAATTTTATTAATAAAATAGTGTTAAGCTCTCGGAATTATTATTCAATGAAAATTGTATTGAAACTGTCTTTGTTTTATTTAGAATTAGGTTATTATTTTGAGACCAATGTATGATTTCTTGATAAAATCTTTCAGTGTTTTTTTTTCTTCAATTACGTTGTTGCCGGTAACTAGAATGTTTGTATCATCAGCATAACAGATCACATGAACATTTGGTATCTTTTGTTGATGACTGACCACATAGTTAGTAAATATTATATATAAAAGTGATCCCAAAATTGAACTGTGGAACTCCTTGTGTAATATCACAAATATTACTTTCAACTCCACCGACCATTTTTACAATTTGTGTCCTGTTGTCTAAATGGGAGGAAAATATTTGTAAATCAGTTTGTCGAATACCGTATAGTGCTAGTTTGGTCTTAATCAGCTGATGGTCTACCAAATCAAAAGCTCGTGAGAAATCTTCGAAAAAACCCACAACTGATTTCTTGTTGTCTAAAGCTTTAATGATTTTGTGATGAAAATCACACAACGCAGACTTGTTGCTTTTGTTTGTAGTGAAACCATGTTCAGCAGGAGACAGTAACATATTCCGATGTAAAAAATCTGATAATTGCTCCTTGAGATGGAGTTCTAAAATTTTAGAAATTCTACATAGTAGACTAATGGCTTCACAATTATTATTATAGTCATTTGGATCTCCCTTCTGGTATAATGAAGATACTATGGCTCTTTTAAATTTACTGGAAAATATGTCTTTCTCTATAGAAATGGACCGCTTATCGCATATTTGCATTTTTTATCCAAATTATTAGAAATATCATGACCATTAGAGTTTGAAGACTTTAATTTATCTACAAGAAGTTCAACATCCTTAGTTGAAACTGTAGATATATAGAAAATAAAACCCCTCTTTTTCCAATAATATTTGGTTTCTGGTTTAGAAAAGAATTAAATTAAATTAATTAATTAAATTGATATTAAATATGAGTACAAAAACTTTTATCTTCATAAAAACAGCTTTTAAAAATTCTAACGCGGTAAAGTGTTGAAGCCATCTTTTTTTTTACTAATTTTGGGATGTTGAAAACGAATCCGTTGTCAGTTTTGCCAGTCTAGGGAGCACATTAAAAGAAGACCCTTATTTGGGCGCCATAAAGTGAAGGTTCTCATGTTCCCAACCCAAAGTCATTTAAATAATTAAAGAATTTTTTAATTTAAAAACAAGTAATATTTTCTGAATAGTGATACGCACACCTTACACCCTAACCCCAAAAATATGAGAAATATTCAGAGGTGAGAAATATTCATCTGAATTGACTAAATCACCTCATTATGATAGAAAAACATCAAATTGAGTGATTAGGGATTTCTTTTGCAATTAAAACCAATAAAAACTCTTAAAATATAAAATCCATCACCTTGATTGATGGAGATGGGTGTAAGAGTATTCAGAAGTAATAATAACCTGATAATAGCCATTTAACAAGGAGTAATATTGTAAATATACACCGTTCTTAGGGTGGTGAAGGGTGAGGGAAACGAGGGGGAGGGACGGTGAATTTAGAATTTTTGCTTCTTTCATTACTTACCTAATGAAACTGAGTATCTTGAAACAATTTTCTGCACTAAAGAATAACTTTTTGTTGCAAGCTATAATATCAATTTCAATGCCACCCCCCAAATAAGAGTTATTTTTTACTGTTTTTCCGATGTTTTTAGCCAAATCGAATGGCAGATTCGTATTCAGCACCCCAAAACTAGTAAAAAGATGGTTTCTACACTTTACCGTGAATGAGCCTCCCGTTCCCCTCACTTTTCACCAGCCATAAGAACGGTGTAAGTTACAATATATAATATACGATTATTTATTTATTTAAAAAAAAAAAACAAAATTCCTTATTAAAAGGCTATTATAATGTGATTACTTCTGAATACTCTTACACACATCCATACCAATTAAGGTGGTGGATTTTGTCTTTTTATCATACTAAGGTGATTTGATCAATATTTTTCATCCCTGAATATTTCTCACACTCTTGGGGTTGGGGTGTATGGTGTGCATATCACTATCCAGGAAATATTGTTTTTTATATTAAAAATTCTTTAATTATTTAAATGAATTTTGGTTTGGAAAATGAGAATCTTCATTTTATGGCACCCTAATCAATGTGTTCCCGAGACTTTTCGTTAAAACGGGTGAGAATTCGTTTTCAGCAGCCCAAAATTAGTAAAAAAAAAGATAACTTCCACACTTTACCACGGATGGGCCAAAAAAGCCTTTTTTTAACATTGTTCTTTACAAAATAGTAAATCCGAAGGCATTTATTATCAAACACATTTGTACTTCAAGAAATGTGTTTTTCAACTTTCAAGACTAAAACACTTAATGTGCAAAAAGCAAAAGCAAGAAGCATATGCTCTCCCTTCTATTCTAAGGTGAACTCATCGCTTAGCGAAGGAGTAAATAAAAGTGAACATCTATCCAAAATTCCATTGATCTCCTAAATTCAGCATTTTATATTGCAAATTTGAGGCTACTTTTAGTACACAATTGAAAAACTGATCCTAAAATAATAATCGACAGAAAAATCATATTTCGAATTTTACTGACATTTAGAAATAACTGACGGCTATCGATTTGTTCTACTACAAGTGCAATAAAATTATTAGGGTAAATATGACAACCGCGCCGGACGCAGTAATATGCTAAGTTTCACTAAAAGTAGTCATCTCGGACGCAGCATTGTATTGAAGAAGAATGAAATTATTCTCGGACGCAATAACGTGCTGTTTTTGAAAGGACGCAGTATTGTCCTGTATATTAAATTTTTTGTTTCTTGAGTTATTACAATTCTAAAACCAGATATTAACTGAAATTGGTTAGTAGATCCAATATACTTCATTAGATTTGAGCTAACTAGCGTATTTCTGGGAGACGCAGTAAGGTTGGCTTGTGAAAGGACGCAGCATTGATAGCGGGATGTATATATATATATATATATATATATATATATATATATATATATATATATATATATATATATATATATATATATATATATATATATAAGGTATCCGTTGGCATCCTACCTAATAACATTCTCACTTGGCATCCACTAATATACACACTGATATACACAAAATTTATTTAAAGGCTAAGTTAGCATCCTACCTACTTTACGGTTTAATTGGTGTCCTTATGAATATTTTAATCGATGCGTAAAATGACACCCGAATATAAAAATTACAGGTTTAACTGACTTCCGGCGGCGTTGTCAGATGTATGCTATGCTGCTTTATCGTATTTGCCTAGAAGAATATTATTACAATCTGCAGTCTGTCGACGTATAAGTAAATAAGGAAATCTCATTCTGTGAGAATACTAATTTATGTCACAATTTAAGTTTCGAAACATGAAGTTCGCGTAAAAGTGAATTACTTTTTATTTGCTTATAATTGTTATAAAACATATTCTTTATGGGATTTGGCAAACAGTAGAAAAAACAATCTGTATGAACTAAAAAGAAAATCTATCTGCAAAAATTGGAAATTAATTTTGTAGTGATAGTGTGATAGTTTTTATTTTTAGTTCTCACAGATAGTTTTTTCTGCTATTTGTCAATTTATCAAATTTTCTGTACGAGATAGGACAGGATGCTGTAAAGAAATATTATTCAGAAAAATAAAACTGAATTTGTTAAAATTTTGCTCACTTGCAAAGTGAACCCATAAGGGTAAAGTTGGAGTATCACGTATTTTTAACGTTTATTATTATTTATGAGTTCTCTTTTACACAAATTATTATTAATTAATCACCTTCTAGATTGTGTTAATATTTTAATGCTTTTCAAATGTATTAGACAATTATAATTTATTCAAAAAATTATATTTTGCTATAAATTTGTAATTTCCAACTTTTTTTAAATTTCACAATAGTTCAAAGAATACGAATTAATAATTACTTTTTCAATTACACCCCCCATGAGAACTATTGGGCCTCAAAATGACCCCATAAGGACAAAAGTAGAGTATCATGTATTTCTAGTATTTATTGTTATTTATTTGCAACTCTTTTTGCAGAAATTATTTTTAATTAGTCTCTTCTTTATTTTAAATATGAGCAGAAAGTCGATGAAAAGTTCAAAATTTCTTAAAACCTGCACAACTCTAGCTCTATTCTGTAGAAAGTTGGCTTTAAACAGGAATAAGTTGCTTAAATAATTTGCAGGTTTCATTAGCAAACTCTTAATAAACAAAATTGTGAAACTAAAAAAAGATGGAAATGCTACAAATTTGTAACAAAACGTAATTGCTTAATAAATTATAATTATTTAAGTAAATTAAAATTGTTTAAACAACAACAACAAACCTTAATGCCTGCAGTACACTCTCGCCGAGGCGTTGCGAGGGCAGGCGAGCGCGAGAGTGTACTTGCTGCTCTCGCATCGCCCCGTGCGCCCTCGCCTTGTCTCGTTAATGCACTCGCCTGCCTTCGCAACGCCTCGGCGAGAGTGTACTTGCTACGCTCGCATCGCCCCGTGCGCCCTCGCTTCACCTCGCCTCGCCTCGTTAACGCTCCGATTTGTGTCGGTTTTTTGGCCACGAGTCAAAGGGAACACAAGCCGCGAGGCCGAGGGCACCTAGTATATTCTCACTTGCTCTCGTCTGGGGGAGCTGAATTTTTGCAAAAAGCCCGCCCTCGGGCTTCGTAAAAATAAGCGTGTATAAAACCTAGACTATGTTATTCTCAACAAATCCCGCCAATTGGCAAAATTTCGCCCGGGCATCAAATTGCACCTCCTTCCTCTCAAAACATACGCGATGTAGTTGAACGAATAGATGTTCAGATGGCGCTACAGTTGTCGGTGTATAAGCGATATATACAGTGAATATATTTGACGCATTTTGCAATGCCCTATTTTATTCGATGCATTATATGAATCCCTAAGTCTTGGCAACACTGTACATCTGCTTGGTAAATATTATGCAGCCAACTAATGTGTTTGTATCTGTAATATTTTTGACAATTAAATATTTTATGTTAATTGTGTTTATCTAATGGCTGACTTAGAACTGGACTCGTAACTAAATAATATTTATATCTCCTATAAGATGACAAAAAAACTGTTGTTATTTAATAAAAAATCTATTGATACTTTTACTTCCACGTCCAGTGGAAGTATAGTAACGACAAAAAATTTTTTTAAAATTTTTATTGTCCAAATAGGCTTAAAATGTCATGAAACGTCGAGATTTTAAGTTTGACCGAAAAAAAAATTCTGTCTGTCTGTCTGTAACTTTTTTTTGTGCGCACGTTTACTCTGGAACCGTTTAAGATATTGACTTGAAATTTGGTACACATATGTACTTTAACGAGATCTAGAACTAGATTATATTTTCATCTTGTTCCGTCGAAGGGTTGGGGGGTAAATTGGGCTAAATTTGGGGTAAATGGGTAAATCAAGCAGGTAAGAGTCCATGAAGTTGGTATTTAGTATATACAAGAGAAGCTGAGGTCTCAAAAAAATTTTTGGCATTAGCCACCCCCATTACCACCCCCCACCTCCTTATTAAAGGGGATGAAAAAAAAATGTGATTTAGTGCATGTACAGGAACCAGAAACCTCAAAATATTTTTTTACTTCATCCACCCCCCACTACCACCCCCGCATCACCACCCCCACCCCACTACCGATGTGGGGTATCGTCTTATGGGTTTTTGGGGTAGAGGATTTCAAATATTATATTATTAAAGTTCCATAAACAATTATTTTCACATACAAAGTTTTTTTGTTGTGAGTGACTTGGATAGAGAATCTGGATGTGGAAGTAGTGATTCCTTCCCAGGTAGAACACTAATATTGAGCCAATATTGGCTGAATATTGTGAATATGTTGGCTCAATGTTGAATAACCAATATTGGGCCAATAAAAAATGTGAACATTTTGAAATATTGACTCAATATAGGTTAACTATATTACATAAATATTGAAAAACTATATCATACAATATTTTATTTAAATATGTGTCAAATATTGAAAACTCTATATTTCCCAACATTGAATATACAATCTGGCCCAACATTTTGGGCCCGCCTAAGAGTGATAAATTTATATTGGTTCAATATTGATAAAACAATATCTGGTAATGTTAAATTTAAATATTGCTAAATTTCAAAATATCTATATTTAACCAGTAGTGCAATACTATATTGGTACGATATCGAAGAATAATAGCGCTGAGTGCTGAATATTGTTAAAACAATATTATGCAATATTTAATTTATATATTAAATATTATTCATTCAAATACATACATATATAAATATATAGGTACAGTTACACATATATGGATATATATAGTTGTACATATACATATATATATATTGATCAACAAGTGCAATACTATATTGGCAAATATTAAAATGATATATTGGCACGATATCAGGAGAACAATATTGCTGAATATTTTAAAAACAATATTATGCAATATTTAATGTATATATTAAATATTATTCACCGTAAATATTTTATAATATCAACAAAACCATATTGGTATATATGGTTATACATATATTGTTACGTATAGTTATATGTATATTGATACGTATAGTTATATATATATATTGATAAGTATAGCTATACATATATTGATATGTATAGTTATACATATGTTGATAAGTATAGTTATACATATATTATAACGTTGATTTTATAGTTCTACAATAGTTCAAAACTATTGTGCTCGGATAGCAAACAGTGGAGTGATTCCAGGGTTCATTAAAAGTCAAGGAAGATATTTTCAAATTAACAAGTTTATTTTAACGTTAAAGTTTCTCAATACAATTACAAATGTTTATTTCTAATCATAAGAGCGACAATATTTAAATATTATATAATTATAATCGTTTAACTCACAAAGAGAATACTGAAAACCTAACCTTTAGTAAACCCAGCAACCTTCACCATATAAAATATGAATCTACAGACAGTTCTTGAGTCGAAAACGTTCAAAGCAAAGATAAATTAATTAATATGACAATGGTTACGTCAACTGAAATTTGATTAACGTCTAGTTCGATAAACTATCTTTGACAGACAGATGGTATTTGATATAATTGACATTCATCACTTTGACTTTTAACCGACGGTTGTCACTTTGAAAATTAACTGACAACTGGCGCTTCAACAATCAATGCTTATGTGTCACTTTAACGTTCAGTTGACGCAGCGTTTGTCGCTTTGAATTGAAAATAACGCGATGCAAAACAATTAGTTAAGTTCGTGACCCCTTCCACGACAAATGCTATGGCTTAACGCAGAAACCACACTAGCTTATGATAGGAGAAGTCTCACTCGAACTATGTCAGGCTCTATGCCGAGTGTAAAGACTATGCGCTATCTAGCCAGTGTCACTTCTGCGATGTCACCACAACATTCGAGATTAAGTGTCAAGAACCTATTCGGATTCTCTCCGAGATGAGAATGAATAAAATGAGCTCCTGCGGCCCTTTATATAGTAAATGGTTGCTAGGTCCAGAACATTTTTCTTAGTTACGAAATATCAAATTACTACGGATACGGGAAAAGTTCGTTCGTAAGGATGAATCTAATTTAACATCGTTAGTATGTGCTAACCGATTTGGAAAACTATTGGTTAATAACTAAAAGAAATAATTCATCGTTACATACCCCCTCTTCTTTAGAAAAAAAAATAATAATATTTTTTTTTTATCAAACAATAATTAGTCATGGCTGACAACAAGTAAAACATCAATAAATTGACACTTGTCACATGGAACCGCTTCCATGTTGAATCCTTATCTGACATCTTCCTGGCTCTAGGGCTCTCTCTCCAGATAGTTTTCGTGACGTCACTTGTATTAGAACCATTTCCCTAAATTAAAATGAAACAAATATTAATCATTGTTCAAACGACATCTTTCTCATGAACGTTTCTGAAAAATATACCTGAACTGTCTCATAAATATGATAAACAAAAAAATAAAACACTTTGAGGTCAGTTTGGAAGAAAAATTCTCGAGTACCACAAAACAATACGTGATATGGTTTCATTACCGTATCTACTATCTTGAGATTAATTCCTTTCTTTTTTTTAAATTATGATGACGTTTTATGTCATAAACCCTTTAAAATTGATTCGAACTAAATCATCCGAATCGTACAAACAACATTCATTTGAGAATCAACATCTTGGAGAGTATGCACTTCATTAGATGTTTGATCATCATCCGCTATATTTTCCTTGTATAATCCATCAGATCTGAGTGTTCCACCAAAACTCAATATGCAGGTGCAATCCTGTAGAATCATGTAAAGATCTATCCCATCTTCTGTGATTCATTCGCCATATTGGGCGGTTTCACAACTCTTTCTATTGGGTTACTTTGGGGAGAATAGACTGGAACGAATCTATGTTTAATTCCAGCTTCCGACGTGAAGCTTTGGAATATTTTACTATATAACATTATTTTACGAACACAAACGAATCTGGTAATTATTCTTATTTCAATTATTCCTATGATCACTTTTGAAGTAGCTTTCCTCATAGCTTGAACTTCCATCAACTTCATTAGACGGTCTTGTAAAGTTAACAAATGATTGAAAGCTTTTGACGTTTTCTGAATTTGGTAATCTTAATTTTGGGTTTCCTTCTGACATTGACATAGCTTAGATTTCTTTTCTTCTTCCTCTTTTATAAACTCGGCTTTCAAACTACCACAACACGAGGCTTCTATACGAGTAGCTCAGACTCTCATCCTCCATTGTGACTGTTCAATTATACGTGACTACGATCATTTACGATTCACCATTTACTGTGACAACGATAATCTACGATTCAACAGTAATCTATTACATGTGACTACGATCATTTACGATTCACTCTTTACCATGACCACGATAATATACGATTCATCGGTAATTCATTGTTAACAACGATTATTTAGGATTTAGGTTCTAGATCCATTTTATTGTCTTCGACATCCGCTATGGCAAGAAAATTTTTAGTAAATTCTGCACAAATACTTCAAACATTGGTCTTATAGTCTTCGATATTTGCTGGCAAGACTTAATTAAAACTCTGCACAAATGCGTCAAACATTGATACTTTGTTGATCCTATACCATTAACTTCCTAATTAGTTCGTTTTAACTTATCGATCCATTCAATACACGGATCTGATATTCTATTTTCTTCTCTATCTTCTTCTTCTTCTTCCATACCCATAAAAAAAATAACACTTATAGAAACCTAACTATGATACTGGAAAAATACTAGTAGTATTTTAAGGAATAAATCCTTTATTATGGAAACCTATCTAATATCAATACAATAATAATAAATTATCAACAGAGGCTTGATAATCATTCTAAGATGACTCGAAAGTTTGATAGTGACTAGAAATTGTCTCAAAATAACTTTAAAGTTCTTCCAAACTGAATCGAAGATTTTTCTTTAAATTGACTCGAAAGTATTTTTTAACAATTGACTTTAAAAGAGTCTAAAATGACTTGGAAAAGTCCCTGTTCGGGCGCCAAAAATCTATAACGTTGATTTTATAGTTCTACAATAGTTCAAAACTATTGTGCTCGGATAGCAAACAGTGGAGTGATTCCAGGGTTCATTAAAAGTCAATAATATAAATAATACAGGTTTAACTGACTTCCGGCGGCGTTGTCAGATGTATGCTATGCTGCTTTATCGTATTTGCCTAGAAGAATATTATTACAATCTGCAGTCTGTCGACGTATAAGTAAATAAGGAAATCTCATTCTGTGAGAATACTAATTTATGTCACAATTTAAGTTTCGAAACATGAAGTTCGCGTAAAAGTGAATTACTTTTTATTTGCTTATAATTGTTATAAAACATATTCTTTATGGGATTTGGCAAACAGTAGAAAAAACAATCTGTATGATTGGAAATTAATTTTGTAGTGATAGTGTGATAGTTTTTATTTTTAGTTCTCACAGATAGTTTTTTCTGCTATTTGTCAATTTATCAAATTTTCTGTACGAGATAGGACAGGATGCTGTAAAGAAATATTATTCAGAAAAATAAAACTGAATTTGTTAAAATTTTGCTCACTTGCAAAGTGAACCCATAAGGGTAAAGTTGGAGTATCACGTATTTTTAACGTTTATTATTATTTATATGAGTTCTCTTTTACACAAATTATTATTAATTAATCACCTTCTAGATTGTGTTAATATTTTAATGCTTTTCAAATGTATTAGACAATTATAATTTATTCAAAAAATTATATTTTGCTATAAATTTGTAATTTCCAACTTTTTTTAAATTTCACAATAGTTCAAAGAATACGAATTAATAATTACTTTTTCAATTACACCCCCCATGAGAACTATTGGGCCTCAAAATGACCCCATAAGGACAAAAGTAGAGTATCATGTATTTCTAGTATTTATTGTTATTTATTTGCGACTCTTTTTGCAGAAATTATTTTTAATTAGTCTCAAAAATGTTCTTTATTTTAAATATGAGCAGAAAGTCGATGAAAAGTTCAAAATTTCTTAAAACCTGCACAACTCTAGCTCTATTCTGTAGAAAGTTGGCTTTAAACAGGAATAAGTTGCTTAAATAATTTGCAGGTTTCATTAGCAAACTCTTAATAAACAAAATTGTGAAACTAAAAAAAGATGGAAATGCTACAAATTTGTAACAAAACGTAATTGCTTAATAAATTATAATTATTTAAGTAAATTAAAATTGTTTAAACAACAACAACAAACCTTAATGCCTGCAGTACACTCTCGCAGAGGCGTTGCGAGGGCAGGCGAGCGCGAGAGTGTACTTGCTGCTCTCGCATCGCCCCGTGCGCCCTCGCCTTGTCTCGTTAATGCACTCGCCTGCCTTCGCAACGCCTCGGCGAGAGTGTACTTGCTACGCTCGCATCGCCCCGTGCGCCCTCGCTTCGCCTCGCCTCGCCTCGTTAACGCTCCGATTTGTGTCGGTTTTTTGGCCACGAGTCAAAGGGAACACAAGCCGCGAGGCCGAGGGCACCTAGTATATTCTCACTTGTTCTCGTCTGGGGGAGCTGAATTTTTGCAAAAAGGGCAATTGTTAATTAAAAATTTGTTGCAACTTACCTAATTGACGAAAAAATTTTAAAATTATCGACCATAAAGATCTTCCAGATGAATTCAGAAAAAAATATTACGTCAAAACGCGACAAAACTCAAAGGCAAATTTTTACTCTAGTGCTTATCCAGTCGTTCTAATTAATCGTACTAATTAACTAATCGCTAAGTTCTATTCAACAAAAATCAAGTATTGTGAGAACGTGAACAAAAATAAAAACTTATTTTATTTTCTCTCGTGAAAAGTGACTTTTATTTCGAACTTAACTCATATACAGGGTGTTCAAAATTCACGGAACAAAAAGTGGGTGATAGTACATTGTCTTCTGTGCACGAATTAATTACAGACAGACAGAAATTGGTACCAAGATTCTTGTTTCGTTCATGGCTCGAAACAATAAAATTTTCTTTTGGCCCAATAAGGAAGATAGGCAGGAGCTGGAATGCACTGGAATTTTGAGCAAATTAAAAGATGCACCGGTTCCAATTTCATCAAAATATTTTAAAGTTTTAAATAACGATGAAATTGACACACTTTTTAACCAAATATTTAATAAGTAGTACGTAGTAGATTTTGTAACTTCTTGTTTTATTTCATTTTTTTAAATAGGTATTAAACATTACAATTTTGTTCTATTTTGTTTTCATTTGTTTATTTTCATATCAATTCGAAAGTTTATTATACTGTTAGTAATTAGGTCATTCTGATGACGAGAGTCATTCTGTGTCATTCCGATGATGCATTGTTAACATAATTTTTGTACTACATTACACAAAAAAACGTTTGAAAACCATACTTCTTGGAGAAAAATTTAGTAAACTTAACCTGAGAAACCTAAAATCTGGTGCCCATCATACATAGTTTAGAAGCATTTATAAGGCTAATTTGCTTATTAATTTATTAATTTTCTTTAAAAATATGGTCTGGCTGGGTTATTAGGCTACAGATGAGGGGGTTGATTGCCGTTCTGCAAAGATTACCTCATAACTAACATATTCTGAGAATTTTATCGATTTGGATTTCTGGAATAATATTGTAACAAATATTTTTTTATAGTCAAGGGAATATTTTGATGTCCATTTTATGTAATTTCCTTTATGGGCATTTTTCATATGCTTAACCAGCTACACCCTTTATTAATTCAGGCATGTTTCATTGTTATACAGTGAGGTAAATAATAATAATTAAAATCACATTTAAATTTTCAACACTCACTATTTCTATGAATTGTTTTCATCCACCATCTTCTTGGTTTCCAAGGATTTTCAATTTTATATTTTATATTTTTTGTATATATATAACATAATTAAAATATGCAAACGCACAATAAGCTGCAGCAGCGTCAATTTCAGCAACGTCCATGTCATTATTAGAAAATATTATTTTCAACATAATTTTTTTTCTTTAAAATGCTAGGAATCATGTCATGTAATTCAATACTTCGTCAGTATTAGCTAGAGGAGTAGTTGTTTTGATTGATTCTCCAATAATGAGTGTTTTTAAATATTTACCTAATTTTAATTTAATTAGTATATTAGCGTGCCCAGATTAGGGCAACAACATACAGAAAGTAGGTAATTTCGTAATAAATAAAAAAGTGTGTAAGTTGTGATTTGCTTAATACCTAAATAATATTTTCCAATCATGATAAAAGCAAATAAATAAAATTAATTAATTGTAAAAATATCCATGTCTTTCATTCACATTACTAAAAACAGAGACATTCGCCGAGCGATCTCGGCGAGAGTGTACTGCAGGCATAAAATATTAGGACAAACTGAAATCTGACTAATTCAAAACTATTTCTATAAAAAAATCTCAAATAAACAATACTCATTCTGAATAATTCTTTCTAAGATTTTGTCCTATCTCCTACAGAAAATAGTATATTGTGTATTTAGGTGTGAAAGCAGTACATTCCCGGACGACGATGCATCGAAGTTAGGGAATGTGCTTTCACACCGTTATAAATTAAGGAATTTGTATTAATGCATAAAATTTCTTCATTAATGAATAACATTTCTTCATAACAATCTAACATTTCTTCATTACATTTCTTCATTACAATCTAACTGCTTACTAATAAATGTAATTTTGATGTATGTGTAAGTGTAAATGTAAGTTTGATTGTTTGTCTGCGTGTATTTGTTTACTGTTAAAAATATACATAAAAAACCATACGGGAATGTTACCCGGCCTAGGCCGGGAAAGTAACATTCCCGTACGGTTTTGTTGATCGTTGCTTGGCAACGGATCTTTTCCGGTCTGTTTTCTGATAGTTTCTTAGCAACGGACTAAAATACTGGAATTGCGCATTTTTCGATCTGAAATCGCGCCGAAAATGTAAACATTGCCGGTCGATTTCAGAAAAAAGTGAAAGAAATTACTTTTTTTTGGTAAATTTCCAAGACATATGAATTGCTCATTTAATCATGCGTCGCTCCCTGGCACACTGTATATGCTTTCTTAGAAAATGTAAGGCTCTTACTGAAACGAGAAATTGGAGATTTTTTAATTTTTAGAACATAATAACATTGGAAATATCAACTTTATGAAAAAAATTATCGAACATTTCTTGTTGGAAATCGATAAAAAAATATTTAAAAACATTGTTTCATTGAAAAAATGTAATATTTCCTTTTGTTGTAAACAAAATTGTTTTAAACAATATCAGACCGGGTTACCGTCTGGTAACATGGATGCCCATAATCAGTAGTGTCTCCAGAACTGATTCCAACAAATAAACTGCGTCCGAAATGTATTCGAAACTCATACGCCCACACTGCCTGCTATATAACTAGACCTCCCAATTTTATAGACCAGTAACAACTTCGTAAAAAAAATGAAAATCGGCAAAGAGACCACGGTGTTTCATTTCTACATAAAAACTTTTAAAAAGTCAAAACCTAAACCACATTCCAATTTAAAAAAATATAAATGACTAAGTTTTAAAATCTAAAAAGGAAGTAACAGGACAAGCTTTACTTGAAAACGTTTTTATTGAAAATAAAATTATATAAAAAAAAATATTTTTAAGAAAAAGCTTTTATTTGAAAAAACTGTACTAAAAAGTAAAAATAATTTTTTAAAATTCATACACCTGGAAACCAAAAACTTTGCGGACGGTCATACTATCGCATAGTTACTTTGCTCAATTGACCACCCCCAAAGCTTTTGGTTTCCAGGTGTATGAATTTTAAAAAATTATTTAAACTTTTTAGTACAGTTTTTTCAAATGAAAGCTTTTTCTTAAAAACATTTTTTTTATATAATTTTATTTTTTACTTTTTAGTCTACTTATTTTACAGACAGACAGACAAAACCCTTTCATTTGATGCAAATGGCAAGGGAGTCGTGAAGAAAGATAATTTGCCATCCTAGGGCGTCCGCCATATTGGATTTATAATGGCGTTACATGGTTTATCGTATTTTACTCGTCAAACCCTTTCATTTGATATCCATATCAAGGGGGTTGTGAAGAAAAAGGCGATCTGCCAGCTTAGGACGTCCGCCATATTGAATTTAGAATGACGTCACATTGTCTATCGTATTTTACTCGTAAAAACCCTTCATTTGATACCCATATCAATAGGGTTGTGACTAAAAAGCCGATCCGCCATCTTGGGACGTCCGCCATATTGGATTTAGACCGATAATGGCTATACTATGTTACATTGTCACCGGACTTATACACGTGTGCCAAATTTCAAAGCTCTAGTATAATAAGAACTAGTCGAAATTCAGCTTGCAAGATTTCACCAAACAAACATACATTCATACATAACACATTGCAAGTTAAATAAAAGCTTTTAAAAAAATGAATACAACACAAATATTTAGCATTTATGAAAATGTAAACATACGTATTTCAAACCAAAATAATACAATAATGGTAAAATGAAACAAAAACCGAACATCAACTCTTCTCTGTCTATATAATCCCAGGATTATGTTATGTGTACTTTGTAGTTCTAACACATTATAGTGTAGGCAAATTAGCATTCTGACTAAATAGTTTACCGAATGAATGGATTTTCTGGAAAAATTCAAACGTATAGGTTAATATATTGTTTAAAATTTTGCTCTCTTCTAATTTTTTTGTAACGTACACATTTTCCGAGTTTTCAACAGTTTTTCACTATCAAAATGTATCTAAATTTTTTCATGACACAAAATGCATGTAATCTCTAAAATTGTAATTAATTTATATATATTTAATAGAAAAATATCTAATTTGTGAAGAAAAGAAAGAACGAAAAAATTTCTACTGCAGTCTCGTAAGCAAATATTAAACCACCTTTACCCTTTCAAATGGAAAGACGTAAATTGGACTGTAAGTCAATGAAGTCTACTTATTTTGAACAATAGATAATTACACAATACACATCCTTTAAAATATCTGTAGAGAAAATGTTTATGAACTAAAAAACTAAACATATGGTTGAAATTAATATATTTCGGAAAGGGTTTCTTACAATAGAGGCCTTACCCCACAAGCGTCCATAATAAGGCGCAATAAAACTGTCTTTCAGAAATAGCAATCCTTCATTTCAAAAAGACAAGTCAATTAGTTTCAGATACAACCCATTATTGTCTGTTTAACCGAAACTAGAATAACAGACTCCGAAAATGTAAAAAATTTAAAAATTGATCTATACAACTCTCTTAGCTGGTGTATTATACATTAATGATAATTTATATAATCAACACAATATAAAGTAGCTTAATTGAAAATATTAGATTCAACTATAATTATATAACATATATTATAAAATAGGCTATAATTAAAATATACAAAAATATTAATTTTAATTTTTGTCACGTTTGTTTTTAGCAGTTAAATTATTAAGTATTTTAGTATTTATTTTATTTTGTAATATATCGAAGTTTATGTCGATTTACGTGTATTTTAATATTGAGTAACTGCTATTCTATACTAATAAATTAGAAAAATTATCACATCGCCTGTTATATTACGATTTTACCTATGGACAACCTCTGTTTAATAATAATTAAACAGAGGTTGTCCATTCTTATAATAATAATAAGAAATATGCATGACAACGTACCAGCTGCCCTATTAATTATATACCAAAATAAACGATAATTAATGGACAATAATGAACAAAATAGTTCAGGTCGGTAAGTCTGTTAATCATCAAATGAAATCGCCGAGAATCGCATATTCGAAAATGCAATTTTTGTGAGTCAGTCCGTCAATTTCTTTTCAGTATTGAAAGTCACTGCTCATTCTTTTTGCCTGCCTAATGACATGCAAAATCATATATGTAAGTTTTATCTGGCTATATATAATTTTGTATCGCAAATTACCAAATATAAGCCACTTTTCGAGCGGCTTTTACACCGTTATTGTAATACATTCTGGTGATTAAGTAAAATGCTAGAATCTCTATAACGATTATTTTTTGTATAATTTTATAGCAATGTGTTCCAGATCTTTTTATAATACATACATGTAACAACTATTAAGTTAATATCTTAAACCGTCCCACAGGAAACGTGCGTACAAAAAATACAGACAGACCGATAGATACAATTTTTTTTTGCCCTCAAATTTAAAATCTCGATATTTCATGACATTCTAAACCGATTTCAACAAAAAAAATGAAGTTTTTTTTACGATTACTATACTTCCAATCCACTATTTGGATGTGGAAGTAAAATTTACGACTCAAATCATCCAATGTCCCAAATTGGAATACAAATTGTGCGAAAATTATTAAGTAATTATAAATACTGATTTAATGAAGCTAAAATATTATGACATGAGGGTTTATTGATACATCTCAAAGTGTATTTTAAATAAAAAGAAACATTTCTTATTATAAAAACACAATTTGTAATGTTAAATGTTAATAGAATTGAACATGCCTCAAGTTTAACAACAGATATTTTTCTTTATAGTAGTGTAAAATATTATAAAAAAATCTGAGGCCTTGGCTTCTAGTAGGTATACTTATTCACCAAATCCCAAATTTCTGTACTCTTACCAACTTGCTTTACTCGTTTTCCCCCATTTACCCCCCCCTCTACAAAATTAGCGCAAAATATAATCTAGTTCCAGATCTCGTCAATGTGTACCGAATTTCAAGTCAATATCTTGAACCGTTTCTGAGAAAACGTGCGCACAAAAAAAGTTACAGGCAGAAATTTTGTTTCGCTCAAATTTAAAAGCTCGATGTTTTATGACATTCTAAGCCTATTTCAACAAAAAAAATTTTTGAATTTGTTTTACGATTACTATACTTCCACTCCACTACGTGGATGTGAAAGTAAAACTAAACAGTAAAAAAGAGAATTCATTCGTGATTGTTTAGCTGTAGTATACTAACATTTTTCTTTGTATGTCTTACAAAACATTTTTTGCAATAAATATAAAATGTTTTTTTCCATGATTTTATTTTAAGGATAACTAAATGAACTATATTTCACAATAGAAATATGAAACATTTCATTTCTTGTTTCTTATTTATAACAAATTCGGATAAAAACATACATTATTTTTAATGAAAATATATGCCATTTGATTTATTACTTCCACATCCACGTAGTGGAGTGGAAAGATGTACAGGGTGCGCCACTTAAAACTGCCCATACTTGTAACTTTTTTATTTTTAAAGCGATGACCTTGTTGGGCACATCAAATTGTAGACATTTTTAAAGCCTTAAACACGCATACAGAGTGATTTAAAAAAATTTTGAAAAAATTGTTAAGAAAGGAAACTTAATTTCTTTGAATATTTTTTTACCTCACCTTGTACATGAAATGTGTTAATGTTTTCTTATAAAAGTTTTAATTAGCTTCAATTTATGTTGAAAAAAAAAGTTTTAAGAATAAAAATTCCTATTTTTAGTACATTTTAATAGAGTTTGTTTTTAAAAATATTTATTTCTTTTGTTTCTTGTTGCTGTTTTGTTACGTTGAGGATTGTTTGTGATATGTCGTTTACAAATAAAGCATAAAATTATTATTTACATTTTTTCAGTTATTTTAAAAAAATCAGGAGTCGGAAGGAGTGTTTTTAATTTCTTTCTCTAAAACCAAAAAGAATTTCGGATATGACGTAATAAACATAACATAAATTTAAGCTAATTAAAACCTTTATAAGAAAACATTGACGCAGTTCATGTACAGGATGAGGTAAACAAATATTCAAGGAAATTAAGTTTTCTTTCTTAACAATTATTTTAATTTTTTTTAAAATCACTCTGTACACATGTTTAAATGCCTTAAAATTAACTACAATTTGATATGCCCAACATGGTCGTAGTTTAAAAAATAAGAACGTTGCAAGCCTGGGGAGTTTTAAGTCGCGCACCCTGTAGAGTAATCTTAAAAAAAAATTCAAAATGTTTTTTGTTGAAATAATAAATGTCATAAAACGTCGAGATTTTAAATTTAAGAGAGAAAAAATTCTGTCTGTGTGTCGGTCTGTAACTTTTTTGTGCGCACGTTTTCTTCGCAATGGTCTAAGATACTGTCTTCAAATTTGGCACACATATGTTCCATGACGAGATCTGGTACTAGATTATGTCTTGCTCTAATTCCGGTGAAGGGTTGTGAGTTAAATAGGGTAAATAGGGGAAAACAATAAAGCAAGCTAATAACAGTCCAGTTTGGGTCAAATTGTGCAACAAAAATGGATCCTGGAGGTATTGTTTAATAGTGGATTCGGCGGCGCCCGGAGAGATTCGAATATGGATTCGGGCAGCGCCTGAAAATTGCCTTGGTATTCGACATGGTCCGGAAGTCACCTTGGTGTTTAGCCGTTCCCGAATATGGATTATGCAGCGCTCGAATATAGATTCGGCGGCGTTCTAATTTGGATTTGGCAGCGCCCGGAAGTTACTTTGGAATTCGGCGGCGCCCAAAAATGGATTCAGCGGCATTCTAATATCGATTCGGCAGCGCCCAGAAATTACCTTGGTATTCAGGCGCGCCCGGATATGGATTTGGCACTATCTTAATACGGATACGGAAACGCCCGGAATTTGCCTCCGTATTTGGCAGCGTCCGGAAGTTCTGGAGGTTTGGCTAGCATTCGGCAACGCCCTTTTATTAAATTTCTGTGACCAATTACTTCCACATACTAGAGTGCAAATATGATCAAGATGTTTTCCTTTAAAGAGACTTGGATGGGAAATCTGGATACGGAAATATTGATTCCTTAGGCAGGGGTTTTATTCCAAAAGCTACAACAAAGTTTGAATGAACTATTTTATCACAACTCAATTGAGAGTAATACTCCAATTTCGATTTTCATAAAAAAAGTAATCTTTTAACAAATAGCCATAACTTTGACAATTTTTATTGTAGAAGAACCGGAATGTATTAAATTGAATTACCTTTCAACGTTGTAATAACCAATTTCAGACCCTTCGGTTTTTATAGTAGAGAGCTCGCACTGCAAAATTCCTCTTAAAATTGAAATCTGTGGGAGTTTGGAAACTAAAAACTGCGACCGGTCTTATTTAATAGCTTATAATTAATTGTGTTTATGTGTAAAGTTGGTCAAAAATTGGCCTGGGAAAAAGGGCGTTATTCAAAATTTTCGAGATATTGACACTGAACAATTGTTACAGGTAAAGTAAATATTTTGGCACGAAATTATCGAAAAGTCTGTTGCGGTTGCTCCAAAAAAAATATTTAATAAAAGAAAAAGCATTGACGCTTATGGAGTTTTAAAACTTTGAACGTCCGTATCTCGCTTCGAGAACCTAAAAAAATTGTAATTTTTCATTGCATTTTAACGTTCAACAACCGATATTTCGAAAACGAGCACTCAAATCAAAAAATACCTCTCTTATAATATTGTAGAGTAGAGTTTCCCGCTTACAACGGTATAACGTTCAAAATTTTTGGGCGTAAGATAGCGTAGCAAAATTAATAAATGTAAAACAATGCACAGATCTATTTACATCGCGGCAGCCGACCGTCGATCTCCCTCCCTTACGTCGCACAGCCCGCGCGCTCCACTTATCTACTTTCTGCTTAGATTAAATAGGTAATTTATTACTCTCATGTATTCATATTAATGCCCAATATGCCCATAGAGATATGCCATTAGATTATATAATATTAGTATAAGCCCAAAGTGTTGAAGGTTCTATCAGTTAAAAGTAAATTCTTTCTTGTTAAAAACTCTGTCTAAGTTATAGGTCTGTTATTCTATTGTTAGTTTAATCGTATAAAAATTACTTTCAGTGTCCAGGTAAGTGGAATTTCCTAAAATTAAAAATTATATTAAGAACATAAATATAGGCATCATTTTAGTCTGATTTTCCATGAATAACTAAAAATGGACCGAAGTGGAAGTTCATCATCCAAAAGTGAGATAGTCAACATTTCGTGTTTTACAAAGAGAATGTTAAAAACTCTTTACCTACGATCACTACTGTAAATAGTAAAAAACACACTACCTGTCATCTATGTAAGTTGAATTTTACATATTGTAAACAAAGCGCACTGTAAACAAATCGCACGGTAAACAAAACGCACGGGACACGCAATTATAGGTGGCTTATATCGCTGATGCGGGGTTTAAAAAAACAAATGCGCCTACTTAATTTTCAAACGCTGTCAAAATTGACACAACATTTGTTGAATAATATTGTTGACTAGTAAACTAAATCTAGATTTTACTAAATAACTAAATAAATAAATATGATCGTAGGTAAAGTATAGTACATAATTCGAGTTGTAAGGCAATTACGCACTCATGGAAATACGCACTCGCCGCTACGCGGCATCGTGCGCAACTTTTCCATTCGTGCGTAATTTGCTTCTTACATCACTCATTACGTAATATACTATTAATTTGTGGAAAGTCTTCTGGTAGCTTAGTAAAGGGCTCTGAAAAAACGTTAAAAAGTCTAAGACAAATGTTACAAATTAAGGACAGTATGTATAAATCTAGCAATATTCACTTGCGTCAAGATATTGCTAACACTGAAAATGGGGACAAAATTTATTAATTTGACACAAATCGTGCTACTGTAGTAGTAAAAAAAAGTATTGAATTGCTGCGCCGAAAAATTGAAAAGGAAATGCTATTAGAGAAAATTGAAGTTTACAGAACCGAACCTCCAGTTTCAGTACGAAAGGAATATTTAATATACATGTGTGCTTTGTAAAAAGAGGCGTAATGATCAAAATGTATCACAAGTACTGACTATTAATATCGAAAGATCAAAATTTTAGCCCAAAATGATAGCTCTGTTATGAAACGCATTGGCGATATTGATTTAATTGCTATGGAAATAAAATATCACGCGAAATGCTTTTTAAAGGCTATTAAAGAAGGGTACAGATCTTCAGGTTTCTTCAAATGCAGAAACATACAGATTACATTGAAATACTGCTTTATAAAGAAGTTAAGTAAGTTTATTAAACAAAATTAAACAAAAGAGATATTCTGTTTCGTCAATATATGCTAGATATACAGATCTTGGAGGAAATGTATCAAAGATACAGTTAATTGACAAATTAAAGATGCATTTCAGTGATAAATTATTGAGTCAACAAGGCCTGATAGATCAGACATATATTTTGTCCTCAAAATGTTCATCAAAAGATGAAATTCTACATTCGCATATAGAGACTTCCAAGGAAAATGATAATCCAATATTTACAGGATATTCCGAATATTCCGTTCTGCATAATATTATTAATAATATGGACAACATTCCGGAATTTGATACATTCAAAAATTTGTACTTAACTAATATAAAATATATTCCTGAAGGTTTAATTTAGCAGAAATGCATGCAGAGATGGTGTACTTGTAGAAAACATTGTATTTCTTGGATAGGATCATGCAGATGGTTGGGACAAAAATCCTGCCTCAATGTAAATGCAGCAGTGAAATCGCCTCCTTCTTCTATATATATTGAAGGTGATGACGAAACCGAAACTGATTAGTGATTAGTGATTAGTCATTAGGTAGGCTATTAGTATTTTAAGTGGCTAGTACCAATTTTTGTATATATTTATTAAGGAATACAGGGAAAAAAGGCATCGCGAATGTAATAAAGGAAAGTTGTAAATAATGTCAGGTGCAGTCTTAATACAAAGTTTCATCCACATAGACAATAACTAATTTTCTTGTCAATTTTTATTATTAAATTTTTGTGTAAATTACATTGGCTGTGAATTCAAAAATAAAAAGGCTTACACGTATAGTTAAGTCCATCCGTGGACACACTGTATACATAAGCATGTTGTTTTCTTTACCTCATAATATTGTTAATTTGTTTCGTTTTATTCACATACTTTTTTAAGATTGTTATAATTTGTAGCATCAGAATAATATAACTAGAAAGTGTAATACGTACGTTTTGTAATTCGTTATAACACCCTGTCTGTTTTCTTGGTATTTCGTTTGAAGTAATATTATTGTTAAATAAAAAACAATAACAAAAAAAAAGGCAAATGGGCTAATAAAACGCAAACCACGGTGGTTGTAAGTTACAATCAGTCTTCCCAGAATATAAACATCTGGAGCGCGCGGGCTGTGCGACGTAAGGGAGGGAGATCGATGGTCGGCTGCCGCGATGTAAATAGATCTGTGCATTGTTTTACATTTATTAATTTTCCTACGCTATCTTACGCCCAAAAATTCTGAACGTTATACCGTTGTAAGCGGGAAACTCTACTCTACAATATTGTAAGAGAGGTATTTTTTTATTTGAGTGCTCGTTTTCGAAATATCGGTTGTTGAACGTTAAAATGCAATGAAAAATTACAATTTTTTTAGGTTCTCGAAGCGAGATACGGACGTTCAAAGTTTTAAAACTCCATAAGCGTCAATGCTTTTTCTTTTATTAAGTTTTTTTTTTATAGCAACCGCTACAGACTTTTCGATAATTTCGTGCCAAAATATTTACTTTACCTGTAACAATTGCTCAGTGTCAATATCTCCAAAATTTTGAATAACGCCCTTTTTCCCAGGCCAATTTTTGGCCAACTTTACACATAAACACAATTAATTATAAGCTATTAAATAAAACTGGTCGCAGCTTTTAGTTTCCAAACCCCCACAGGGTGACACCTTTTGCCCAGCCGTGCTCTCTACTATTTAAGTTATTCACGAAAAATACGTGTTGAAATTTGACATTTAGAAAGGAACGAAAAAACACAAAACCTTAAAAAAATAATATCTCGAACAATCTTTGAACGGGACTAATCTGAAATTTAAGGTAAAGTTAATTTCTTATGTTTCAAGTCGTACAAATAACAGTTTTTGACACAATTTGTAATTTTCAAGATATTTCCAGAAACCCATTTTTTAACGAATTGCTAGATACAACGAATCAAAAATCACGGTCATTTACATTCAAACTATACAAATTGTGCGAAAATATTAACAAAATTGTATGACTTTTATATCAACTTTATTATTCTAATTATAACATGTTGTTTGAGTGACCTATAATAATTAATATCATGAGAGAAATAGAAGTAAAAATTGTTGAATTACTTAAACACTATCAACAAAAAAACTAGCTCGAATTAAAACTAAAATATACTTTACGTGCAATATGTACAATATGTTTACTTAAAATAAACTGCAATTAAATTTTAATTTTATTTATATAAATATAGACTTGGGAAAAAACTTTGTTAGTTTAGATGAATTATAGTTTTACAGATATCTATGAACTTACTTTTAAAATCATGAGGTGTAGATGCTCCAAACTGATTAATTTTGAAGCACAGCGGCAAGTGTAAAGTAAAAAGTATATTATAATTTAAGCTATCAAACTTTGTCGTATAATTTTTTCCATCTTGTTAGTTTCAATTCGACAGCTTTATCTTTAACGGTGTCTTAGTAACTCTACAACTCTTTCAACCATACATTTTTCTACATTGAATTCGGAATGACGTCTAGAAAAATGTGCAAAACTTTCAAACCCGCATATAAACAATTGCAAATTAAGATTGAAGAAATAACGAGCTTCGTTTTTTGAAAATAACTCGAAAACCATTAATATTTAAGAAATTAAAAAGAAAGATTCTTGAAGAGGAAGAAATTTCCAATAGAAAAGTCAAAACTCCCGGTATTCTATCTCTATTATTAATAATTTTAATTTAATGTTGAAAATAAGGCTTCGTGCGGCAAACGCTAAGCCGTTACGAAACCGGCCGTAATAAGTAAAAATATTTTTTTGTGTATTAAATATTAATTTAAAAATTTTAAAAAACTATGGTACTATTCAGACATTTAAAGGAAAAAAAAATCCAGATTTTTCATAAAATGAGCCTATTGTTAATTAACAATTTTTTTTAGAGCTTACGTTTATATTTCAAGTCGGATAATTGTTAAGCAAAAGCCACTAAAATTATTACGTTTCCTTTAAACCTTATATCATTATATCAACTATACTGTACGAGATTATGACATTGCGATATTTTTAATTGTTATAGTCTACTTATTAGTTATTAATTATTTAAGCTAACAAAAAATTAAAAAATTTAAAAAAAAGGTTGACATTTTTTTTATTAATTTTAATTATTATTACTGGTTTTATATTCAAAAATAACATAAGATTGCATAAACTTTAAATTTTTAGTGTTATTTGTTTAAACAAATTTTATAAACAAATAGATAAATTACTTATTTTTGAAAAACATTTTTTGCCATTTTATTTGTTATAAAATATTATGAATTTAAAAAAAAAATTTTCTTAAAAACATTTTTTAATTGTTTATAATCATTTTTTTCCTTTTTTCATTATTTAAACAAGTTAATAAGTAAAAATTTTAGTCTTAAACCTCTTATTTGCAATTCTCCACAAGGTGGAATTTTTTTTTGTTGTTAATTTATTTGTTTATTTAATAAATAATTTGTTATTAACAACCTCCGAATGTGTTTATATTTTTTTAGATAGAAAAAAAATTAAAAAGAAAACAACCGTATACATAAACACATAAAAAAAATGTTAATATTTCTTATAGAATTTTAAATTTTAAATATTAAAAATGTTTTTTGACATATTTATGTATACGGTTGTTCTGGTTATTTTTTTCTATCTAAAAAAATATAAACACATTCGGCGATTGTTAATTAGAAATTGTTTATTAAATAAACAAATTAATTAACAAAGAAAATTCCACCTTGTAGAGAATTGCAAATAAAAAATTTTAAGAATATTTTTTTTCTTAATAATTTGTTCAAATGAAGAAAAACGGGAAAAAATAATTATAAACAATTAAAAAAATGTTTTAAGAAAAAATTTTTTTTTCAAAAATACGTAATTTATCTATTTCTTTATAAAATTTTTTTAAACAAATAGCACTAAAAATTTAAAGTTTATATAATTTTATAGTATTTTTGAATATGAAAACAGTAATAACAATAATTTTAAAATTAATAAAAAAAAATTTTCAACCTCTATTTAATTTCTTAGTTTCTTGTTAGCTTAAATAATTAATAACTAATAGACTGTAACAATTAAAAACATCGCAATGTTATAATCTCATAAAATATAGTTGGCATAAGATCCCTACGAAGCGAAATAATTTTAGTGGCTTTTGTTTAACAATTTTCCGATTTGAAACATAAACGTAAACTCAAAAAAAAAAATTGTATATAACAACGAGCTCATTTTATGAAAAATCGGTTTTTTTTCAACGGGATATTGTTCCTTTAAGTGTCTAAATAATAACGCAATTTAAAAAAAAAATTATATTAATACTTGACAATATAAAAAAATTGTTTTGCTTCTTACGACCGGTTTCAGAGTATCGTAATGGTTTAGCGTTCGCCGTGCGGAGCCCCATTTTCAACATTAAATTAAAGTTATTAATAGTAGAGATACAGTTCCAGAAGTCCAGACTTTTTTATTGGAAATTTCTTCCTCTTTAAGAACATCTTTTTTTAATTTCTCAATTATTAATAGTTTTCGAGTTATTTGCAAAAAACGAAACGTTATTTTTTTCAATCTTAATTTGTTTATAACTTTTGCACATTTTTCTAGACGTCATTCCGAATCCAATGAGCCCTCACTTATATTTTTACAAGCTTTATCAAGAATTAACACGTGTTTGAACTTGTGAATTAGACTAAATAAGATTCTTTTACATTAACATAATTTTGTAGTTTATCACGTATCTAAAATATTTTTGCTAATAACTTTTCTCTTACTTCTGTAGTTTAATTAAACTACAGAACACTATTTTACTTATAGCCTTGCTGAACCATTCTTAACAAAAGTTGTTTACAATCAAGAGGTACAAATTTCGTCCTCATTTTAATAGTTACACGAATTGTCTCCGCTAAGTTTACTTTTCCTAGTAGTAATATATTCGAGCAAACTAAAACATCTGGATCAACATGTGGTATATAATAACCTACTTCCACGGTGTTGCCAGCTGACTAGATGCCATCTAAACCGCTTCTGTGGTCAGCAGGTATTCAAAATGAATATTTTTCGAGCGACAGGCACGGCAACTAGTAGCAAACCGCTGAACTAAATTCACTAAAACTAAAATATTCACTAGGGTGTTAAAATGGGTCACTTGACCTCCAACTTAAAATAAGTTTTAATGGCATAATACGACATCTACGATGCCCCTGCGTTAATATCTCTAGCAGGTCAGATGGCATCCGAATACCGGATGCCATCTGACTCGTGGATGCCAACTAATACTTTATATATATATATATAATATATATATATATATATATATATATATATATATATATATATATATATATATATATATATATATATATATATATATATATATATATATATATATATATATAGGTATAGACGGTATATTGTGTAGCCCGATATATCGACAGGTCGTTCATAAGCCCGGCATTTCCCGAGTGTTTAAATGAACAAATTTATTAAATATGGCGATTGATATGAATCTTTTCTAATAGGAAGCCACTAGGGGTAGCTAATTATTATTTTTCTTTCAATTATATAAACATGGCATATTTCAGAGCCCGGATATATTTACTGATCCTTTCAAAGCCCGCAGTATATAAGAATATAGCTAGCGTTCGTTCTCCGTCCCAGCGATGTTGCCAATGTAATCGGGCCTCAGTAGGTTATATTTTTATAATATATATTTCTTTGATGCATGCATCGTCACGAAGCACAATATAATAGGAGTACTTGCTATACTGCGCCACTACCATTACCGTTTACAGTAGAGACGCTAATGGAGGGCCAGTTATTAAAGGAAATATATTCATTCTTTGAACGCCAAAATAATATAACAGTTACGTTTTTTATTATTCATTGTTACGAATTTGAAGATATATTAGAAGAACCTAATAAAATATTAGGTTATTTTTTTATGCAAATAGACATTAATTATTAATAACTGATAATATAATTACTCCGTGGTAGGCCTATAAGTATTTAAATATTTTGAATTTGTCCTCATTTTTTGTTTTCCACTTTTAAAGTATTGCTTTATTAACAGTAAAATAAAAATATGCAAAGGGGTAGAAATTAAATTACGTTTATTTACCTAACATAGATATATAAAACGAATTGTTTTAATAGTACAGTAACATCAGGTATAATAGTAAAAGGATCCCTTGATGCAATTTTTCTTTTGAAAATGTACTTATTTTGAGACAGCAAGTGACCTTTGTGTTTCCGAGTATGTGGATCAAATATGAGCAAAAAATAATTGCCATCAAATAACAATAAAGCATGAAGTTCTCTTTGAAGTATTTATAAGTTTTTATTTAATTTTATTCCACTGTCACTATAATACTTATAGGCTTAATTTTGAAAAAGTTATTACAATGACCTTTACTACGTACCAGCTGTCCCAAGTTAACATCAATTGAAAGTTGCATTATATGAAATAAGATTTCAGATTCAGTTTGTCCCACTGTGCAAAGAAATATCTTTAAAAATTAAAAAATATATATTTTTTAAATTTTAAAGTGTACAGATAATCGTATAGGGACAAAAAAGTGTCTTCTTTACAAGAGCTTTCAAACAAAAAAAAAAAAAGAAAATAGAAATCGAACCATTAGGAGCTGAGATAAAAAAACATTCATTGTGGCTAATGGCAACCATCTTTAATGGTCGCCATCTTGATTTTAAAGTGGCTCCCTATCTGGAAAGTTACCTTTTGGCATCAACTATGACCACAGAAAGTGGCACATCCCAATCAAAAAGTGCAGATTTTTGGCTTATATAGCCATGTACCCGACGTACTATAAAGCATAAAGTTCCCTTTTAAGTATGGCAAGCAAAAATTTAATATTTTCTTTTATTGATTATATGTTATATGCTTGCACTAATAAAAATAATAATTATTATTATATTACAGTGGCTAGAGATAAAAATATGCAAAACTTCGGAATAATGTCATATTGAATGGATTTCGTTCATTTTGGAAGTATAAGCTTCACAGAAAAGTTTCTATATTGTGCGGGGGCTTGCTAATTTATAGGGGGTAGATGCCACCCCCTCTCAGGGGGTGGCACTTAAAATATATATATATTTATTGTTGCTGAAGTAGAATCAAAGTTTAAGAAGAAAAGGTTCTATGCAATTTTTCACACAAATTTATAGTTTTTAAGTTATAACAACTTCAAAATTGCGATTTTAGCTTAAAAAAAAAGGTTTCCAAACGGCTTTCGTCAGGTATCTCGAAAAGTATTACTTTATCGAAAAAATGTTGCAGACCAATTACATAAAGTACAAACTGGGAATTAATTATATTTTTTGTTTATTGATGTAGGATTAATAAATTCGGAGATATTTAAGTTTACATTTGGCGCCCAAATGTTCATAAGATAATTATTTAGAGTGAGATTTAAATATCTCAGAAACTGTGACACATACGCCAAGGATGCTAGTAAGTAGAATAATTGGTTATTAATTAAGCTTTCAACTGTTTTTTTATTTGTTTCTATAGCATAAAAAACAAAGAAGTTATGACCGAAGCAATGTGCGTCTACACATTTTTTTTTTAAACAACGTCGCCATTTTGTTACTGTAATTAGCCAGTAATTAAAGAAAGGAATTTCAAACACTGTTTCTCATTAATATATAGCATGACGTAGATGTCAAATTTTTTAGTTTGTATACAGCACTTGCTTTAGAAAAAAATACAGTTTAAACTATAAAGGTATTTTCGATAAAAAGGTATTTTGTTTTCCTTTTCCAAATAGGTATCTCAATAAATATTAGTTTTATTGAAAAATGGGTAGAAACCAAAAATAAAGCTCATAAACTGATAATGAATTTAGCTTGTTTATTTATTTACATAGATTTAATAGTTTCGGAGATATGAAAGTTTACAAATGGTGTCCGAACGTTTATAAATCGTAAAATGCAGTTTAAATATTAAATATCTCAGAAATTGAGACAGATTTTTTACTCGTTCCTGTAGCATAAGAAGTAAAGAAGTTATGATGTAAAAATGAGCGTATTTATATTCTTTTATATAAAAAGGTCGCCATTTTGTTACTCTAATTAGCCAGTAATTTAAAGAAATTGTCTCAAATACAGTTTTTCGTTAGGATGTAGCATTACCTAGATGTTCAAATTTTTTTGCTCATTTAAAGCACTTGCTTTAGAAAAAAATGCATTTTAAACTTTAAAGGTAATTTCGAAACACTTGGATACCAAATATAAACTTAAATATCTCCGAAATTATTAATCCTACATCAATAAACAAAAAACATAATTATTTCCCAGTTTGTACTTTCTGCAATTGGTCTGTAACATTTTTTCAATAAAGTAATACTTTTCGAGATACTTGACGAAAGCCGTATGGAAGTACCTTTTTTTAAGCTAAAATCGCAATTTTGAAGTCGTTATAACTTAAAAACTATCAATTTATGTGAAAATTTGCATAGAACCTTTTCTTCTTAAAGTTTGATTCTATTTCAGCTCCAATAAATATATACAGTGTGTCTCACTTTTCATCACTACACCCCAATATCTCGGCCATTTGTTGGTCGATTTAGATCAAATTTGGTATACTTCTTTTGCTTCAGATTGTAATTAAAAAGTTATTTAAAAATTTTTTTTTCGAAATTAAATACGCCTACTATGATCAAAAAAATTTGGCAAAAATTAGGAATTTATATCAAAAAAATCATATCTAAGATTTCAATAATAATCACCCTACTATTCGAGTTATTTATTGTCGGATATTTACATAACTTGGTAGTGGTGTAATAATGACGCTAATTAAGCACTAGGACACTATTATGAAATGAATATTTGAAAAATGGTGGCTATTTTTTAAAATACTTAGAACTCGGCATACCAATATCTTTGTTAACATGGAGTGCTTTGGAATGGATTTGATAATTCTTATTATTTCAATTTTATCAGCAATAGTTAATTGTTGTGCAGCCATGTTTAAGTTTAATTTGACATTCGATGCAATTGTCAAATCTATTCCAAAATACTCCATGTCAACAAAGATATTGGTATGCTGAATTCTAAGTATTTTAAAAACCGCTGCCCAAGGAATCACTACTTCCACATCCGGATTTTCTATCCAAGTCACACAACGAAAAAATTTTGTATCTGGAAATAATTGTTTATGGAACTTTAATAATATAATATTTGAAATCCTCTACCCCAAAAACCCATAAAGCGATACCCCACATCGGTAGTGGGGTGAGGGTGGTGACAGGGGGTGGGAGTGGGGAGGTGGATAAAGTAAAAAAATATTTTGAGGTTTCTGGTTCTTGTACATACACTAAATCACATTTTTTTTTCATTCCCTTTAATAATGGGGTGGGGGTGGTAATGGGGGTGGCTAATGCCAAAATTTTTTTTGAGACCTTAGCTTCTCTTGTCTCTACTAAATATCAATTTCATGAACTCTTACCTACTTGATTTACCTATTTACTCCAAATTTACCCCAATTTACCCCCCAACCCTTCGACGGAACAAGATGAAAATATAATCTAGTTCTAGATCTCGTTAAAGTATATATGTGTACCAAATTTCAAACGGTTCCAGAGTAAACGTGCGCACAAAAAAAGTTACAGACCGAGAGACCGACAGACCGACAGACAGACAGAAATTTTTTTTTTCGCTCAAACTTGAAATCTCGACGTTTCATGACATTCTAAGCCTATTTGAACAATAAAAATTTTTAAAAATTTTTTTGTCGTTACTATACTTCCACTGGATGTGGAAGTAAAATAGCTACAATTTTTCAAATATTCATTTCATAATAGTGTTTTGGATAAAAAATGTGTCCTAATGCTTAATTAGCGTCTTTATTACACGACTGCCAAGTTATGTAAATATCCGACAATAAATAACTCGAATAGTAGGGTGATTATTATTGAAACCTTAGATATGATTTTTACTTCCACATCCAGTGGAAGTACAGTAACGACAAAAAAATTAAAAAAAATTTTTATTGTTCAAATAGGCTTAGAATGTCACGAAACGTCGAGATTTTAAGTTTGAGCGAAAAAAAAATTTCTGTCTGTCGGTCTGTCTGTAACTTTTTTTGTACGCACGTTTACTCTGGAACCGTTTGAACTAGATTATATTTTCATCTTGTTCCGTCGAAGGGTTGGGGGGTAAATTGGGGTAAATTTGGGGAAAATAGGTAAATCAAGCAGATAAGAGTCCATAAAATTGGTATTTAGTATATACAAGAGAAGCTAAGGTCCAAAAAAAAATTTTGGCATTACCACCCCCCCACCCCGCTACCGATGTGGGGTATCGTTTTATGGGTTTTTGGGGTAGAGAATTTCAAATATTATATTATTAAAGTTCCATAAACAATTATTTTCACATACAAAATTTTTTCGTTGTGAGTGACTTGGATAAAAAATCTGGATGTGGAAGTAGTGATTCCTTGGGCAGCGGTTTTTTTTTAAAGGAATGAATATTTTTTAACGAAATTTGGTATACAAGGGTTTTAGGTCATGCCGAACAAGATTCTGTAAAAACAAAAACCCTATCTCAATCGCTAATATAAATTCCCAATTTTTGCCAATTTCTTTTGATCATAGTAGGCGTAATTAATTTCGAAAAAAAAATTTTTAAATAACTTTTTAATCACAATCTGAAGCAAAAGAAGTACACCAAATTTGATCTAAATCGATCAACAAATGCCCGAGATATTGGGGTGTAGTGGTGAAAAGTGAGACACACTGTATATACAGTGTGTTTCACTTCTCGTGAAGACACCCCTGTATCTTTTTTATTTGTTGTCGAATTAATTTCAAATTTTTATCAGCCATGCACGTCCATAAGGTGACTTTATTCAACATATAAATGCGTCTAAATCTAAAACGCCGGCCTACTGCGATAAAAAGAAAATATCAATTTTCGAGAAATCATAGTAGGCTTAGAGATAGACAAAAATTTTGTTAACAAAAGTTGTTTGGAATCACTTGATATGTTCCCCTGTAAAATTTTGTGAAAATCGGAATATTTTCAAAAAAAAATTTTTTGTTTCGCTTCTCGTGAAGACACCCCTGTATCTTTTTTATTTGTGGCCGAATTAATTTCAAATTTTTATCAGCCATACAAGTCCATAAGGTGACTTTATTCAACACATAAATGCCGTCTAAATCTAAAACGCCGGCCTACTGTGATAAAAAGAAAATGTTAATTTTCGAGAAATCATAGTAGGCTTAGAGATAGACAAAAATTTTGTTAACAAAAGTAGTTTGGAATCACTTGATATGCCCCCCTGTAAAATTTTGTGAAAATCGGAATATTTTCAAAAAAAAAAATTTTGTTTCACTTCTCATGAAGACACCCCTGTATCTTTTTTATTTGTGGCCGAATTAATTTCAAATTTTTATCAGCCAAACAAATCCATAAGGTGACTTTATTCAATACATAAATGCCGTCTAAATCTAAAACCCCTGCCTACTGCGATAAAAATAAAATGTTAATTTTCGAGAAATCATAGTAGGCTTAGAGATAGACAAAAATTTTGTTAACAAAAGTTGTTCAGAATCACTTGATATGTCCCCCTGTAAAATTTTGTGAAAATCGGAATATTTTCAAAAAAAGAGAACACATAAAGAGAACTTTTTCCAACAAATGAAAGTTGTGAACAAAAATCAGCATTCAATAAAACACTAAAAGGGCTTTTTATTTTCACATATCAAGTTGAATGTAATATCTTTTCTTTTTTTCTTTTTGTTATCTCTCTTCTGGAGGAGTAACTCTCTATCATATCCTTCCTCCTTATCGGCTCAGAAATTTAGGAACATGGACGGTTTTATTGCGTTGAATGTAAAGAGTGCCGTGAAATTAACTGTCAATATGTATTGTTTTATTTATTTCGTCATTGCTTTCATGACAGAAGTGATTGTTGTTATTTTCTGTGGAGTTTGTTAGTTTTTCTTGTTTTAATAATTTTATTCATACTAAAGTTTCCTTATTTCATATCTTTTCTCATAATGGTTAGAATACTTTTAACTACTGATGAAAAAATTGAAATAATAAAGATAGTCGGTGAAAATGTACGGTCTTCAAGAGAAGCAGCAGAAGAATTTAATTTAAGACATCCTCTAAGACAACCAATACACCATGGTACCGTAGCAAGAATATGTCACTTGTTCAATACAACTGGCAATGTGCTTAAACCGAGAGTACATCTTAATCGAAATCACGGAGATGATAATGTTATATTAGCGGCGTTTAACGCCAATCCCACTACCAGTCTTCGAAATATGGCTCGTGACCTTAATTTGTCGGCATCAAAAATTTGGAGATGTTTAAAACGCCATAAGCTACAACCGTTTAAACCAAAATTTTTACATACCTTGGAGGAAGGTGATGAAGAGAGAAGATTAGAATGTTGTTTATGGATCCAAGGTAATTATTTAAACAATAGAGACTTCTTGAAGAAAGTAATTTTCACGGACGAGGCAACTTTCTCCACCAACGGGGTAGTGTCATCACAAAACTCTAGGTTCTGAGCAGTAGAAAATCCTGATTGGATAATAAATTGTAAAAGGCAATATTCCCAGAAAGTAAATGTGTGGTGCGGAATTTTTAACGAAACAATAATAGGGCCGTTTTTCTTTTTTCAAAATATAAATGCGTTAAATTTGCTAGAATTTTTAAATAATGATCTTTGGAATGCAATTGTTGATTTTCCTTTGGAACAATTGTATTTTCAACTCGACGGAGCATCTATCCACAATTCCGTAGTAGTGAGAGCATGGATGAATGAACATTTTCCCCAAAGATGGATAGGACGAAATAGCCCTTTAATACATTGGCCACCCAGATCACCTGATCTCACTCCAATGGATTTTTATTTTTGGGGTCACATTAAAAACAAAGTTTATATGACCAGACCTCAAAATATAGAGCAGCTTTGTGAGAGGATAAGGCAAGCATGTTTAGAAGTTACAGCTCAAGAACTGCGAAGAGTTGTAAAAAATAACAGAAAACGGATTGAGAAGTGTATTACACTTGAGGGTGGGTTAGTGGAAAGGGGCGCAATATAATAAATAAGTAAAAAAAACCATTAACTTCTTTTATTTTTGAACTATTCTAACACTGCGGCTTTTGCTTTATCTGTATTTTTTTTTTCCGACAATATTATCATTCATTATTAGTAGTCTTCTCTGTAAAAACAACGGCCCTTTTCAGGGCCACCAATTTAATTCAAAAAGAATTCGTTATATGACAGCATCCTACCAACCTACATATTGTTGACAGATGTTAAAACTCATTAAAGTAATTAGATTTTAATTTTAATTATTCTAAGGCCGGCATTTTAGATTTAGACGACATGGGGCGTATGAAGTGATCCTGAACAACTTTCATTAACAAAATTTTTGTCTATCTCTAAGCCTACTATGATTTCTCGAAAATTAACATTTTCTTTTTATCGCAGTAGGCAGGCGTTTTAGATTTAGACGGCATTTATGTGTTGAATAAAGTCACTTTATGGACTTGTATGGCTGATAAAAATTTGAAATTAATTCGGCCACAAATAAAAAAGATACAGGGGTGTCTTCACGAGAAGTGAAACAAAAATTTTTTTTTTTGAAAATATTCCAATTTTCACAAAATTTTACAGGGGGGCATATCAAGTGATTCCGAACAACTTTTGTTAACAAAATTTTTGTCTATCTCTAAGCCTACTATGATTTCTCGAAAATTGACATTTTCTTTTTATCGCAGTAGGCCGGCGTTTTAGATTTAAACGGCATTTATGTATTGAATAAAGTCACTTTATGGACTTGTATGGCTGATAAAAATTTGAAATTAATTCGGCCACAAATAAAAAAGATACAGGGGTGTCTTCACGAGAAGTGAAACAAAAATTTTTTTTTGAAAATATTCCGATTTTCACAAAATTTTACAGGGGGGCATATCAAGTGATTCCGAACAACTTTTGTTAACAAAATTTTTGTCTATCTCTAAGCCTACTATGATTTCTCGAAAATTGACATTTTCTTTTTATCGCAGTAGGCCGGCGTTTTATATTTAAACGGCATTTATGTATTGAATAAAGTCACTTTATGGACTTGTATGGCTGATAAAAATTTGAAATTAATTCGGCAACAAATAAAAAAGATACAGGGGTGTCTTCACGAGAAGTGAAACACACTGTATATATTTTTTGCCACCCCCTGAGAGGGGGTGGCATTCACCCTCTATAAATTAGTAAGCCCCCGCACAATATAGAAACTTTTCTGTCAAGCATTTACTATTATACCTCCAAAAATGAACTAAATCCGTTCAATATGACATTATTCCGAAGTTAAAACCTCTAGTTACTGTACTATTAGTGCAAGCATATAAAATACATGTGCCCGACATTAATTAGTCTTCGCAGGTCATGCTCTTAAAAAGGAATTTATGTGATATTATTTTCTTTTCTTTCTTTTCGGGTTCAAAAGTTACTAACAATAATTGCAACAAAATATGCTTTTTCCTTTGAAAATTAAGCAAGATAAGGCAAAACAATATACGTAACTTTTCGGTAGAGCATAAAATTCTCTCGTATAATGGTTATAATAAAAAACGGTACATCTGATAGTTAAATTATCGTTATTAAAGGTAATATAATATTTATATTTTATTTTATATAATTGTATATAATTGTTTAAAAATTTTGTTTAATAGTTTTCTCATTCTAATGTAATACTGCGTACAGTCATAATATGTTTTCTTAATGTATATGTGGAAGCTAGTTTAGGGTGACCTCTTCCTTTTGTGTGTAAACTCTTTTGTGCACCTTTTTTTCTTACATTCTTCTACCTACATTCAACTTAAATTTGGTGACAGTTGCTTTCTTGCACAGAGCAATAAAACAATTAAAGCGTCTCAAATGCCAAAAGAACTGTTGCCAATGGTATACAAAAGCTACACAACGCCTGTTTAAAACAAGATAGAGTTATATTACAGTATTTAGCCATAAATCGAAAATTATTAGTCCTAAATTACTATGACGAAAATAAAATGGATAAATGAAGTATAAAGAATTATTTTAGAATTTGTTAAAATTAAATAATCAAAACATTAGAATACATTACAACAAATTAACTGAGAAGTTGGAAATTTAAAATAAAATGAAAGTCATTGTTTATAAGAAATGCTTTAGTACAGAAAAAATAATTTTCAATTCCGTAAAAATACATGGCGAAAACTGCAGTCCTAGAGGTAATGACGTATACTTCACGAAAAGAATTATTTGTAAATGGTACAAATTTTGTTCTTTATTTTTTGAATAGACACGTGATATTTTTAACATCAATATTTTATAGACAACTCGAAAAATAAAGCAATAAAAGATATAATTTCATTCACTTTCGTTACAGATTTATGCATTATTACACTACATTTCTTAAATTATACAGACAGTAATTTTTACTGGTTTTTATTTTCTTGCTAGTTAACAAATTATCAGAAAGTTTTTTGACTATTTTTATTCAATGCTTAGATTTAGTTCAGGACTTCTTGTTGCACTTGTTACCACACCAAAATCAAAAACAAACTAAAATAATAAAATCGCGGCAGAAAGAATTCCTTAATCACCTTTTTTGATGCTGTCATAAAGTTGTTTAGGGCAAACGCTCTGCTGTTTTCCCACTAATATTTTCGTTAGTGTTTTCTAACTGTGATTAAAATATACCTTTTTTATCTAAATATGTAGGTATATTATTTGCCTACATGTAATAAAACAAGAATAGCAGTAGGCTATGTTTTGATTCTAACATGTGTTAAATAAAATGGACATTTGTCTGCATAACCAAAAATTTTAAGTTTATGTAATCTTATAGTATTTTTGAATATTAAAAAAGTAAGAGTAATTAAAATTAATAAAAAAAATTTTTTTCCTTTAAGTTTTTAAATAATAACATAACTTTTATGAATTTTAAAATTAATATCTAATAACAAAAAATATTTTTACTTGTTCCGCACGGTTTCAGAGCATCGTAACGCCTTAGTGTTCGCTGCGTGGAGCTTTATTTTCAACATTAAATTAATGTTATTAATAATCTCGTTAATAATAGATGTAGAGTTTCGGGAGTCGGGACTTTTTTATTGGAAATTTCTTCCTCTTTAAGAATCTTTCTTTCTTTAAAATTTTTAATAGTTTTCGAGTTATTTGCAAAAAACGAAACTCGTTATTTTTTCAATTTTCATTAGTTTATAACTTTTGCAATTGTTTATGTGCGGGTTTGAAACTTTTGCACATTTTTCTAGACGTCATTCCGAATCCAATGCAATCAAGGTAGGCGCATGACGTCAGATGCACCATGCAGGGAGACCGACTACAAATATAAATTCAAATAACCATCATAAAAATATATGTGTTTATTAATAAAAAAAACCGCTGCCTAAAAAATCACTACTTCCACATCTAGATTTTCCTGCCCAAACCTTTTACAGCAAAAAAATGTCGATACTATATTTGCAATCCACTGTGTAAAAATAATTGTTCATAGAACTTTGATAATATAATATTTGAAATGATAATATAATATTTGAAATGGTAGTGGCAAAAAATTTGGAGGCTCTTGTACACATAAATCACAATTTTATTTTTTTATTCCCGTTAATAATGTGGTAGAGGTGGTGGCGAGTGCCAAAAAAGTATTCAGGCCTTTTGTTCATTTATACACACTAAATCACAATTTTATCTTTTTATTCCCTTCCATAATCACCTTCAATAATTTGAGCAAAAAAATTTTTTTTACGATTACTATACTTCAACTCCACTACGTGGAATAGAATAGAATAAAACGATTCAAGTTAGCCCATAAAAATTGTGTTTTTTTAGAGACCATGTAGGCTTAACAGGGAACCAAGACAGATCACGTCATGCAGTTAGGTGCACCATACAGTAAAGGGAACCTGACTTAAAAAACCGCTGCCTAAAGAATCACTATTTCAACATCCAAGTCTCCTACAAAGAAAAAAAAAGGTTGATACTGTATTTGCAGTCCATTATGTGGAAATAACTGATCATAGAACTTTAATAATATAATATTTGCAATCGTCTACCACAAAAGCCCATAAAACAATATGCCATATCGACAGGGGGTGGTAGTGGGAGGTATAGCTGATGCAAAAAATTTAGGCCTTTGGTACTTGTACACACACAAAATCACAATTTTATTTTTTTTCGTCCTTTAATAATGGGGTAGGGATGGTAATGGGGGTGGTAGTGGAAGTGGCTGATGTCAAAAAAATTTTGAGTGGGTACTTGGCTTCTCGTACATACACTAAATCCCAATTTTATAAACTCTCACTTGCTTGCTTTGCCTATTTATCCCCCCATCCCAAACTTCAACGGAATAAGATCAAAACATAATCTATTTCCAGATCTCTCTATAATACACAGGTGTCCCTTTTGAGTTAACATCATAAACGGTTCCAGAGTAATCGTGCGCACAAAAAAAAATTTCACACAGATTTTTTTTGCTCAAACTTAAAATATTCGCATATTGGCATTCTAAGCCTGTTTAAAAAAACATTTTTTTTACGTTTATTATACGTTCACTCCACTATGTGGATGTGGAAGTAGTACCAGCTTATAGTGATTATGGACAATGCCTATCTATCCTTATAGTAAAACATCATTCTGCATAATAATAATTATTGTTTAATGACCGATATTTCTCCATGAAAATTTTAGTACTAAAATTATAATAATTAAGTATAGTATTATTGAATACTGAATGCAAAAAAACACAATCCTAATTTAGGAACATTTATTTGAATTTCTGTATTACACTTCAAAAGACATTTTAAGATGTTTAAGATGCTAACAACTATTCTTCTTTCATAACACTGTACCATGTATTTTATAATTCTTAGTAGGCATATGAATTTTTGAATTTAGAAAAATTGTTCGAATATGATACAATACTTGTGAGGTTAAAAAATTGATTCAAATAAAGAGCTTTCATTCATTGATTGTGACTTCATGAAGAAAGTATTTAAGAGGAAATAAGAATCGAACGTTATCGAGCCATTGCAACGATGCCAAATATCGGGCTATATAACGTGCGATAGATATCAGCTGTATAAGAGTCTTGGATATACAGGAACAGCGCCGCCTGACTCAGTAGTGCTGAACTAAAAGTGTATCTCGGAACATGAAAATATGACTTTTTGAAGCCCACCCCAAAATTTTTTAGGAAGGAAGCTAACGTGATTTGTGGCCATTTAGTGATGATATACACAGGGGTACGTTGATGAGCCCGACCCCGGGCTGCACAACGTCAAATCGGGCTGCACTACAACCGCTCAGTGTATGAAACGGGCCTGTATATGACCATGCATATCTCTCTCTCTCTCTATATATATATATATATATATATATATATATATATATATATATATGTAGGTATATACGGTATATTGATGAGCCCGATATATCGATAGGTCGTTGATAAGCCTGGCATTTCCCAAGTGTATATCTTAACAAGTTTATTAAATATGGCAATTATTGGGCATCTCTTTTAATAGGAAACGACAAGGGGTAGCTAATTATTATTTGTTCATTGATTATATAAACATTGCATATTTCAGAGCCCGGATATATTTATAGGTACTTTCAGAGCCCACTGTATATAAGAATATAACTAGCGTTCGCTCCGTGTCCCAGCGATGTTGCCAATGCAACTGAGCCTCTATAGGTCATATTTTTATAATATATATTTCATTGATGCTTGCATTGTCAAGAAGCACAATATTATATGGTTAGGAGTAAATAGTTGCTATACTGCGCCACTATCACTGCTGTTTACAGTAGAGAGAGATACTCTATTACATTACAGATAACCTAATAGAATATTGGGTTATTTTTGTATGCAAATTACATAATTACATATTAAATATTAATAATTGATAATGTAGTTACTCCGTGGTAGGCCATAAGTATTTAAATATATTAAATTTGGCTGCATTTGAAAAATTTGTTTTATATTTAAAATTTTACTTCATTTTTTGCCCGCTTTGTCTCATTCGCATTGAAATAAAAAGATAAAAATCATTAGAAATTAAAATACGTTTATTTACTTAACCGAGATTGTATTAATAGTACAGTAAAATAAGGTATCAATAGTAAAAGAATCCCTTACAGCTACTTTTATTTGGAAAGTGTACTTATTTTCGTTGAGTCTACAACAAGTGACTCTCGTTTCCGAGTATATGGGTCAAATATGACCAAAAATTGATTGATATCAAATGACAACAAAGCATAAAGTTCCCTTTTAAGTATGGCAAGCAAAAATTTAATTTTTTCCTGCATGATACTTTGTATTGATTATATTGTTGTATTGATTATAATAATTTTATATGCTTCCACTTTGCACTGATAATAATAATAACTATCATTATTATTACAAGCATATGAAATATTTGTGTCTGACATTAATGACTGACATGTCTGACATTAGGTGGCACTCATAAAAAATGGAATTGTGTGGTATTGTTTTCTGGTTCAAAAGTTACTAACATTAATTGCAACAAAACATGCTTTTTCCTCAATATTTTGAAAACACCGGCACACAAAAAAGCCAGATTTTCTTATAGTATTGAAATTAAGCAAGATAGGGCATGACAATATACAGTGTGTCGCACTTTTCATGCAGCCACCCTCATATCTCGCCCATTTGATATCCGAATATTTTGAAATTTTGGTGGTGACTATATACCTATAAAATGAGTCTTTAGACGTAACCACAATTAATTTTAGTCAAAGGCGTCCGATTCTAGGATGGAAAAAGTGGGTTGGTTTTCAGAAAAAAAGTATTAGCGATTTTTTTACAAGTTCTTAATCAGCACCTTTAGAAACCCAATTGTACAAGATTACATCGTAGTGAATTCAAAGATGTTTGAGACAGGGGCTGTCAAAAAAACTATTTTTTCAACTAAAAATAATTTTTATTTGTAAAACGGATTCTCAAATGAAACAAGGTATTCTACATTTTTTGTTCAGAATAATGTATTATAAAAGTATGAATTCATTTTACAACAAAATAATTGTTTATTTAGGGCCGGTTTTATAGGTTCTGTTTAACTTAGGTCTGATAGTTAACTCTAAGTTTTGTCAAAAAATACGTTTTATATCTCCCAGTAACTGCCAATCTTAAGTTTAAACACCAAACATACGTTTATGCACGCTTACGTTGATTAATTAGCAATATTTTGAAAGATGAAACTTCAAATTTCAATTTAACCTACAAATAATTACCTATTATATATTCTGTAAATAAAAAGTTAAAGAAAATGGACATTTTCGATATTTTTGAGGACATTTTATCAAGCGATGAAGATGGTGTTATAAATATAATAAAGCACCTCGTCGTGCACGAAAATTCTAAGAGAAACCTAATCATTTACAGATATGGAATAACAAAGAATTTATAGATCGATTTCGAATATCTAATGAATGCGTGCATATAGTATTAGAACATATTAGTCCACATTTAACTCCAACTTTTCGGTGGCAAATTGTTGTTTTGTATTTTTTTTTAGGGCTTCATATTTACATCTTAGATTTTTTAGGAGTTCACTTGATAAAACCATTTGCGGTATTAAAATCTTTCCCAAGTGCATTCCAGGCATTTGCTTTATCCTTCCACGTAACCGAATCACTTCTCTTGCATTCGATTACATCTTTACTCTTCTTAACTAATTCAATCAATAGTTTGATTTCACTGACGTTGAAATTTAAAGATCTTTTGCCACTCATCGCAAAAAGTCAAAGTACCAGTAATGAAAATGATATCAATCGCCAATTTGTCACTATGCTACCAACTAACAAAATGACGATAGAACTGACGACCTTGACAAGCACCTATAAAACGGCATTTTAGCGAACACTAAAATCTAAAGTTTAAACCTCCAGTAAAACTTCAGTTTAAACTACTGGTGAAACTTTGGTTTAATCTGTACCTATAAAACCGGCCCTTAATAAGACAAAAAATAAAAAGTAAAATAAATAAAAAATAAATTAATAAATAATTAAATAAATTAATTCATTAAATTAAATTAATTGCCCAATAGCATTTGTTTTCATGGTTTACTTAGGTTTTTATTGAAGATTATTTGTTAGAAAAATGGTAGGTATAGTAGGTAGAATTTTTGCCTTATTAAATAAATAATTATTTTGTTGTAAAATCAATTCATACTTTTCCAACACATTATTCTGAACAAAAATGAAGAATACATTTTTTTCATTTGAGAATCCGTTTTATAGATAAAAATTACTTTTTTTGACGGCCCCTATCTCCAACATCTTTGAACCCACTATGATGAAATTTTGTAAAAGTGCTGATTAAGAATATTTTACTAGTTCTTTTCTGAAAAAATCGCTAATATATATTTTTTTGAAAATCGACCTCCTCTTTCCATTCGCCTCCGTCTAAAATTAAATGTGGTTACGTCTAAAGACTCGGTATATAGTCACCACCAAAATTTCAAAATATTCGGATATCAAATGAGCGAGATATGAGGGTGGCTCCATGAAAAGTGCAACACACTGTATATGTACCTTTTTGTCAGAGCATAAAATCCCCTAGAATAATGGTCATAATAAAAAAACGGCACATTTGATAGTTAAATTATTATTATTATAAGTAATACAATATAAATAATTATATAAAAATTTAGTTTAATAGGTTTTCTTAGTTTAAAGTAATACTGCTACAGTAATAATATTTTTTCCTAATGCATATGGGAGGTCGAAGATAGTTTAGGCTAACATTTTCCTTTTGTGTGTAAATTCTTTTGTACACAATAAACGTTAATTTATTTATTTATTTTATTTACTTAAAATTGTACCGACCGCCAAATTATCAAAAATGCGGTACAGAGACGCTTGTCATTTTTTTTATACTCTCCTCAGTCATTTAAAATGCAATTAAAAATCTGAAAAAGCACACATCATCTGTAGGTTCCAGAAAACATTTTTCAAAACAACGGATTTTTTAAAACTTATATTGCTATTTGAATAAAAAAAAATGTTTCCTATTGTCACCACATTTTGCGGTTTTCGGGTCTTGATATAATTTTATAGAAATATATTTTTAACCATCATCTATCAATTTATAAAAATAAAAATTTTTACTCACGTAACGGGGTCATAAAATTATGAACAATCCAAAAAAAATTCGCGAATTTACTAGCCGATAAGTTTATGCATTCGTCAATTAACAAATAGAGCTTTGATATAAAATTGGAACTGGCATAATTATTATTTTCACATGAAAAATAGTTACAATGATGTTAAAAAATTGTTTATATTTAGGTGAGCGCGTGGTCTCACTCTCCAAGCGATCTGTTTTATATTTATTGCCGTACGCCCCGCTGAGTTAAGCGGGTGCCTTTTCTCTGGTACCTTTCTACATTCAACTTAAATACATCTTACAATGTCTGACACATGATGCTTTCTTGAATACAGCCCAATAAAACAATCAAAGCGTCTCAAGTGTCAAAAGAATTATTGAAATTATTGGCCTGTTTGAAGCACGATGGAGTTATATGACAGTATAGTATCTAATGGTAGGAAGAAACATGCCAATATGCACCAAAAAATTATATTTTGTAAACTAGTGCCTAAAGATTTATAAAAGAAACTACGGAAATAGCAACAAGAAAATATGGGGATAAAATAAATCGAGAAATATAAATATATCATATTTTTGATGATGTATCTGTATCTATTTTATTGATTCCAAAAAATATATGTTGTGATAATATGATATAGTAGTTAATGATTGTACTAAAGACATGCAGTGAGTGTGTCAGAACAATGTGATATGAAAAGAGAAAAATATATTAATTTTTTATTTTAAATGATCCCATTATCAAATGTCTTTTTCAATTCTCTAATAAGGGTGTCCCTATTATATCTATTGCACATTTTTTCGAATTTAAATCGGCCCAGCCGTTCAAAAGATATAAATTCTTTTCGAAATATTGGTATTTTTGATTACCCCTAATGGTGGAGTCAAATTAAGCATCAAAATAGGTGAATAAGGAATTATCTGGCTGCAGCAGTCTTATTGTTTGAATTCGTTCCAGTATATATAACAGCAAGTGTATATGAAGTTTTGCATTAAATCGGTCCCCATTGCTTGTAAAATTTTAACAATTTATTTTTAAACAGTGAAATTTTCTGCTATTTTCTTTATTATCTCCAGTCCTAGCAATCGTATCGCAATACTAAAGAGACCCATTTGTTCGCAATAAAATTTTAAATGAGCCTAGGCCTATGAAACACTTTCTGATAATTTGTTATTTTATAAAAAAATAATAATCATCAAAAAATTGCCTTTTTTGGTTATTTAAGAAATATAACGTAATAATGAATCAATTTGAACGAAAGTTGGTTTAGCTATGCCCATTACTGAAGTAAACCCTCGGGCCACAATATTTATTCAAACGGTTAAAAACCAATAATAATTTCGAAATTTTCATCGCGTTTAAATGCATCGATTTGTAGGACAACTTATTTTTAAAAATGTAGGTTTTTAAATGTATTTTACAATGGTATTAAGAAAAAAAATCTTCATTTAAACTATTTTTTTTGAAATTTGTTTATAATTTCCAAAATTATAGTTATAAACAAATTCAAATAATCCTGTGGATTTTTTTAAAGCTAAAAACGCAAACGAATTACGAAAATAGAAAACTTTAGTATTTAAGACGATAGCACTTTTTACCAGGTTGCGGACGTCTAGGTTTCAACTCCTGACCGCGAATATTGTTTTTTTTTATTGTATCGATGATATTAAAAGTTTTACAAAGCTGTGTCCATGGACATAATGATATTCGTTCAGATTAAATTGGTTCCTCCTTTTCGCGACAAAAATTAAGAAAATTATAAAAAAAGAAATGTGGTTTATGTTCTCATAACCGCTCTATTCAATGTTATTTCAAAAATTGTAATTTTAGATTATTTTCAAACATCAGAGACAAAGACGTAAGCTTTGAAAAACAACCACTCCAAATTTCAAAAAGAAATATTTTTTTGGTTTATTTATAAGTGACTTTAATGCAAAAACTGACGTATCTCGACTCTCGACCTCAAATGCAAGCAGACCAATATATTTTTTTAAGAAATGCTATATATTTCACGTATTTTCATAATTTGTTTGCCGCTTTTAGTTTGATAAAAAAGATCACAGGGTTATTTGAATTTGTTTACAACTACAATTTTGAAAATTATAAACAAATTTCAAATAAACGGTTTAAATAAATATATAATTTTTTTCTTAATACCATTGCAAAAAACAAACAAAAATCTACATTTTGAAAAAAAAAAATACATTTTCTCCTACGAGTCCTTAAGCAGTAAGCGATGAAAATTTCGAATTTATTATTGGCTTTTAGGTTAAAATTTCGCACGAGAGTTTAGTTCAATAAAGGACTTTCATTAAAATTGATTCATTATTACGTTGTTTCTTAAATAGCCAAAAAAAGTACTTTTTTGTGATTTTTATTTATTTATTTTTAAATTAACAAATTATCAGAAAGATTTTTCATAGACCTAGTCCTATTCAAAACTCATTGCCAACAATTCAATATTTTTATTTTTGTGACACGATTACTAGGATCAGAGATAATAAGGATAATAGCAGAAAATTTCACTGTTGAAAAATACATTTTTAAAATTATACAAGAAACAAAACTGCCTATAGCACTTCTACATAAAACAAATTAAAACAATAAAATAGCTACAGCCAAACAGTTCCATTCAAAATTTATAAGCGATTTAATACTAAAGACTAATATTTTATGAAATTGTAAGCAATCAAAAAAAAAAATTTTTTTTTGAGAACTTGACTTCTCGTACATACCCTAAAACCCAATTTTATCGACTCTTGCTTGCTTTACCTATCTACCCCCTTTTATCCTCCAACCTTTCAATGGAATAACACATAATCTATTTCCAGATCTCGTTGTAATATACAAGTATACCAAATTTTGAGTCAACATCATGAACGGTTCGAATCGTTTGCACAAAAACAAATTGCAGACGGAATTTTTTTCGTTCAAGCTGAAAATATCGATGTTTCATGACATTCTAAACCTATTTTAAATAAACTACGTGGATGTGGAAGTAATACCAGCAGTCGTCATGGACAATGACTATCTATCCCTATAATACGTAAAACGTCATTCTGCATAATTATTGTTTAATGTCCCGATATTTCTCCATGAAAATTTTAGCACCAAAATTAATAAAAATGAGGAATATTATTGAATCATGAATGCAAAAAACCACAAACCTAATTTAGGGACATGGACACATTAATTTAGTACAACAAATGGACAAAGCCAATGTATTTTATACTCGATTTTATATTTTGTTCTTATTATAATTTTTCTCTTTTGATATAAATGCTACCTACTTCTTTTTTTCGCTCTATTTGAAATTATGTATTACAATTCAAAAAACATTTTAAGTTGTTTAAGATGCTACTATTTTGCTTTCATAGCATTGTACCACATAATTTATAATTCTTAGAACGTATATACAAATTTTTGAATTTAGAAAAATTATTCGAATATGAAGAAAGAACTTTCATTCAACGATTGTGACTTCATAAAAAAAGTATTTAAGAGGAAATAAGAATCGAACGCTATCGAGCCACTGCAACGATGCCAAATATCGGGCTATATAACGAGCGATGGATATCAACTGTATAAGAGTCTTGGTTGGATATACAGGAACAGCGCCGCCTGACTCAGAAGTGCTGAACTAAAAGTGTATCTCGGAACATGAAAATATGGCTTTTTGAAGCCCACCTCAAAATTTTGTAGGGAGGAAACTAACATGATTTGTGACCATTTAGTGATGATATACAAGGGGGTACGTTGATGAGCCCGACCCCGGGCTTCACAGGGTCAAATCGGGCTGCACTGCAACCGCTCAGTATATGAAACGGGCCTGTATATGACCGTGCATATCTCTCTATATATATATATATATATATATATATATATATATATATATATATATATATATATATATATATACATATATATATATATATATATATATATATATATATATATATATATATATATATATATATATATATATATACACGTATTTACTGGCATTAGGAAGCCCGAAATTGTATGTTTTCCAGTTGATAGGAAGCCCGTGACCGACTTACGCGGCCCCACTTCGGGCTTAGTAAAACTTACGTGTATATTCAGCGATAAAATATAGTATGGGTCATTGACAGTTTATCTCGCTTCTTAGGGGGGGTTATTGAAGTCATTGCTTACCTTTCCACATATAATTTCAGTTCAAATAAATTACAGTACAAGTAATTTAGCGTTTTTACTGATATTTAGAAGGGCCCGTTAAAGTCGTTGTGTCCCTCAAAAGATACAGTTTTAGTTCAAAGAAATTCCGCACTAAGGGCGCCTACGAGAGCTGTATATACACTGTGGATGTAAGCTCGATTATCGGAAGCCCAGTATTTTAGTCGCACTATACGTGGCCCGTAAATTTGACAACAGTGTATCTGACAAAGGAACTCAAATATCATGTTATAATATGTTATTTGAGGAACTTGTAATGAAAGAAATCGAGGGTGCTCTTAAATTCGCTTTTATTAAAATCAAAGTGAAATAATTAAATTAAATTTAAGTTAATTTTAACTAATAATCAAATACAATTATTTCATTTAATTCAAACAATTACAATTAAAGCCAAAATATTGAAAAGAAACATATCGGAAACAACAAAACGCCAATTGTACTTTAAAAATCCATTTCAAATTTCCATCGGTGCCAGTGACACTTTCAACTACGGGATCAACAAATAAACGTCTATAGTTTTGCCATTTTTTTGTTCACTTGAAAAAATTGTGGAGAATAAAAGAAAAATAATTCAGATATAAATCAAAGATATTTAATTATTTCTTCTGTTTGAAACAATTAAAGTATATTTGAACTAAATGAAAATAGTAACAAGAAACACATTAGACGCATAGTACAGTATCTAGATGTTTTAATTTCGGAATAATGTCATATTGAACAGATTTCGTTCATTTTTGGCAGTATAATAGTAAATGGTTCACAGAAAAGTTTCTATATTGTGCGGGGGCTTGCTTATTTATAGGGGGTGGATGCCACCCCCAGGGGATTGCACTTAAAATATATATATATATATATATATATATATATATATATATATATATATATATATATATATATATATATATATATATATATATATATATATATATATATATATATATATATATATATATATATATATATATATTTATTGGAGCTGAGATAGAATCAAATTTTAAGAAGAAAAGGTTCTATGCAATTTTTCACAAAAATTGATAGTTTTTAAGTTATAACGACTTCAAAATTGCGATTTAGCTTTAAAAAAGGTAATTCCAAACGGCTTTCGTCAAGTATCTCGAAAAGTATTACTTTTTCAAAAAAATGTTACAAACCAATTACAGAGGGTACAAATTGGGAATTAATTATATTTTTTGTTTATTGATGTAGGATTAATAATTTCGGAGATATTTAAGTTTATATTTGGTAACCAGATATTTCGAAATTACCTTTAAAGTTCAAAATGCATTTTTTTTAAAGCAAGTGCTTTAAATGAGCAAAAGAAATTGAGCATCTAGGTAATGCTATATCTTAACGAAAAACTGTATTTGAGATAATTTTTTTAAATTACTGGCTAATTAGAGTAACTAAATGGCGACCTTTTTATATAAAAAAATATAAATACGCACATTTTTCCGTCATAACTTCTTTATTTCTTATGCTACAAGAACGAGTAAAAAATAATTTGAAAGCGCAATTAATTGTCTTTAATTTCATTTCTTAGCATGAGTGACGTAGGTATCACAATTTCTGAGGTATTTAACATTTAAACTGCATTTTTCGTCTTATAAACGTTCGGACGTCATTTGTAAACTTTCGTATCTTCGAAACTATTAAAGCTATGTAAATAAATAAACAAGCAAAATTCAAGTTTATGAGATTTATTTTTGGTCTTTTTCAATAAAATTAATATTTATCGAGATATTTGGAAAGGGAAAAAAATTACGTTTTATCGAAAATACCTTTATAGTTTAAACTGTATCTTTTTCTAAAGCAAGTGTTGTATACAAACCAAAAAATTTGAGCATCTACGTCATTCTATATATTAATGAGAAACAGTGTTTGAAATTCCTTTTTTTTTAATTACTGGCTAATTACAGTAACAAAATGGCGACGTTGTTATTAAAAAAATGTGTAGACGCACATTGCTTCGGTCATAACTTCTTTGTTTTTTATGCTACAGAAACAAATAAAAAAATAATTGAAAGCTTAATTAATAACTTATTATTTTACCTATTAGCATCCTTGATGTAGGTGTCACAGTTTCTGAGATATTTAACTCTCACTCTAAACAATTATCTTATGAACACTTTGATGCCTAATGTAAACTTAAATGTCTCCGAAATTATTAATCCTACATCAATAAACAAAAAATGCAGTTAATTCCCGGTTTGTACTTTCTCTAATTGGTCTGTAACATTTTTTCGATAAAGTAATACTTTTCGAGATACTTGACGAAAGAAGTTTGGAAATACCTTTTTTTAAGCTAAAATCGCAATTTTGAAGTCGTTATAACTTAAAAACTATCAATTTATGTGAAAAATTGAATAGAATCTTTTCTTCTTAAAATTTGATTCTACTTCAGCTCCAATAAATATATATATATTTTTTAAGTGCCACCCCCATAGAGGGGGTGGCATCCACCCCCTATATATTTCCGTCATAACTTCTTTATTTCTTATGCTACAGGAAAGAGTAAAAAATAATTTGAAAGCGCAATTAATTGTCTTTAATTTCATTTCTTAGCATGCGTGACGTAGGTGTCACAATTTCTGAGATATTTAACATTTAAACTGCATTTTTCATCTTTTAAACGTTCGGACGCCATTTGTAAACTTTCATATCTCCGAAACTATTAAATGAACAAGCGAAATTCATTAACAGTTTATGAGCTTTATTTTGGGTGTACCCATTTTTCAATAAAACTAATATTTATTGAGATATTTGGAAAAGGAAAAAAAAATTATGTTTTATCGAAAATACTTTTTTTCTAAAGTAAGTGCTGTATACAAACCAAAAAAATTGAGCATCGACGTCATGCTATATATTAATGAGAAACAGTGTTTGAAATTCCTTTTTTTTAATTACTGGCTAATTACAGTAACAAAATGGCGACGTTGTTATTAAAAAAATGTGAAGACGCACATTGCTTCGGTCATAACTTCTTTGTTTTTTATGCTACAGAAACAAACAAAAAAATAGTTGAAAGCTTAATTAATAACCTATTATTCTACCTATTAGCATCCTTGACGTAGGTGTCACAGTTTCTGAGATATTTAACTCTCACTCTAAACAATTATGAACACTTGGATGCCTAATGTAAACTTAAATGTCTCCGAAATTATTAATCCTACATCAATAAACAAAAAATATAGTTAATTCCCAGTTTGTACTTTCTCTAATTGGTCTGTAACATTTTTTCGATAAAGTAATACTTTTCGAGATACTTGACGAAAGCAGTTTGGAAATACCTTTTTTAAGCTAAAATCGCAATTTTGAAGTCGTTATAACTTAAAAACTATCAATTGATGTGAAAAATTGAATAGAAACTTTTCTTCTTAAACTTTGATTCTACTTCAGCTCCAATAAATATATATATTTTTTAAGTGCCACCCCCATAAAGGGGTGGCATCCACCCCCTATAAATTTCCGTCATAACTTCTTTATTTCTTATGCTACAGGAAAGAGTAAAAAATAATTTGAAAGCGCAATTAATTGTCTTTAATTTCATTTCTTAGCATGCGTGACGTAGATGTCACAATTTCTGAGATATTTAACATTTAAACTGCATTTTTCATCTTATAAACGTTCGGACGCCATTTGTAAACTTTCATATCTCCGAAACTATTAAATAAACAAGCGAAATTCATTATCAGTTTATGAGCTTTATTTTTGGTCTCTACCTATTTTTCAAAAAAACTAATATTTATTGAGATATTTGGAAAAGGAAAAAAATTTACGTTTTATCGAAAATACCTTTTTTTCTAAAGTAAGTGCTGTATACAAACCAAAAAAATTGAGCATCGACGTCATGCTATATATTAATGAGAAACAGTGTTTGAAATTCCTTTTTTTTAATTACTGGCTAATTACTGCAACAAAATGGCGACGTTGTTATTAAAAAAATGTGTAGACGCACATTGTTTCGGTCATAACTTCTTTGTTTTTTATGCTACAGAAACAAATAAAAAAATAGTTGAAAGCTTAATTAAACCTATTATTCTACCTATTAGCATTCTTGACTTAGGTGTTACAGTTTCTGAGATATTTAGCTCTCACTCTAAATAATTATCTTATGAACATTTGGATGCCAATTGTAAACTAAAATATCTTCAAAATTATTAATCCTACAATAAACAAAAAATATAATTAATTCCCAGTTTGTACTTTTTGTAATTGGTTTGTAATATTTTCTCGGTAAAGTAATACTTTTCGAGATACTTGACGAAAGCCGTTTGGAAATACCTTTTTTTAAAGCTAAAATCGCAATTTTGAAGTCGTTATAACTTAATAACTATCAATTTATGTGAAAAATTGCATAGAACCTTTTCTTCTTAAAATTTGATTTTACTTCAGATCCAATAAATATATATATTTTTCAAGCGCCACCCCCTGTCAGGGGGTGGCTGGGGGGTGCCTGAGAAAATCCGTAATTTCTTACATCGATATTAATAAATAAAATCTGATGGTAAAATTTCGATAATGGTATATGTATCAATGTAGATCAGGATAATATAAAACTAAATTCAAATTAAGATATCCTTTTATAAAAATTAAAGAAGAAAGAAGAAATATTACACTAGTTTCAAATTAGTCAAGAGGAAACAAGTAATCAAGAGGAAGCAAATTACAAGAGGAACTATAAAGCTTATCAAGTATATAGTGAACTACGAATTTAAATAAAAGTAAGCTTACTAAAAATAAATTAAGTCTCGAGCAAATGTCAATCAAATTATATTTTTAAATTTCTAAGTTAAGTTATTTTTGTCATAAACTAATTTTTATATTTATTATTTAGTATATTGTTACTAATCTACATTTCTTTATTTATTTAAACCCTGAACTAAACTAAATCGAATTAAACTGAAACTGCTCCTGAGATTTGAGTAACTGAATGCAGGCTAAGTACAGTTCATTCATGCTCTTAATTTAGGTATACCGAAAGGTATTGGCGCTCTGGGCTAGTCATTTAAAGAAGGTAGAGTATGAAATAAGTTTATACTTTTGAAAATTCAATTTACGTTTTATTCTAAATTAAATAGATACAATAAAGAGCATATCAGATTGAAGTCAAAACAAAATATTATATTATTGATACGGTAGTTTTAACATTCAACTTATAACTTTCGTTATATATCTTAACAAATATCAATAACGTAATAATATACATATATATATATACATACGTTATATAAAATTATACGCTATATCATCAAGATATAAAGCGACACTACAGACAGCATCATATTACAGTATTAGATAACAGCTTCCTTTGAATTGCTTATCTAGATATTAAGTTTCATTTTAACTTCTCACAATATTATGCTGATTAGCTAGCTTGCATTTCCTTTGTTCAACTTTGGCTGACACATCATTTGAAGTTTTTAAAGTCAATCACGCAAACAGTGATCTAACAAATGGCGCAGTGAGTAGGATCTAACTAACATCGCGTGTTCGGGAGCCTAACTAGTGGTAAACGTATCCAGCGGAACAAGGAGTCCATCTGAAAAAGGTGCCTAACCATTGGAAAAGAACCATTAGAACAAGGAGAACTTCTTAGCCGTGGTGGTGGATCCCAATCCTTTAATTAGAAGAACCTACTAACCAGATGAAGAAAATATTCACGTAAGTCATTTTAAGAATCATCTCGCTTACTTTATTCATAACCTATTTGAACAGTTCTATTGTCAAAGTGAAATCCATTCCTTTACAAACGCAACGAAACAAGTTAATTTAATTTTAAGTTTATTTATTTTCGTATTTACGAAACATTGTGTATTATACAGCTAATATACAATCCATTTACTCACGCAACTTAACAAGCTAATTTAATTTAAGTTCGTATCATACTGCTGATACGCAACCAGTTTCTTTTTGCAATCCAAATAATTTAAATACAAAGCAAAATGCAAACAACAACAACAACAACAACAACAACAACAACAACAACAACAACAACAACAACAACAACAACAACAACAACAACAACAACAACAACAACAACAACAACAACAACAACAACAACAACAACAACAACAACAACAACAACAACAACAACAACAACAACAACAACAACAACAACAACAACAACAACAACAACAACAACAACAACAACAACAACAACAACAACAACAACAACAACAACAACAACAACAACAACAACAACAACAACAACAACAACAACAACAACAACAACAACAACAACAACAACAACAACAACAACAACAACAACAACAACAACAACAACAACAACAACAACAACAACAACAACAACAACAACAACAACAACAACAACAACAACAACAACAACAACAACAACAACAACAACAACAACAACAACAACAACAACAACAACAACAACAACAACAACAACAACAACAACAACAACAACAACAACAACAACAACAACAACAACAACAACAACAACAACAACAACAACAACAGCAACTACAACAACTACTACAACAACAACCAGAGCAAATTGAGCCTTACAAGCTCTCTGAAGTATTTTCATTGATACCGGAATTTGATGGCAACGCCATTAATTTACAAACATTTTTAAACTCATGTCAGTGTGCACAAAGTATGGCAATCCATGACCAGAAAATTTTATTAACAATCCACATCAAAAATAAGTTAAAAGGCAAAGCTGCCGAATTAATTAATTCACGCAACCCTGGCACCTGGCCAGAAATCAAAGCACTCTTGGAAACTCATTTTGGGGACTCCAGAGATCTAACGGCCCTGATTCAGGACCTGCAGCGCATTCACCAATTGCCAGGCGAATCCGCATTAACATTTGTATCGCGTCTACAAACGCACAACGCGAAGATGCACGCCGCAGTGCAAAAACAAAATCTCACGGGAACGCAAAGAACTGCACAATCAGATCTTATAGAAACCATGACGCTTAATAATTTGTTAACGGGCTTAGAACCAAACTTAGGCCGCATCATACGTGCCAGTAACCCTCCAACCATACTAAAAGCTGTTAGCAGAATTCGGAGAGAACTGCAACTCTCCTATTTTGAACAACAAAAATTTCCGAAAAATTGTCCGGTCAAAAATCCCAAACGACCAACCTCTAATTTTCAACAGAAATTCTGCTCATTTTGTAAAAGAAATGGACACGTCATAAACGAATGTCGTACAAGGCAACAGCAACAGTCTATGCCATCGACATCAAACTTCCAGAGACCAAATTATCAAGTAAACCCAAATTTTAAAAATTTTTCTCAAACCAATCAATTTAATCAGAGGACATTCCCTCAACCTAATCAATCTAGTCAACCACAACAAAACAGGCCCTCAGCCATAAGACCGAACCCGAATTTCAATCAGCAAAGACCCTCTGCTATTCAACCAAACCCAAACTTCAACCGTTTTAATCAACAAAAAACGCATCATTTAAATTACGAACCTTATGAAAACCAATGCGATTCTAATCAATACAGTGACTATTCTTCTGATTACCAAACTGCAGAGGATACTTACGAAAATTATAACTTTGAAACTAACCAAAATTTCCAAGAGAATTATACAGCTAATTCTCAATATGAACAGTACGAGGATTATACTGCTAATCCTCAGGATTTTCGTTTAGACCCGGAGTACCCCACGGATACTCCAACACAACAAACAGACCAATTCGAACCAATTACGGAACTAGAAACTCAAATACAAACTATGAATCTCAACGACAGTTTCGACCCGTCCCTGAACTTCCCAGAACAGAAGTTCTTTTAAATACACCCCCGCATATCTTACTAACCGTAAACTCAAAAAATCTCTATTATATGAAAGACGCAACTGGTAAATTTAAAATCTTAATTGACACAGGTGCAGGCATATCAATTTTTAAACCTAAAACAGCTGAAAATTATAGACGTAGATCTCCTGAAAATGTAATTATACAGGGTATTACCGATCAAAAAATTTATATCAACGAATCTGTTCTCATCCCCTTTTCAGATGAGTCACACAAAGTTTATATCTATAATCTAGATATAGATTTTGATGAATTATTACGCGCAGACTTTTTAGAACATTACGAATGCCAAGTAGACTTTAAAAATAAACAACTAGTCACAAATTTTAAAACCGTACCACTATTTAAAGTCACGGAAGAAACTACAGTAAATTTACCTGTACAACCAACTATTAACTCTAACATCAAAAACCAAAATCTAAATTTAGGCAACATCAAAAATTTAATTTCTATCGAACCTCGCATGGAAAAAATCTGTAAACTAAAATGTAACCTGCGAAATACTGTTAGCCCAGGAAAACGAGAAAGTACGCTTACCAAATGCCATTGTCAAAATCGATCACGATGAAGAATTTTTAACTTCAGTAATAAATGCAAACGCGATCCCAAAAACCATAAACTTTTCAAACCTTAACCTAGAACCAGTACAAAAATTCATATCAATTTTTAATTTAAATACTCAAAATTCCGACAAACATCCACAGACAGACAGATCCTTCGAAATTAGGAACGAATTGCGCTTGGATCATCTAAACGAAGAAGAGGCCGAAATAGTAACGCAGGTTTGTTTAGACTTTCAAGATATATTCTATTTGGAAGGAAACAATTTAACTTTTACTAACGAAATTAAGCATTCCATTGACACGAACGATTCAAAACGGGTTTTCACAAAGTCATATCGCTACCCTCATATCCATAAAGAGGAAGTCAAAACACAAGTCTCTAATATGCTTGATCAAGGCATCATTAGACCTTCGATTTCTCCCTGGTCCTCTCCGGTTTGGGTTGTACCTAAAAAACTCGACGCCTCCGGTAAACAAAAATGGCGAGTTATAGTGGACTATAGAAAACTTAACGAACTGACTATTGACGATAAATACCCGCTACCCAATATTTCCGACCTCCTCGATTAATTAGGCAAATGTCAATATTTTACGACTTTGGACTTAGCCTCCGGATTTCACCAAATCGAGATCGATGCGAAAGATATTCAAAAAACTGCTTTCACAGTTGAAAATGGTCATTTTGAATTCGTAAGAATGCTATAGCGACTATAGCGACTCACTCACTGGAAATCGAGAAGTTCCAAAAGCGAGAAGTTTCCATGGAGTCGCTAAGAAACAAAAAGGAAAACTCGATCCATAATGGAGAAGTTTCCATGGAGTCGCTAAGAAAAATAAAAACATTCGATATAAAAATATAATATCAATATACTAAAAAATACTAATATCACATAAAACATGAACATGTATTAAAAACAAATATACAAATATATTAACTTCCATTTTAATTTTATTTATAGCGATAACGCTATAAATTTGGTGACCCCGACGTGATCATTTTATGTCCAACGTGATAAATATATGCCAGACGTGAAAATTTTATGTCCAACGTCATAAATATATGCCAGAAGTGAAAATTTTATGTCCAACGTGATAAATATATACCAGAAGAGATTCAATATATCAACTACCGTTATAAATTGACCATTTTATGAAGAGAAGAATTTTCCCGATGAATTTTGAATAGAGGTTCCAAATTTGAATAGATGTTCCTATAATTTATGGTAATTTCCTAATTCAATCAACTGAAGTTGTACATTACAAGTACTGTCATCTGTCGGTGAGTGAGGTAAAGTACATTTCCTTTTTTATCTAAGAGAGTAGTAAATCAATCAATCAATCACAATCGATTAGTTATGCAAAGACAACCTTCAGACGAGGATTTTCCTCAAACCCATTATGTCACCTCTGTCAAATTACCCCCATTCTGGAAATCAAAACCAGAAATTTGGTTTACCCAGATCGAATCACAGTTTTCTGTTGCAAAAATTGTCAATGACAAGAAAAAGTATGATCAGGTTATAGCTAATTTGCCATTAGATGTGATAGATAATATATACGATATAATATCTAATCCCCCGGAAACGGATCTCTATATAAATTTAAAGAAAGTTTTAATTTCACGTTTATCATCGAGTGAGGAAAAACGTCTGAATGATCTGTTATCAGGTTCCCAAATGGGCGATCTGAAACCTTCAGATTTCTATAGATCCATGCTGAATATGGTTGGAGGATTCAGCATGGTTAGTCAAGATTTATTGATAAAGCTATGGAAAAGACGTTTACCTCAAACAGTATATATTGCCATTACAGCTTCAGGGAAAACAGACACAAAAGAGATTCTAGATATTGCGGATCAGATCTGGGAGTCCTGTCAAAATTCAATGGTTGCATCGTACTCCAAAAATCCTCTTGACTCTGAGTCCACCCCGTTATCAGATTTAACTACCACTATCAAAAATTTTTCAATCACTTTCCATGATTCAATTAATCAAGTATTACAAAAACAAGAAATTTTTAATTCTCGATTAAACTCTTTAGAATCCAGACTTTCCAATCAATCCTTCGAGCCTCAACCTTCTACTTCATGCTGCAACAATTGCAAAAGTAGAAGCAATTCACAAACTCGTACCACTAATCGCAATCGTTCACCCAGCCGTAATAATGTTTCCAATAAATTTGATCGTACAGACAATACTATTTGTTACTACCATCAACTTTATGGTGCCAATGCCTATCGTTGTGGAGGTGAATGGTGCAAATTCAGTAAGAATTGTAAAAAATCTGATAATTCTCAAAGATGACTGAAGTTTGATAATTCTATGACGTCTGATTTTGACATTTCTAACAGCAAACGTCGTCGACTTTTTATTTACGATAGATCTAACAACCTGAACTTCCTAATTGACACTGGTGCCGATTTATCTGTGGTGCCACGCAATGCTTTCACAGATTTAAAAAAGAATTTTGATACGATATTAACCGCGGCTAACGGTTCAACCATTTTTACATACGGTAAGAAATTGTTAAAAGTCAATCTAAACTTACGTAGATTATTTCCTTTCGTTTTCAATATAGCAGACATTGACATACCGATAGTCGGAGCAGATTTCTTGTCTCATTTTGGTTTAGTTGTTGATCTTAAAGGAGCTCGAATAATTGATAACAAGACTAATTTGTCAGTTAATTGTTTTATTAAAAATAGTCCTTTAGACAATTGTAGATTAGATTCACTTAAATTATTTCCTTTGACAGATAAATATAACAAATTACTTTTACAATTTCCTAATTTAATTAGTTCCCCAGATTACAATTTACCTATTAAACATTCTATTGTACATCATATAGTTACTGAAGGTCATTTACCTTTTTCACGACCTCGTAGATTAGACAATCTTAAATTTAAAATAGCTCAAACAGAATTTAATAACATGGTAGAATTAGGTATCTGCAAACCATCATCTTCTCAAGTTTCCTCTCCACTCCATCTAGTGGCGAAAAAAGAAAAGAATGACTGGAGACCTTGTGGAGATTATCGACAACTAAATACGGTTACTATTCCAGACAGATATCCATTACCTCATATCCACGACTTTAGCTCTCAGTTGCACGGCTGCACTATTTTCTCCAAGGTTGATTTAGTGCGAGCGTACCATCAGATACCTGTCGCTGAAAATGACGTTTATAAGACAGCTATAACAACTCCATTCGGACTGTTTGAATTTTCCCGCATGCCTTTTGGTCTACGCAATGCTGGTCAAACTTTCCAACGTTTTATGAATGAAGTACTTGTCAATTTACCTTTCGTTTTCGTCTATTTGGATGATATATTAATCGCAAGTCAATCAGATGTACAACATTTGGAACATTTGGAAAAGGTTTTCAAGAGATTAGACACATACGGAATTAACATTAAACCATCTAAATGTATCTTGGGAGTTGACAATTTAACCTTTTTAGGTCATCACATCTCTTCATCAGGTATTTTACCATCAACTGAGAGAGTCGAAGTCATTAATAATTTCCCTTTACCGACAACTCTCAAACAACTACAACGTTTCATAGGTATGGTGAATTTTTATCATCGTTTCATACCTCATTTTGCTGAAATATTACTTCCCCTATATTCTCTTTGTAACAGTTTATCTCATGATAAAATTACAAAGATAAATAGTTGGCCTGATCAATGTTTAGACGGATTTTCGAAAGCCAAAGACGCAATAAGTAATGCAGTAGTTTTAGCTCATCCTTGCAATAATGACGATACTATCTTATCTCTCTCAGTAGATTGTTCTAACCTTGCCATGGGTGCAGTTTTAGAGCAAAAAGATAATAAGGGATTTCTTGCTCCTTTAGCATTCTTTTCCCGTAAATTAACCACAGCACAAACCAATTATTCGATTTTTGACAAAGAACTTTTAGCATTATATACTGCAATTAAACATTTTAAGTTTATACTTGAAGGTCGCAAGTTTAATTGTTTTACAGATCACAAACCTTTAATCAACGCTTTATTCACAAAAGCAGAAAGATCTCCTCGTCAAATACGTCATTTAGAATACATAGCTCAATTTTCTTGTAAAATACAACATGTTAAAGGAAAACATAATGTAATAGCTGACAGCTTGTCACGTATTTACGACACTTCTTCCTTAAAACAAGATATTTTACCACTTCAACTTAAAAATTCTCTCTTCCTTAATGTTAACTTTGACCTAAAGTTGCTTAGTGAAGCTCAGGAGAAAGATTCAAATCTCAACTATTTATTGTCAGATAAATCATCACTAACTAAAACCAATTTCATTTTAAAAAAGATACAAATTCCAGATTCAAATGATTTTATTTGGTGTGATGTTTCTCGTGCAAAAGTCAGACCTTTTGTCCCACTTGTTTACAGACGAACGATATTCGATATTTTTCACAACTTATCTCATCCTGGTATTAAAGCCACTAGACTGTTGATTTCAAATAACTATTTTTGGCCGAAAATGAACACAGATTGCAATTTATGGTCAAAATCGTGCATTAACTGTCAAGCTGTCAAAGTCAGTCGACATACGCGAAGTGCTCTCGGGAACTTCACCATTCCGAAAATCAGATTCGACCACATCCACATAGATTTGGTAGGACCATTACCTCCATCCAAAGGTAACTCTTACATTCTTACGGTGATTGAACGATTCACTAGGTGGCCGGAAGCGTACCCTCTTCGCGACATCACAGCAGAAACAGTTGCGCGTACTTTATTTCAAAACTTTGTTTGTCGATTCGGTGTTCCCTTGTCAGTAACGACTGATCAAGGAGTACAATTCGAGTCAAGATTATTTAATGAATTTGCAAAGTTTTTAGGTTTTCATAGAATACGTACAACTCCATATCACCCAGAAGGCAACTCTTTAATTGAAAGATTTCATCGCTCACTTAAAACTTCCTTGTTAGCTAGAGCCAATACATCACATTGGACAGATGAATTACCCATCATTTTATTAGCATTTAGGACAACTCCCAAGGAAGATCTGCAATGTTCACCTGCTGAACTCATATATGGTCAAACCCTTCGTTTACCTGGCGAATTTTTCATTGAATCGTATAATTCCCCAGATATTCCTTATTTCATTGACAAATTACGCATTTATTTTAATAATTTAAAATTTGTTCCTCCAACTTCGCATGGCAATTACAAAACTTTTGTTAGTTCAGATCTTGCCTCTTGCGATTTTATTTTCGTTCGCATTGAACGTTTAAAACGTTCATTTACTCCTTTATATGAAGGACCGTTTAAAGTTTTATCTCGTTCAGATAAGTTATTTACCTTTAAGAAAGGAGACAAAGTCATAACTGTCAATATTGATAGGGTTAAACCGGCTTTTGTATTAGTTGACAGATGTGACACTTTGCCTACCCCGATTAAAAAAGTACGTTTTGCGATCGACACGTTGATTAATTGACTATTTTCTTTTTTAACGAGGGGGTGTATATAGCGACTATAGCGACTCACTCACTGGAAATCGAGAAGTTCCAAAAGCGAGAAGTTTCCATGGAGTCGCTAAGAAACAAAAAGGAAAACTCGATCCATAATGGAGAAGTTTCCATGGAGTCGCTAAGAAAAATAAAAACATTCGATATAAAAATATAATATCAATATACTAAAAAATACTAATATCACATAAAACATGAACATGTATTAAAAACAAATATACAAATATATTAACTTCCATTTTAATTTTATTTATAGCGATAACGCTATAAATTCCTTTTGGACTTAAGAATGCTCCATCAATATTTCAAAGAGTGATGAATAACATTTTATTAGGTATCCAAAATGAACGATGTCTCGTCTATATGGACGATATTATTGTTTACTCCCCTACTATTCACGAGCATATTTCTCGATTAACAGAAGTTTTCAAACGATTACAGAAAGCCAATCTAAAAATTCAACCCGACAAATGCGAGTTTCTCCGCAAGGAAGTCGCTTATTTAGGGCATCTCATTACAAAAGACGGCGTAAAACCGAATCCTTCGAAAATTGACGCTATTCTAAATTTCCCTCAACCAAAAAATCAAAAAGAAATTAAATCATTTTTAGGCTTAGCCGGATATTATAGGCGCTTTATCCCTAATTTCTCCAAGATTACCAAGCCCTTAACAAAACTACTACAAAAAGATATACCATTTCTCTTCGACAATGATTGTATAAATTCTTTTCAAAATTTGAAACAAACATTAACGACGACTCCGATATTAATCTACCCTAACTTTGATGAACCGTTCGTTTTAACCACTGATGCGAGCGCATTTGCCGTCGGCTCGGTGCTGAGCCAAGGGCCTATTGGCAAAGACTTACCCATTGCCTATGCTTCTAGAACCTTGTGCAGTGCAGAAACTAAATATTCAACGATTGAACGCGAGCTTTTATCGATAGTATGGAGTGTAAAGCACTTTAGACCATATCTGTATGGTAGGAAGTTCAAGCTTGTCACCGATCACAGACCACTCACCTGGCTATTCTCTATAAAAGATCCAGGAAGTAGACTTGCCCGTTGGCGACTCAAATTAGAAGAGTACGATTACGAAATAATTTATAAACCCGGCAAAATCAATAAGAACGCGGACGCACTTTCCAGAATCAAAATTAATCATTTTTCCGAATGTTCCAAATTCTATTCAAAGGTTCTAACCGCGAATGACGAAGAGTCAGACGACGACGAAAACCCAGACGATAATAACGAAATCACTAACGAACAAATTTCTCAAGAATTTGAAACTTTCGCCAACTTATATAAAACAACATCTTTAATAGACTATTCAAAAATCAAAGCATCAAACAAACAACTCTTATACCGAGAACACAAAGATATTATAACTTTCTTCCAACAAAATAACTTACAAGACCTCCATCATAAAATTATCGAGGACATATTCGAAGAAAATCCCGAATTTCATAACGATAAAATCAATATTGTATCAAGCAAAACGGTCAGACATAGGAGATATTTTATCATCCCTCTACCTTTTGATATCGAATCTGTAATTGAACATCTATTTTCGGTATTATTTAAAAATCAAGGTCTCTCTAAGACATACTTTGTCGAAAATAACTTAGACCTCCCCATTCTTGAAATCCTATCATTCATTTTTGCGGAAAAAGACTTAAAAGTAGTAATTTGTCAAGATATCGTCAGAACTGCCGACGAAGATGAAATTCCAATTATATTGGAGCAAAATCATTTTGGTAAAAATAATCTACACCGTGGAATAAATGAAACGATTCGAAGAATTAGAGAAAAATACACTTGGCAAGGTCTAACTAAAGACGTTGAAAATTTTATAAAAAATTGCGAAACTTGCCAAAAGACTAAACTATGCCGGAAAAACCTTAACAACCCTCTAGTAGTCACAGAAACCAAGAACACCATTCGAAAGAATTAATATCGATTTATTCGAATTCCCAACTCGAAATTACGCTTTAACTATTCGCGACGAGTTAACTAAATTTACACAAGCCTATGCAGTTCCGGACAAATCCGCAAAATCCGTCGTAAATACCTTGTTGTTATACTTTCAACATTACGGTACCCTGCTAAGAATCCATTGCGATTACGGTGGCGAATTTGACAACCGTTGGCTCAAAGATCTCTGCACCCTCTACGACATAAAATTAACTTATTCAAGCGCAGGACATCCCCAATCGAACGGATCCATAGAAAGATTTCATGCTACTTTAGCCGAAATGATAAGAATCCACAAAACTGAAAACCCAAACAAACATCCTTTCACGATTTTACCATATGCAGTAATATGCTCTAACAATTCGGTAAATAAAACACACGGTTTTACCCCATATGAACTTATCTTTGGTCATACGTCTAACAGACCACCTGAAACCTTATATAACCAAAAAGAGTTAATAACCAAATACGTTAGGGATTTAAACAACAGAATATCCCACTACTATAAAATAGCCCGTAGTCGAACACAATCTCAAAAAGAAAAAGCAAAAGTTCGTTTCGACAGAAATGTTCCTCAAAAACGATCTGAGTACAAAATTGGTGACTTAGTTTATGTAAAAGAATCACAAATCAAAAACAAATTGCAAAACAAATTTAACGGACCTTTTAAAATAAAAGAAATTTTCCAAAATTCTGCTACCTTATTAAATCTCGAAACAAAACAAGAAACTAAAGTAAATTTTGATAGAATGAAACCATATACTGAAAATTAAATTTATTTTCAGGTTTCTCCTGCTGTTCGGATCAGCACTCTGTCAATACAAAATTACCCCGATCAATAACACTGTTGGTGTATACTAGCACCAAGGCACGGACATCGTGGTGACAAATGACAAATGGACTCTGCTAGTGCATAAAAACATTTCATCCCTCAAAATAGCTTTTGACAAAAATCAAAATATCTTAGACAGAATCTTGTACACTCTCAATAATGGTGATCATAAGTCAATTATTTTTACGAGTGAAATTAAAACAGACTTTAACCTTTTAACACAAATATCCAACTATATAAAAATGAAATTTGACGATACAAAAAGATATAAACGAGGAATACTTCCATAACTGGAAACCTAGATGCTGAAGATGGCCAGTACTACACTAATTGTATAAATAAACTAAATAACGATGAACATCAACTGGAAAACTTAATCAAAAATCAAATTTCAGTTACGACTTCTGTTATTAAAAACTTCAACTCGACTATACAAAAATTACAAATTGACGAGGAAACGTTTAACAAAGATCTCGATGAAATCGAACGCACAATTCAAACCATGACTCAAGCTATTGAGGCCGCTCATATAGAACTAAAATTCTTATACATTTCCGAACAACTAACGGCGAGCTATTTGTATATCGAAGATAATTTAAACGACATTCTAAATTCAATAACATTTGCCAGACTAGGAATCATTCACACGTCAATCATAACCCCTAATCACTTAGTGACAGCACTACAAGAAGTTTCACAGAGCTTACGAGGGAACAATTTGCCTCTCCCCATTAAATTATCGGCAGTTGCTAAGTATTTGGATATTATTGAATTACAAGCGTTTCACATGGATTCTAACTTAGTATTTGTTTTAACAATACCACTTGTTGAACCACAAAATTATAACACCTATCGCCTATATCCTATCCCGATACTTGGTAACAGAACTGGTCTACATCATATTTTATCTATTTCACAAAAGTTTATCGCGAGAGACGATGATTCTTTAATGTACATACCTATACAAAATTTGAAAGAATGCAAACCTCTTTATTTTGGAACCAAACTATGCTCAAACCTATACGCTTATCCCATCGATCAAAATGCCATATGCGAAGCCAGAATCCTCAAACCACTAGCTAGACTCCCAGAAAACTGCCAGACCTCCTTCATCATCAGCCAAGGGTACAATGTCCAAGAACTTGAAGACAACTCATGGCTAATAATTAATTCCGAACCACTTCACATTACCATCAACTGTCCAAAGAGAGAATCCACAACAGAGCTAATCAACAAAAATTCCATCATCAAACTACAACCAGGATGTTACGCCTACGCAGGCATCACCCGAATACAAGCCAGTGCTAAAGACTTTTCCGAAATTAAGGACAATTCACATCCTATCCAAATTCCTTTTGAATGCTGTAATCACATGCCCGACAAAATCAAAATTCCAAAATTAAAACCTCTCAAATTAAACAATCTCGACGTAGAAGACCTAGATATTGCTAAAAACAAATTGGACCAATATTCCAAAGACCTGGATGACCTCATAAACGAACCTTTTGTGACCAAACACATATCTTGGTTCACATATTTCATAATCACTCTCATCATTCTATTAGTTCTACTTTACATAAATGCAGAAGAAGAAGATGTGGAGCATTGCGAATCCAACCCTCAACGGACAACCCTCCTTCACCTCCTTCAGAGCGAAGCAGAGTTTTTACCAAATTTCCTAGACTGATCCCTCTAAGAAAGCGACCCGTATTAAACCTCAAGAAGAAGAGGACATCGAGTTAACATAGACTTTCATATGTGGAGTTTTACCCTTGTCTATTAATTTAGACCATTGTATGTTATTCTTATTACATTTATGTAATCTACTACTCGCTTATTATTATTATCATCTACCAATTTTAACTTTTATGTATTTTATTATTTTGCTTTGTATTCATTCAACATTGTTTCAATTTATTTTGCATTATATTCATTTAACGTTTCTAACAATTTCAAAAGTTGCTGCATAACATCGGGAAGTTGTTATATAAAATTATACGCTATATTATCAAGATATAAAGCGACACTATTAGATAACAGCTTCCTTTGAATTGCTTATCTAGATATTAAGTTTCATTTTAACTTCTCACAATATTATGCTGATTAGCTAGCTTGCATTTCCTTTGTTCAACTTTGGCTGACACATCATTTGAAAACTTATAAATAAGACTAACAAGCATTTGTACCAGCAGTTATCATACTCACTTCATATTAAATGTATCATACATAAATTGTATCTTTTATTCAGGAATCAACGTTGACTCCTCATGTAACTAAATAAAAAGTTTTTAAAAAGTCAATCACGCAAACAGTGATCTAACATATATACATATATATATATATATATATATATATATATATATATATATATATATATATATATATATATATGTATATATATATATATATATATATATATATAGTTGGCACACAAGTTGAAATCCGTATAAAAACGAAACAAGTCGACATCCATGCGTTATACTCGCCTTTATACTCTATACAAATATAACTCAACTTAGCATCTGTCCATTTAACGGTAAAGGTGGCATCTGCATATATATTTTACTTGTTTAGGTATACTCCGGCTTCCGTATATATAAAGTTTTGGTAATTTTAGGATCCTTGCAGTGTTGCCAAGCCAGTTCAGTTTGTACAATTATAATACTGTAATGTAATCATAAATCATACTCATGGTTTTATAAACTACTGCTTTCTAGCCATTACTCCGCTAATGATAAGAAGTCAATTTATTGCCGTTATGTACTTTAAAATAATAAATATTAGGTATTCTATTGAAAAATTTATATTTTATTATAATTAGTGTCTTCATTCTCGGAACGGAAATTATATGTTTACAAAAATGTTTATTGTCTTATACAGGAGTGAAATGAAATTGCACTATTTGTAAAAAATATACAGGGTATCCACGGAAATTAACATTCATTTAAATTTTCTGACAATAAGCCACTTTATAAAAAAACTTGTTTAGGAAATACTAAAATACTGTATACAGGGTGGACCATTAATAATAGGCCATAGTTCAAGAGTAGATTCTTTGGATCAAAATATGAGGATATAACGAAACATGCTTTAGTAAATTGTTGTCGTGGAAAAAGATGTCAAAATTGTATTCTTTTTCTCTTTTTTTTGCAATATCTCAACTTCACCGATCTTCTCCCAATTTGGTAAGGAAACAGTTTTTAGGCTAAGAAACAATAATTCATCTATTACATCACGCTAGCCCGTGCAGGGCGCCTCATGAGCTATACCTTATGATGAATATTTTTTATCTTTTATTTTACGAAACGTAGTGGCACTTTTGACTAGAAAATCTCATGCAGGAGTCATTTCTACGTAAAAAAGGTATACTTGATAGAACTTGATAATTCCAACCGTTTTCGAGAAAAGTGCCGCATAGGTCTCAAAAATTCTTTGAAAACAAACCCAATTTGAAAAGGAAAAATTGTATTTATTGAAAAGTGTGCCTTGATGACGTCTTAGTTCCATCAAAATGTCAAACTAATGAAATTGTACGTAAATGACAGACGTCACCAAAGCACATTTTTGTGTGTAAATTAATTCTTGTTTAAATCGATTTTTTTCAATACCTCAGTGTATTTTTATTTTCCCGTATCTAAGAAATAATACAATCAAAATGAGGTTTTTGAAGTGTCCATATCATTTTCATTATTACTGTGTTAATTTAAATTCTAATAATGCTTACTTTACAGCAACGAATTTATTTAGTTAAATGTTATGGTATAGGGGACAATTCCTATCGACATGCGATTGAATTATTCCATGAAAAGTATCCTATTGTTAATAGTAGTCGACAGAGTTTGAAACAAATTTCTACGAAAATTTAATATTACTGGAGATGTAAAAGGTCTAAAAGAGCAAAGAGCAGAATGTAGCGACATTGCGAAAACATGGTTGAGGAAAAAATTCGAGCAAATTAACATAAGCAGACCTGAACTTCATAGAGTTTTAAAAGAAAATATGTTTCAGGCTGACAGACCTAAAAAATTGATGCTCTGGAATAAGGTAATGTTTAGATATTAGTTTGGATACCGAGGAAAGAATTGTGAGAGATAGTTTTATTATAAAAATGTTATATTTTCAGACGAGTCTACCTTTAACATAAACGGTATAGTATAATCCCAAAATTATCGCTATTAGACGCAAGACAATCCAAATTTTACAATAGCTAAAAGTAATCATAAATTCAAAAATGGTATGGTGTGCATTACAAAATATAGAATTATTGGTCCATACTTCTTTCAGGAAAATTTTGATCAAAATTCATGTTTAAAAATGTTGAATCCTTACTTTTGATTAAAATTTGAAGAAGAAAATTTAGAATACAGACTTATGTATTTTCAACAAAACTGATGCCCCGCTCATTCGTCATTGCTGTTTCAAAATTGGCTTCCTAGACTCTTTTTAACGCTTTTTTTAGCTTGACCAACTTTCTAACGCATTGTAAGCAAATCAACTCACTTTTCACCCACTTCTAATTGTTGTATTTGAAACATTGCAAAATTATGCAATGCTGGTGACAATACAATAATATGGTACCATCGAGCTTGATGATGATGAAGAAACTTGTAGAGTTAACTATAATAGACAGTGAGCTAAATAGTTTAAATGCAGATTTTAATAAAAAACCAGATCCAGAGGTAGTTGATCAAATTAAAGCTTATAGTAAAGAAATAGCTAAAATAATACTTGAATCTCAGTATATTAATAGATAAAAAAATTAAAAATTATTTTAAAAAACGTAAATAGTAGTACTGATACACTACAAATAGATAATATGGCAGAAAAATTTGATTTACGAAGAGCTGCATCTTTGTTGCCGTCCATTAATGGCACCGAAGACTGCACAAAACAGTTGATTGATGCAATTAAATTTCATTCTGAACTTTTAAATGATTAGGACAAAAAAATTACTTATTAACTATTTGATAAAAATTAGACTATCCCAAAATGCCAAACTACGACTCGAGAAAATTTACGACACGACTGCAAACTTAGTGAAAGACATGAGAACTCATTTGTTGACCAAGAAATCTGTGATATCTTTAGCATTGGGATTAAATAGGACAAGACAACTTGACAAAACCATTGATGAATTCGGCAGGGAAATCGAACAATTATTACTAAACTTGACCTTGGCGCGAGTAAACGGAGACGAACCGCACTAAAGATGTGAATGAAAAAGTTGCGGAATCATCAATTGCGTACTATAATAAAAGCGCGAACTTATCAAAGTTTAACAGCAGCTATAAGTGATACGAAGGACGAGGACGATATAACTCCTCAGGTCACAAGTTTTTCACATGGGACAAAAAAATCCAAACCACCGTTTTAATGGTTCTCGTAATATTACCGAGGGAGAAATACTTCACATAAACATAATTACAGCGACAGCTATAACAAGGAAATAATCAAACGCAGCAAAATTCATAATAGTAATTTTAGAGGTCAAGTACGTGGTAATATAAATAGATGCGTGACCCAGGTCATGGTGTGCACCAAGCGAATTATGCAGAAAACGACACGTTCTCAGAAAGCCAAAATAGTAAAAGCAACAACAACAACAGCGTCCAGTGCGTGTTTCAGAATCATATCGAATATGAATATGAAATATGAATTTCGTGATAATGAAATATGGAGCAAATTAATTAACTTTCTTCTTAAATACAGATGCATCTATAAGCATTATTTTTGCAAACTATGTTAACTATGCTGCAAACTATGTTGATTGACACGAAGAAAAAGGTAAAAATTAATGGAGACGCTGGCTCAACAGTATCCATAGGCACAGCCAATATTTTTTTAGAAATAAAGAAGAAGCAAATAAATCATGCATTTTTAGTATTATAGAAGCTTGAAAGTGGAGTGCATGGAGTGCTAGGTTTTGATTTTTTTTAAATATTCAGCAACCATTGATTATGAAAAAAGTTTATTTTTATTTCGGATTAAAGTTAGGAAAATAAATGTACCATTAGAATCTAAATATGATTATTGTATGTCGATACCACAGTGCGAAATAATTAAATATATTGTAAAGTGGATAGTGATTATGACTGTGTAGTTAAATTGGATGTATTAGGTGAAGGAGTGTTTGTAGCAGGAACCTTAGCTAGACTTAAAAAAACCGCTGCCCAAGGAATCACTACTTCCACATCCACATTCCCTATCCAAGTCACTCACGACGAAAAAACTTTGTATGTGGAAATAACTGTTTATGGAACTTTAATAATATAATATTTGAAATCCTCTACCCCAAAAACCTATGAAACGATACCCCACATCGGTAGTGGGGTGGGGGTGGTGATAGGGGGGTGGTAGTGGGTAGTGAATGTGGATGAAGTAAAGAAATATTTTGAGGTTTCTGGTTCTTATACATACACTAAATCACATGTTTTTTTATCCCCTTATTAAGGGGGTGGGGGTGGTAATGGGGGTGGCTAATGCCAAAAATTTTTTTGAGACCTTAGCTTCTCTTGTGTATACTAAATACCAATTTTATGGACTCTTACCTGCTTGATTTACCCATTTAAAACAAATTTACCCGAATTTACCCCCCAATCCTTCGTCGGAACAACATGAAAATATAATCTAGTTCCAGATCTCGTTAAAGTACATACGTGTACCAAATTTCAATCATTACAGAAACATCATTACTAAAAATTTTCCTTTTCATTATTTTTCACACCTTACATGTCCATTATTTAAGAAAAAAGCATATCTAGCTATAATTATTAAATTAAGTATGATTGAAAAAACGCGAAAATTCAGGTAATGAGATTACTGAACGTGTATGGTGCCCTTTAGGCCTGTCGAAAACCCTAACTTACCAACAAAAGATAGCTGCTGTAGTATAAACAAAGCAAAGTGACAGCGTGTTGGACAGGCCTATTGGAAAATTCTTAATTACCAGTATTTAAACCTAAAATAAGCTAAATATGCTCTACATAAAAAATAAAGAACCAGTGTTAACTAACGTATTAAATGATAAATTAGCTTAACTTGCTTTTTTCCCTTGAATTTTAATGGCGTGATGCATTCGGTGTCACGAAACATGAAAATGATAGGCTAAGTAAAAAATAAAAATGCATAATTTCATAGTAACAGTGAAGTTAAAACAAGCAGGTACTTACCTTTACATAAAATGTGTTGATATTTAACAAACAAAAACTAAAAGCATTAAACAAGTTATTAACATCAATGTCGACAACCGAACACAGACAAGTGTAAACTGGAGCACAGCAGTAGAGGTGGGTAGTACTCGTATGATTCGTATCATTGGTATGAATCCTTGCAGTGGTACGAATGGTACGAATCCCACAAAAAAAAAGATTCGTATCGCCGATACGATTGATACGAATATGGAATTTCGGTACCGGCATTGCGATGCGATACTCTTAAGACCAGCTGTATAATGTTAAACTTCAAACGGTGGATGGAGATCGTTTAAATTGGAGATTTCAGATTTTAAAATATTCATAACCTGATAATTGAAAAGATTTCCTGTTTTTATATATATAACATGATGGATATATTCGAAATATTTGATTATTTACTGTCTAATGACGACGAAGAAATGATTAATGTAATAGAAGGTGCTCGAAGTCCTAAGTTTAAACTGTACGGTTAATATAACTTTATAAATACCCACTAAACATTTTTCTGTTCCGGAAATGTTTCTGAAATGCACGTACTGAAACATGAAACGTTTCTAGAAGCACGACAGAAACGTTCTAGACTCATTGCAGAAACTCAAGATGTCCTACCTAAGAAACGTTTCAATGAAACCTTTCAAAAGACACGTGCCCGACATATTTATGAATATTTACAAAAATGTTTCCGACATCTCTGCATATAATGAAAAATATGAAATGTTCCTGGAACTGTTACATAAGCGTTTCAGATATATCGTGGATACTAGAGATGTCCTACCCAAGAAACGTTTCAAAGAAACATTTCCTTCAGGAAAGGTCGCTATAAACCAGAGATGTGCTGAGGAAACTTTCCATATTTAATAAAAGTCTGTAAAAGTCATGTAAATAATATAATTGTATGCACTTATTTAGTATCAAAATGAAGCTTGCATCATCACGAATCAGATTTCACCATAAAATAGACTATTAATATACCCAATGGAAAGTTAGAAGGAAAACTTCCTGGAAACTTTCGGAGTTTCCAAAACGGAAAGTTTCCAGGAAGTTTTCCTTCTAACTTTCCATTGATAAGCTATTTTATGGTGAAATCTGATTCGTGATTATGCAAGCTTCATTTTGATACCAAATAAGTGCATACAATTATATTATTTACATGAGTTTTACAGATTTTTATTAAATATGGAAAGTTTCCTCGGCACATCTCTGCTATAAACATTATGAGATAAAATTTCAGTATCACCTAATTAATTGAACTTTATTATCTAATATCGAAATTGAAGTCAGTGTAAAAATAAACAATAATGAATTGAAATATATTTTTAGGCGACTTCAATGACAATATTAGGTAATGAGGTTCAATTAATTGGGAGACGGTAAAATTTTATTTCATAATTTTTAGCGACAATTTTGGAAGGCGGTTCAATTTTTTTTTAACTTTCTCGTATCTTCTTTACTTATCTTCGCTGGGCTGTCGGTCCCATCAATCTTTCCTTGGGATTTAGATGTCTACAAAAAATAAATAAAATTACCCAGTAGATACAAAACAAAACATGTATTAGAAACACTTTTAAATATTTGTAAACTGTAAATATTTTAAAAAAACATACTATATAAAAATAAAAATCTATAACAAAAGTATATCTTATTTCTCCCTAAAGTAAAATATCAACTTCATAAATCTAGTTGGCAGTTAGTTGGCCTCTAAAGAGGTTAACCATTATATTGTCTTGGTCTTCTATTTGATGAACCTCAACTGGGCCTGATATGAGCCATACCAATACTAGGTTTCGAATGTTTTATTCATGCTGGTACTAAGCCTTCGTCAGGGACTGAAAAAGCCATAAAAACAATCACAAATTGAATGTACAGAACACAAATTAATATTTTTTAACCTTCTATGAACAGTTCTCGTCCATTGCTGAAAAAACAATGTATCTCTCAAACACCACATCATTTTAAGTATTAATAATTAACTGACGCGACACTCGCACTATTTTTTCATTTTTGATGCACGCAGTGTCCTTCCAGGCATAAAAGATAAATAATAAAAACAAAATGCAAATGGCATTGACGTTGGTGGCGGCTAGCTTCTCAGATACTCGTCAACTTTTGCATGTTAGAATCGTCATCGGTCGTATGTTTTGGTTTCTCATTTTAATAAATGGATTCCTACAATTTGACGTTTTAATTGGTGTATTCTGTGCAATAACGTACCAATATTGGCATATGTTGACATCTCGATTTGGAGTTGAGATTTTCAGTAATTATAATTACTAATTAGTTGCTAACAAATAGGCAGAATCGTAGCGATCGTAAACGATTGTATACTTTCCCTTCGCGTTTTTCGATAAATGTAATTCCACAAGTTGCCGCATGGAGACGATTATATTATAGTTTCATGGTTTGTAGAGGTTACAAATATCAATGGGTATTTCTATATTATTATATTCTCCACATATTATTCGTTGACGTCTAGTTTTCGAGTAATTACTTATTAATAACCAAGTATTCCAGACGGAATCTAAGTCGCGAATAGTTGTAATTTTACAAAAAAGGCATTTTAAAAATCGCGGGGAATGGACATATTATTACTGATATCATTTGAATTCTTGATTTAATATTTGTTTTACCGACAGAACAATGTATATGAAATGTTTCTGCAAAATAACAATATTATGAATTTCTGAAATGTGTCAGAAATATAACTGATATGTTTCTAGGAAATGTTTAATTTCTTCCAGATTACAATTTTTTCCAAACGTTTTGTGATGTGTTACAACCCCTAGAATGATGTATTTGCACCTACTCGAGAAAGAACCTACCAGAAGATTCCAAAGTGACAATCTGGAATTATCTAGAGAACGGTGGCGTCATCACAGAACAATCGAGATCTGTCATTTTTAGGTATAAAAGACCGACCGCATTCTCGGCGAGTAGTTCAGAAAGTATAGAAAATGAGGTTAAGACTTCAAAGAAAAACAAAGTGATAAACATTGTGATTTTTAGTCAGTAAAGTGTATTTAAATTAATAATAGTATTGTGAAGTATCCAGTAAATATTTAATAAAGTGTGTTAGTGGACATCTGTTGTTATAATTTTTGGAACCCACGGAATTTGCAAGGGGTAGTTTCCTAAGGGTGGAAACACGTTACAAATTGGTGTCAGAAAGCGGAATTTTATGACAAGAGGAGCACTGAAGTTGTGCAGAAGTGTTCGAGAAGGATTCTCGAGGGTTAGTGCTAACACAAAGGACTAATTTACTGGACATTGTTCGAAGGTTGTTTTCGAACAGGAAAATAGTGTTAAGTGCATTTTTGAGACATTGTAGAACATTTTAATTAGGACATTAGTGTAATAATTAAATCCTTTAAACTGAGAAGTGATAGAGACACTGAAAAAGACTCGGTTAGTGCGCGAAAATTACTAGAACTTTTCTATTTGGACATTAGTGGAGATTATAAAATTCTCTGAACTGGATAGTGACAAGACTCTGGATAAGACTTTTTCGTGCTGTTTCGAGATTTTTCTGGAAAGTTCCATTACCGATATTGACGTGACAGTTAAATTTATTTTATTTTAACATAATCGTATGCCCATTACAACAAGAAGCATGGCTACGGAGAAACAAATGAAGGACCTACTTGCGGAATTTACGAAGATGATGGCACAGCAGCGCCAGGAGGAGGAAAAACGGCGTCAAGAAGAAAAAGACGAACAAGAAAGGCGACGTCAGGAAGAAAAAGAAGAACAAGAAAGAAGACGCTAGGAAGACAAAGTAGAACAGGAGAAAAGACGTCAAGAGGAAGAAAAGCGACGTCAGAAAGAAAAAGAGGATGAAGAAAGAAGACGTCAAGAAGAGAAAGACGAATTGAGACAAATTATGAAAGACCTGAAGATACGACAGCAAGAGGAGAAAGAAGAACAAGAAACAAGACGTCAAGAGGAAAAAGACGAACTCAAAAAAATAATGAAAGACTTGGAAGAAAGACGCCAGGAGGAATTACGGAAAATCCTGAACGATCAAATAAAAATACATCAGGACGCAATCATTTCTGTTAAGAAAGAAGTTAAAGAAGAAATAAACAAGGTCGAAGACAAAGTAGGTGAAGTCAAGACAGAAGTCAGTCATGTAAAAGGGGAAGTAAGTGACATCAGAGGAAAAATGAGCGAGTTCGAAGGAGAAATGGAGAGACTTAAACGACAATTGAGAGAAAAAGGAGGCCAGCTAGTAACATCATCGGGCCCTCGATTAAAACCTCCCTCCTTTGATGGCCAAAGCTCATGGACAACCTACAAGAGACAATTCGAGGCAGCAGCATCGGCGAATAACTGGGATAACTAGGAAGAGGCTATGGCATTAATTCTGGCGTTAAGGGGCCAGGCCTCAGAATTACTTCAGACTATCCCAGTGGGGAAACAAAGGGACTTCAAAGTCTTGGAAGCTGCATTGAACTTGAGATATGGCGACCAACATCTCGCACAAGTATACCAGGCCCAGCTAAAATCATGGACACAAAAGGGTGGAGAAATTTTACAAGAATTCGAGGCTGCCATAGAGAGACTGGCACACCTGGCGTATCCGAGTGCACCTAGGGAATTTCAGGAACAATTAGCCGTAGGGGCCTTTTTAGATGGCATAAGGGACGAAGAGGTCAGGCGAGTTCTGAGGCTGACGAGACACCAAAGTAGTAGCGAAGCTTTGGTGCGTGCACTGGAAGTAGAAGCCGCCTATAGAGATACTCCAAGGTCGAGGGTGCGAGCCGTGACTCTCGAAGAATCGCAACCAGAAACGAACCGGAACCCCATGTTGACTGAGATGCAGAAAATGTTCGCCAAATTATTCGACAAATTGGATGGCCTCGGAAAGCAGGAAAAACAACAAAATAACGGAAAGCCGAGTGGAGGTATTAAATGTTTCAACTGCGGCAAGGTAGGACATATGAAACGAAATTGTCGACAGCAGAAGTCGGAGAGTCGAGTAAATGCTGTGAATGTTGAAGAGAAGCAGGAAAACTAAAGATAGCCAGCACCAAGGGGGCCGTGCTGGCTAGGGAATACGGTGCCCCCAGAGAAATAAAGATTTCCCAGCTCCAGAGAATTCCAAGTAGTCTGTTGTTGCAAGGATATGTGAATGGAAGAAAATGCGTGTTTACGATTGACACCAGTGCTACGTCATCAAGAGTGCGGCCAGGGTTTATATCAGGCTTGCAGATTGACAAGAAGCAAAATGGAGTAATCATTCGGACAGCCACGGGGGACAAGGCTGCGGTCCATGGAGAGGTCAACTTGGAACTGCAGGTTGGACGGTTGAGGTTCAATTATGAGGTCATAGTGACTGACATTATGGATGATTTCATTTTGGGTCTGGATATCATGGGAGAGCAAGGATTTATTGTTGACGTAGGGGAGCGAGTCTTAAAAATTGGAAATGAGGAATTTATTCTGACAACCGCAGATGACCAATTCCATAAAGCGAGGTTGTTAACAACACAGACTATCAAGATTCCTGCTCATTCAGAACACATGATCGATGCTGCCTTAGAAGGAAATCCTGGAGGGTACCGTGTTGGCCTAGTTGAAGATGACGAATCAATTAAGTCCCTACCCAATATTATTGTGGCGAGAACTTTAACCCGGACTAAAGACAAAATCCCAATTAGAGTCGTTAATTTAAATTCCCACTCGGTGACAATTAAGGAAGGCAAACCGATTGGCTCCTATGAACCGGTCACATGGGTAGCGAGGTGCGAGGAACAAACAGAGGGAAGTTCGTCTACGAAAATAGACCAGGAAGTTTTGACCTTGCTGAGTACCCAGTTGGAGCATTTATCTGAAGATGAACGAAGGGAGGCAATCAAGTTCCTAGAAAAGGAAAGTTCAGTATTTGCCAAGAATACAGAGGCCCTTACAAAAACAGACATAGTCCAGCATCGGATAAATACTGGCAACTCACCCGCTATTCGACAACCACCTAGGAGGCTTCCATTAGCAAAACAAGAAGATGCCTCGGCAATGATAGACAAGATGCTACAAGATGGAGTCATTGAGGAGTCAACGAGTCATTGGTCATCGCCAGTAGTTTTGGTTGCCAAGAAGGACGGAACGTTAAGATTTTGTGTCGATTATCGAAAATTAAACGATGTCACGAAGAACCACAGTTACCCATTACCACGAATTGACGACACGTTAAGCACGTTGGCAGGCTCACGATGGTTTTCTACGTTAGACCTTAGGAGTGGATACTGGCAAGTGGGGCTTCATCCTGATGATAAGAAAAAGACAGCGTTTTCAGCAGGCAGTGGTCTTTATCAATTTACCGTGATGCCTTTTGGACTTTGCAATGCGCCAGCTACCTTTGAAAGACTGATGGAATTCGTACTGCGAGGGCTAACCTGGAGGACGTGCCTGGTTTACCTTGACGACATGCTTGTTATGGGACAGGACGTCACAGAACATTTGAAAAATTTTCAAGAAGTATTTGGGCGAGTCAGGAATGCCCATCTGAAGTTGAACCCCAAGAAGTGCCTGCTATTCCAGAAAGAAGTTAAATTTCTTGGTCACGTTGTGTCTTCGGATGGAATACAAACAGACCCCGACAAAATTTCTGCCGTACGAGATTGGCCGAGACCATCTAACGTTCATGAAGTACGGAGCTTCCTTGGCCTCTGCACTTATTATAGACGCTTTGTGGAAGGGTTTGCAGAAATTGCGAAGCCGTTACACCGGCTGACAGAAGAGAAAGTGCAGTACCAGTGGACACCGGAATGTGAAACGGCATGGAGAAAATTGAAGGCAGCTCTATGCACTGGTCCTGTGCTAGCGTACCCACAACAGGAAGGACTTTTTATTTTAGACACGGATGCCAGCAATTCTTCGGTCGGTTGTGTACTGTCTCAAATCCAGAATGGGCAGGAAAGAGTGATCGAGTACTTCAGCAAGGTGCTGTCCAAACCGGAAAGAAACTATTGTATAACCCGGAAAGAGTTACTGGCCATCGTTAAATCAGTGGACCATTTTCATAAATATCTTTATGGACGACATTTCAAGATTCGGACCGACCATGCTGCATTAAAATGGCTGTTGCAGTTGAAAACCCCTGACGGTCAACTGGCTCGTTGGATAGAACGGCTGCAACAGTATGATTTCAAAATCGAACATCGACCTGGGAGATCTCATAAGAACGCAGACGCTTTATCTAGAAGACCGTGCAAGGAAGATTGCAAGCACTGCCGCCACGTTGAGAAATTGCAGGGTACGGTGGCCGTCAACACTATTAAAATAGAGGTTCCGGATGAAAGACCGACCGCATTCTCGGCGAGTAGTTCAGAAAGTATAGAAAGTGAGGTTAAGACTTCAAAGAGAAACAAAGTGATAAACATTGTGATTTTTAGTCAGTAAAGTGTATTTAAATTAATAATAGTATTGTGAAGTATCCAGTAAATATTTAATAAAGTGTGTTAGTGGACATCTGTTGTTATAATTTTTGGAACCCACGGAATTTGCAAGGGGTAGTTTCCTAAGGGTGGAAACACGTTACAGTTTCATAAATGTTTCATGTTTAGTGGGATATATATAAAATGTTTCTGCAAAATAACAAATATTATGAATTTCTGAAATGTGTCAAAAATATAAACAGATATGTTTCTAGGAAAAATCTTCCAGACCTTCCAGATTACAATTCTTTCGAAACGTTTCATAAATGTTTCGTGTTTAGTGGGTACTGGCCCTAACAGGCAATTTGTAAAGTAAAGAAGCTTGGTTTAATCCTAGGTTTAAACTGTACGGTTAATCCAATATTTAATACTAGCCCAACAAACACTAAAAGTCGGCCCATCAGCGGGCCATCATTAGGCCGGAAATCAATAAACTTCTGGCCACGTGATGGCCCGCTGGAAGGCCGACCTTTAATGTTTGTAGGGAGCCCTTACTACTGTTACTGACAAAATTGGATACCAATCCGGACGCACATATACGGACACCAAACTTCGGTACCGGTATTTTGGTACTTCTGGTTTTGGCCACGTTTAGTTTTTACCAGTAATATTTAATTTCATTCGCTGAACGGTTATAGTTTAAAAATAATTCAAATGTTACCTTTTTAGCCTAGAAAATAACTCCAATGTGTTCTTTAAGTAAAATAGCTAAAAAGATATCAATACAAAAATATAAATTATATGCGAGATACAATTCCTTTCGTTCTTGTTTGAACATTCGATGCGACACTGGTACTAAATAGGTTAGTTAGCTAAGTTGCATATGGACAGGGTTGATACAGCCGTCCGAACCGAACCGATGCCGATACTGATACTGGATGTTGACTGAATACCACATATAAATTCTATGCTGAACAGTGGGAGTGGAAGTGTTGGTACGAATGGTACGAATAGTACGAATAGTACGAATCAGTGTATGTAGTATTATGGAATCAGTGGTACGAATCGTACGAATCTTGTGATACGAATCTTTTCTTGATACGGATTCATTCGGTCCGATTCCTTAAAAAGAGTCAAATCGCCCAACGCAGCAGGCTCTGCACAGCAGGCCCTGCGCACTCCTATTATATTTCAAAACCATCGTGTTTAGTTAGAACTTACGTCGCTCTGTCGCTACTTGTACTTGAATCACACGACGGCTGCACAAATCTGGATCTTGCCCGACTGTCACTACTGTCAGTTTTCGCGCCATTATTGTTTACATGTCTGTGCTTTGTGTTCTGGACATTAAACTAATAATTATTAAATCCATAGAGCAGGAGTTCATTTGCTTATTTGTAAATAATGTGAGTTTCCAATGAAACTGACTAGAAACGACGCTGTTCTGTTGAATATTAAAAACTGTAATGGGTTTTAAGTGTTGTGTTCACGTCGTGTTGCGACTTCGAAAAATTCTAACATGCATAGGTATTATTGATTTGCAAAGAACGTGACTCCCAAGAAATTGACTAAAAACGAAAGACTGATGGGTTGTACACTTCTGTGCAATGAAATCCCGTACACCTATTTTTCGCCTTATTAAATAATTCTTTATTTATTTGTCAGTGTCATATTTTCGCAATGCTAAAATTAACTGAACATGAAAAATTTTTAATTCTCTCTAAAATTGAAGAGAGAGCAATAGGCTCATTTAACATTTTTTTATTATTACATATTCTGAAAGAGTTTGGTGAGTATAGTAAGTATGTCAAAAATTAGAATTTTCTGACGTCGCCTTCATGTATAAAAAAATTATTAAAGTCGGCGCGCGGCGTGCTTAAAAACGCTCGGATAACCATCTAGTCGAGTTGTGACGTCAGATGGCTGAACCGCCCAGTGAACACGGCTGTGAATGCAAGTTAGTAGAGTAAAATCTGGAAGTAAAATCGCTTAGTTTTCGAGAAAAAAAACCGCGTAGAACCAAACCAGACGTGGGATTCTTTAGTAAGATAATCGTGTACACGAAATCATTTTTTACTTTTTTTGGTGGTCGAGAACTTTTTTATTTCGGAAAAACTCAAAAAAATAGATTTTTAATGAAATATGTTTTTTCACGTCTCCACCGCTATATCTCTGAAAATATTTGTGCTATCAAGCTATTTTTTTTAGATTAAAGTAGACACAATAGCGCTTCGAACAACGTCCCACGTGAACCCGATTTATTTTTTTTTAAGTTGGAAAAATAATGGGAAACTCAGACTTGTTATTTTCAGTAGCGTAATTTTAGACAATCGAGAAAAAATTTATTTATGAAAATTTGTATATACATGCTGCGTACAAATTGAAACCAATAGTTGAAAAAAGTTTTCAGGATAAAAATTTTTCATGTCCCGTTCATAGTATTGAGTCAGCGATTTTTTTTAACGGGCCAAAGTCATATTCTTGCGCGCTCGACTGTAGCAAGCCTGCCGACTGCAACGATCTGACGGTCCCGGTCGGGGTGTATGTAGTAGTTTAACTTATATCAATAGATACAAAACCAGTAGTGATCAAAAGCATCTAGGGGATCAATATTATTGTTCAATATTTCATATATTGTACAGTAGTATTGATCATATGTTGTTAATATTAAGAAATTGTACAATAAATATAAAACAGTCTCCTTTTAATAACAAAAAGACAGGTAGGTAGATATAAATACCTAATCTATAAATATCAATCAGTGTTACTAACTACCCACCTAATTAGTAAGTTTATTAGACATTTTTAAATGAATGAAAGTAAAAACGTACGCATAAAATGAGTTTTATTGTTGAAATAAATTTTCTATTTGGATAGATAAATATGTAGTATGTAGTTTATGTAGGCCCTACATTAATAGCATTCTAATTCGTTCATATCTGCCTCGAAATCTTTAATAATGTTGTTACAGGAACGACATTTGCACTTGTTGCAACATTTTAGGCCTTCCTTAAAACAAGCACATTTTCGATTGTCACAATTTTTATCCGAACAATGAATACTTAATGATTTTCGACAACCGCCACTTCTACGCGACTAATCTGACTAACCCTGCATGCGAGGTCTATTAATTGCATCCCAATGTCGCATTTAGCGCTGATAAAAAAAATAGCTGTTGCCACACGGTACATTTTAGGAAAAAATATATTGTTTCAAAAACTTTTGTGATTATTAGGCTTTATTTTCTTCGCTGCATGTATGTAAATATTTTTTAAAATAAAAAAGTTTATCGATTGGTGAAGATTTCAATACATAAAATATATATTTTTAGTTTATCTGATTTTTAGAGAAATGAAAGTGCGAATTGGGCCCAAACCGGGGTATTGGTAAAAGCGCTACAGTGTGTGCTTTAATTTGACACAAAACAAATTTCGGAATTTCGGTACCTTTAATAGTTTTGTAAATATGGCAGTGGAAACAAAAAAAAAACAATTTTATTTAAAAATACGTTTTTTTCACTTTTTATTGATTTAAAAAGTTCGAGACCACAAAAAAATGTCGTAAAATATGATTTCATATGCCCGGTGACATACTCAAAGGAACCTAACATGTTTGACCTCGTTTTACGCCAAAAAAAAAACGACACGATAGACTTACGAAATCGCTGCTCTGATATAGGTATCGGCGCACGCCAAGTGACGTCATTCTACGGACTGTTGGCCGGCCGAGCGTGTTTCTATTCAAATGCGAATATCTCTGTGGCTATTGATTCAATTGAGCTGAAATTTTTTTCTGAGGCTATTGGTTTGTTATACTTTAAAATGAGGAAGAAACAGTAGGAAACTGCCATATCACTAAATGACCCTATTGCTAACCATTATCAATTGAATAAAAGTACTGTTATGAGTGTGAAGAAAAGTGGGAAGAGGAAGGTAGCGTAAAGAGAAAAGACGGTTCAGGCCTATCGAGAAGTTCAAATCTCGTTCTAGATGTAGCACTCCTTGGCTATTTGAGGAAAAATCCATTTCAAACAGCAGGAGATGCTGTGTTCATGACACATTTTCTAGTGTCGAGGTCAGCAGCTAGCCGAAGGATAGGAAAATCGAAAATAAAAAACTGTACAAGTGCCAAGAAGACCATATTAACAGAAGAACAGAAGCAAGCCCGCATTTTGTTTTGTTTAAATTGTGTCTATCGCCCGTTGGAGTTTTGGACCAATGTTGTGTCTACCGATGAAAAAGTTTTTCAGTCTTGTAATGACGGACATGTACAAAATACTAGGTTACATTATTTACATAATAAATACAATCGCAGCTATGTGCAGTCGCATCGTATCTATGAATTTTTCAACGTCAATTTTTACATTTGTTATAAATCGAAATCATTCCCATCGAATGGTGTAAAAAAGTAAAAAAAAAACAAAAATACGTATGTTTTTCTTCTGGATTAACATTATTCAAATACATTACTTATGACGTTTCACAATCAATGTCAGTTTTTTCTATATGATAATGAAAAATCTAATAAATTCCAAAAAGACTGATTCACACCACTTAATATTAGTGAAAGACGTGAAAATGTATATTATAGCGGGTTTATACGTGCATGGATTTCGTGGCGCCAGTAGATATTGGCACGCCAGTAAAAAAATATTACACGTATAAACAGTTACTGGCGAGCAAGCTTTGACCTTGCATGCATTGATGCATGCTCACCAGTAACTGTTTATACGTGCAATATTTTTTTACTGGCGTGCCAATATCTATTGGCGCCACTAAATCCATGCACGTATAAACCCGCTATTATTATACTCTTCGCAAAAACGAAGAGTATATTGTATTTGATCAGCACATTTCTAAATCAGTAAATATCGCTCGTAGAGAAAAAATTTTTATATCGTTATGTTAGTGAACGAATTCTGAACAACTTTCAAAATGTCCGTCTGTCCGTCCGTCTGTCCGTCCGTCTGTCCGTCCGTCTGTCTGTCCGTCACGTTTCTTGTAAGCACGATAACTCAAGAAAGAAAAATCCGATTGTATTGAAATTTGGAGAGTAACTTAGTGTTAGCTAGAGGAAGAACCCTATTGTTTTTTAACAAAATAGATTGGTAAATAGAAAAGTTATTAGTAATTTAAAATTAAAAAAAATATTTTTTTCATTTTTTTATGGTTTGTAATAAATAGAAACCATACGAAATGTTATTTCCTATCACTATTTTTTTTTAATACATTTTACTAATGTGTGTTTCCTAATAATCACAATAAATTTTCTAATGGTATATATTACACTCATTAACAATTTTAGTAATAAGAAATGGTGGTGTAGCAGCAAGAGTTTCGTCTCGCAATCCGGACATTCGCGCGGGCGTCCCCCAGGGGTCGTGCCTGTCGCCAAAGTTGTACAACTTATACATCTCCGACTTCCCGGAGTTTCCGAATTCGAACCTTGCCAAGTACGCCGACGACACGGCTATGTACGTGCACTCACACAACGCGCAAGCGGCTAATATGCTGCTGAAGGCACACTTGGCCCATGCCACGGCTTATTACGATAAGTGGAAGATTCGGATCAACGCCGAGAAGTCGGAATCGATTCTATTCACGCGCCGCTTCACCGAAAATCGGATTTTAACACCACTTCGATCGGGGGTAGAGAAATTCCAATCAAACGGTGCGTGAAATATTTGGGGGTGAACTTAGACAAACGACTGACGTTTAATACACACGTTAACGAGACGGTACGCAAGGTCTACTTCATGTCCAGGAGTCTGTATCCGCTCCTGGCAAGAGGTAGCGGACTCAACAGGACTAATAAAAAGTTGTTGAACACAATGGTAATCAGGCCGGCCATCACATACGCGGCGCCGGTGTGGTGCAGCATCTCGGCAACGACAATGCGGAAGTTGAGAGTATTAGAACACAAATTTATGCGCCTCATTTCAGACTCCGGTAGGTACACCTCCCTCAGAGATCTTTATGCACGTTGCCACGACACTAGCGGACTACGTCCAAGAAACCTCACAAAAATTCTACCAGTTTAAACTGGACGGTAGCCCGCTTACCCGCAACATTACCCGAATCAGACAGCATAATGCCATACTTTTCGATATAAGACACCCCCTACCATACCAGGCGTTGCCTATCTTCCGGCAGCTCCCCTAGCCACACTTCCTTCTACGATAACTTACCCCTACTCCCTTACTTTTATCTTTCCTCAACTTTACATATTTCCAATCCCTCTTTCTCCCCATTTATGTTTGTACAATTTTGTTCTTTTATCTCTTTTGTTGTTTTTGTTCCCTTTTTGTCTCTCGAAATCCCCTCTAGGCCGAAAACTTACCTAAATCCTAATTTTTTAAACCACAATTTTATTTCCACCCTACCTTCCTTGTCGGCGATCAGACCACAAGGTCGTCATTTGTTCGAACGGGTTTTTTCGTTTAGTTGTGTTCCCCGTATCAACAATCAAAATTACGAAGTGCGCTCGCCTACGATTTTAGTGTTCTCAGTGTTGTATTTATTTTTAAGCTACTTTTAGGTCCATGTGGACACATAAAAATTGTAATCTAACTTTTAAGTCTGCACGTGGCAGACAGGAGATTCTACCCCCCCCCCCCCTCCAATTCGAAGGATCCCGGGTTCGATCCCTCACATCGTGATTTTTTTTTCATATATTTTTTTTTCACAACAAAGTTGGTATCACAAAATTTAGAATGTCCAAAAACTAGCATTATTTACAAGAAAAATGCGAAGAGTATCCTATAGAATGTGTAACAATTATATAAAAAGCTCAGTAAATCGGCGAAGAGTATAATGCTTCCTCTAGTTTAATTGTATTATAGGTATTTTGGTACATTAGTTACTTTAACATTTTACTTATTTCAACGCAGTTTCAACACCTTAATACTTTTGTAATAATTTTACTTACGTTAGTTACTTTTTAAATGTATTTTTAAATATTATTGTATTTATTATAATGATTTTCCGTTAAATTAATAAATGATCAATATCTAATTTTGATATGACTTATTTAATTTTAAGGCCACTGTTAAACTATAAAAGTTCTTTGACAAAGATCTTTTATAAAAAATATTTTATGAGTAATTTGATATATATTTTATCTCATAAAATATCTTTTATTTATTTATTTATTTTATTTATTTATATAGTTACACCACCCCATAGTAAAAACCAATTACGGGGTGGGAAAAAAAACAATACAATAATTTATACCTAATGGTAAATAATATACAAACAGACAAAAAGGAAAAAGAACAGATTATATACATGCATAATACACTAACAGATTAAAAGAATATTAAAATAAAATTACAGATTACTACGAAAAGATACACTTAATATTGAAATACTCGAGTAAAATATATCAAGCTGTCCTTCAATTGACATGTAAGTGTTACACATAAAAAATAAGGGAGAGAACATCAGAGCGTTTGTTCGTGGAGTGGGAAGATAAAATGTTTTATGATTACGCGTCTCAAATGAGGGGGCATGAAAATTTAACATATTCAAGATGTTAGGGCAATCGATGAGATTAAAAATTAACTTGTGCAAAAACAAAAGAGAACAAAGTTTCCTGCGGTCGTGTAAACTAAGAAAACCAAATCTATTTAGCAACTGTCCATGTTCGAGGCCAACAGCGCCATATACATGATCAATTTTGTATGAAACGAATTTTAGGTAGCGCCGTTGTATATTCTCTATGCAATTACAATATTTATTATATCCTGGATTCCAAATAAGTGAAGCATATTCAAGTCTGGATTTAACAAATGCAGAATAAATAAGATTTAATAATTCAATGTCATCAAACCCACTTGAATTTCTAATCACAAAACCCAAACTTTTATAAGCAGAGAGAACAATATTTTCTATATGTTTGTTAAAATTTAGTTTCGAGTCGAATAAAACCCCCTAGTCATTAAACTCATCTGATCTATTTAATACGGTATCATTCAACTCATAATCGAATAACAGTGGATTATTCTTTCTGCAGAAAGACAGAACGTTACATTTGGCGATGTTTAAAGGCAGATTATTTAGAAGACACCAGTCATTAACATAATTTAAATTACTTTGGAGTAACGCACAATCCTCGTCAGTATCAATAGTATAATACAATTTCATGTCATCAGCATATAGCAGGCAGTTGACATCAACACAAGTCACTAAATCGTTAATAAATAAAATTAATAATAGAGGCCCAGCACTGAGCCTTGGGGTACTTCGGAAATAGCTAGAAATTGATCAGACTTAAAGCCACGGTATTCTACATATTGGCTCCTTCCAGTTAAAAAAGATGATAGCAGGGAAGTTAGCAAGTCTGAAAAACCGAATACTTTAAGTTTATGTAGGAGAATGCCGTGGTCAAGTCTGTCAAAAGCTTTGGAAAAATCAGTATATATAACGTCAACTTGTTTGCCCGCATCGATAGCCTCAGAAATAAATTGTGTGACAGTGAATAAATTTGTAACTGTTGACCTACCCTTTACAAAGCCATGTTGAGATATACTGATCTGCCCTCGCACATTATTATAAATTTGGTCATATAAAGAAATTTCAAAGACTTGGAAAGGTGGGTATTTTCTGGGGCGTGACACGTATTTGGGGACATATAATTCAAAAACATACATCAGCAGCTCATAAAATTTCTCACATGCTAAGTTACAGTCCTGAACCTCAGATAAAAATGTCCAATCAAGTGAGTTTAAATGAGTATATAAATTTAAAAAGTCTGCTTTTCGAAAATTAAAAGTTTCAGTATTGTTCAGCGGAAATACAATATTCTTCACGGATACTTTACAAATTATACCTATGTTAAGTGCGGGATGATGAAGATCTTCAGGAAGTAGTACATCTTTAGATTTTACAACATCGCAATTTTTATTGTTATTTTGATTAAGTATATTATTATATTGTTTCAGGTCATAGAAATTAGAGAAAGACTTTAATAGCAATGCTAGATCAGTGTAAATATTACGTAGGCAACAATCATGATACTCGGGAATATTAAAATCACCAACAAAGAAGATATCACCTTCACAAATATGTTCGAGGGTTTCAAGACACTTAAATAATTGATTATAAAAGGTTATATTTAAACCAGGTGGAATATAAACCACAAAAATAAAGAATGTGTATAGGCGTAATTTCATTCTGGCTCCGACTATATCTATACAGGGGACGGCATCATGAATAAAATCTAAATCAACTTCATCAAATTTAACTGTTTTATTTGCAGCTAATAAGAATCCACCGCCTCTCTTTGCCTGAGTATGTAAAATATTTCTATCGTCCCGTATGACCGAGTATTCGCTACTGAAAAACTCGGAATTTAAAACATTAGACTGAAGCCAAGTTTCACTAAGCGCGATGATATCATAGTGACAGGTGTAAATCGCATTAAGCAAATCGTGTGTTTTGATGTTTAGTCCGCGCACATTTTGATAGTACATATCTAGAGTAGGGAGAGTTTACGATTAGACATAGGAATAGGACTATGAACATTCGTGCTCCCGGTATCGTCCAGATAACATGGTAGTTGCTATTTGTCAAATTGCAGATTTGACTTGAACTCTGCTATCTTCTGTTTATACACAAAGCATTCATTAGCGCTCCATGCTGCATGGTTAATAGAAATATTAGCCTTGTTTTCATCATTATAGTTAATGCAATTAATACATTTTAAATCAGAAGCTTGTGACGATTACTTGGAATTATATCTCAGGGTCGTTTGGTAACTTACTTTTATACCATGTTCGTTTTGAAAATCGCCATATAAATGCCCAGACTAAAAAAAGGGGAATCTCTCCCTACAATAATTTGGTGACTAATAAGTATATATGCGTGCCAGTGCCTCAGCTGTACTTAGGTAAACGGTTAAGTAATAATAAAAGCGTAGGCGCCACGTAATTTAATCTGGCTGTATAATATACCACTATCTATAATGTATTCTCCTGAAATTACGAAACTACGAAAATACAATAAAGTAAATAATACCCGAATGATTACTTATTGTAGGAGTAACCCTGTAAAAAGAAAACTAGGAAAGTCTGGGAGCATTCATGCCACACCAAATAACAGCCGCAAGTAAAATCTAATACTCAATTTAATAGAAAAGTTGACTTACAAAACAAATCGAGAAAATGTATCATTAATTTGTGCGAGCAGTGTATATGAAAACTAATATCAAAATGCACAATAATTCAAAATAACTAATGTTATGTATAATACGTATGAATTATACCCAAACGTGATCACGTACGGTTAACAAATTAGTTAATTATAATGACAATAATATAAGTGATATATATTACATATGATTTTGCAGCGCACCAGATGCACTTTTGCGAGCTATAGCTAGCTATACGTAAGAATTAATCTGTGCTAATAAAATAGGGCGAATACGAGCTGCATATTTTCAAGGCAGCACTTCTATATAAACAAACACAATTTGATAATATATGTAAATTTTGGAACTCAGCACATTAAATTTCAGGTGACATTAAATGCAATTTATCTCGATTATTCTTAAATATTTAAGATAACAAGTACCAAAACCAATTAAACGTAAAATTAGAATAACTTGTAAGGCTTTATCTGTTTGGTGGGGCTCCTTGAACTGCCAAATTAGATTTCCATTTGAGGCCTGAATCTCCTCCTTGGAAAATATATTTTCTTCTACTGAATTTCCAACTATATCTGATTACATACACCCAACAGGATACAATCTAGTCCTAGTTACACCAAGCAGACGTATTTTCCGTGTATGTGGTAAAATTTAAACTACGAACTAATTTAAAATATAACCGGTAATGAAAGCCGGTACCTACGAAAAACCCTACAAATAATACGAGAAAATTAGAGATGATGTTAAATAACATACCTGGATACTTTACCTCAAGAGGGTTTAATTTCCAAACAGTCGAAAAGGCTAGATAACTTAACCCAGAGCTATGGTGACAATAAATCCCGAAAACGGAAATTTTCAATCTTCCAACAAATAAATATCTTCTCCAATCCAGAGACACCAATACACCAATTGAAAATTATTAACTTTTAGGTCCGTATTATAAATCCCCTCACGGATGTTTATATATATAAAGAAATTCAATACGAACCCAGCACTTGTCACCATATACTTTTATGCCCAACAAAAAAGTTATCAGTCCCAGGAAAAAAACAAGTTCCTCGGCAACTGAGACCGCTCGACTCCGGCATGATGCGCAACCAGATATACACCTAGGTTAAATTAACGTTGCTGATATCGTCTTCTAATAACTCAATTAGCTTACGGAGTAGAATATTTCCCCGCGAATAAATATAAAGTCGACCGTTCAACGATATTGCTTTTAAACCGTTACAAGCTTTACAATCCTTAACCAGATGGTTATCAGAGAGCATCTAGGGCAGTGAGTATTATTAGTACAACTATTAGAAAAATGGTGAAAGCCACTACATTTAAAGCACCGTTTAATTTCAATTGAATCATAGACGTTACAGAGAAATCTTTGTCAAAGAACTTTTGTAGTCTAATGATGGCCTAAGCAGTTTGTTTGAAAATCATTTAAAATTACCGCCTATGCCAATCCCACCTGTATCAAAAAGGCGGGAATACAGCGCTACACGCGACGTAAGTTTTGCTGTTTAAAAAATCCCTGAGAGTTGTCTATCTATATCATATAATATTCTTTAATCTATGGAGCACAGATACTGGAGTACTGCAAGATTGGTAGACTTTAAGGTGGCCTAATAACTCACAATCCCCACCAAAAAATGGTATTAGCCAATGAACAGCTGGTGTGAAATCACACTAGATGCAGGGCCTTATTCAAAATATTGTAAGAATTTGTGTAATGTTAATAAAGCAAAGAACTCGTAACGGGAACGGGCTCGCGATGACCCGCTTTTGAGGTCGGTGGTAATTATCCTCGCATTTTGACTCACTGTTCTGCATGCTGGTAATAAAGATAAGTTGTAGAATGTAACACTACAGATCATAGTGACGTCAGACCATATTTCGGGCCAGTACGGACGGTTCTTCTAGAGTGAGATAACTGCGCGTTCGAAGAACAAAGATAGTCTGACCTTTCACCCCCGCACTGACTTTTTCGCCTAAAAGCTGTATATTAAGAAACCTCATAGTCTACAAATCTTAGTCCACGGAGAGAATGGTATTGTCTACACTCGCCAGGAAAAAGCCGAGGGATTTGCCGACAGCTTGGAACTGCAGTGTAGGGAAAACCAGCTCGATGATGAGGACGAGGACTGGGTGGGCGACGTGGAGCGCAGGGTACGTCGGATGAACCGCCTGCCAGATGACGACCACACTTCCGACCACCCCAGAGGAGGTCAAGGAGATCCTAAGGAGCCTAAAACCCAGGAAGGCTCCAGGATGTGATGGCATTGGGAACATCGTCCTCAAGAAGCTACCCAGGAAAGGAGTAGCAGCGATGGTCAACATCATCAACGCAATGTTGAGATTGAGACATTTCCCCACCAGGTGGAAGAAGGCCGACGTCATAGTCATCCCGAAGCCAGGTAAGAATCTAACCTTTCCCTCTTCTTACAGGCCAATCAGTCTCCTCCCGGCCATGAGCAAGGTAGCCGAAAGGATCATCCTCAAGAGGATAGCCGAGAAGACAGAAGAACTGAACATCCTCCCGGACGAACAGTTTGCCTACAGGACCGGACACTCTACCGAACTCCAAGTGCTTCGCCTCACCGAGGAGATCACTAAGGGGTTCAACCAGAGACTGGTCACGGCAGCGCTGTTCCTGGACGTCGCCAAAGCCTTCGACAGAGTCTGGCACGATGGTCTCCTAGCCAAAATGATGAGTATGGGTTCCCCATTGCACTCGTCAAGCTAGTGAGATCATATGTCCGCAAGAGACAGATGAGGGTGAAGAAACCTCCAGGAGGCGGCCACCCTCCTAGAGGACTGGTGCAACCGATGGAAGGTAGCCGTCAACGCCGAGAAGAGCAAGGCGGTCCTCTTCAAGAAAAGGAAGCAGAACCCCACAGGACACGTCTCCATGTTTAGTGAAGACATCCAATGGCACGATTCCGTCAACTACCTTGGCGTGATCATGGACAAAGGCCTGACATGGAGACAGAACACGGAGGCCATCGTCAAGAAGGCCAGGAGGACGAAAGCCCTAATCTACCCGATGACGGGTAGACAGAGCAGACTCAACCTGAGGAACAAGCTCACGCTTATCAGGTCCCTCATCCGGCCTCAACTGACGTACGCTTCGGTAGCTTGGGGCTACCAAACACAGACCTACCTCCAACAGATCCAGAGAGTGGAAAACGTCGCCCTTCGGACAGCAGTCAACGCACCCTGGTTCGTGCGCAACGAGGACATCTTCAGGGACCTGGACTACACCCCGGTCACTGACATCATCAAGGAGAGAGCCAGGAAGATGTACGCCCTTGCTGAGGAGCATGGGAACCCATTAGTCAGGGAGGCTACTGACTATGACCCAGCAGATGCTCACAGCTCATCCTTACCCTACCGACGATCCGGATGATGTCAATTGACATTCTGTGTACCGGCAGTCACTCCTGCCCGACTGACCGATGACACCCCCCGGGGGGGACAAGCTGGCGAAGAAAGAAGATCAAGACAGAAGAGCGCCAGAAGAGGCCTTAGCCAGCAAGGACCACCGAGCCAGGACCCAGGGAGGTGGGCCGAAATCGTCTGCACCGCTCACATTTTTGAGTGGGGCCGACGTAAAGTAAGTTCGCCCGCCCTGCACGAGGCTGGTCCCCGGTCTACAGCAATGTATTGGGGTAAAGGGCAATAGTCCTTCCCGACCCCAGTCATCCGAGACCGACATCTTTAGCCAAGAATATTGGCGTACAAATCTTGGGAGTACTGGAGATGACTGCGGAGAGGAAACGCCAGCAGTAGTACTAGACTAGTGGCGCTGGCGGCGATGGTCACAATTTAGTATGAAATGGGGATATCAAAGTTAGTGGTGGACCAGTTAGTTACATCCACGTTATAAAATTTTTCATTAAAATGATGTTGTGATTGTGGACGTCCCAATATCTACTCACATAGAAGTGGTTATGATGTGAACGTTCTGAAACGGTCCAAAGAGTGTCATCACAGTGATGAGATGCTCTGCCATTCACAAAATCCACTAAAATGTGAGTGGCTATAATCTGGATGTGGCGGAGTGTGTTTACTGGGAGGACAAACTGCAATACTGTATACTATTCTGATTTTCACCTTGGCGGCGAATTATTTTGTAAGGAAAGAGACAATTTATCACATCTCACATCATGCTTTTAGGTAGAGGGTAGGAGGGTACACCATTTTGTACTTCTGACTAGATCAGAATATAGACAATAATATAAAAAATACTAAAGGTCTCATTTTTACATGAATTTGGTAAGTATGCTTATTGTCCTTGTGTGCCCAAAAGGGGATTGTGGAGGACATGGAGGGGGGAGAATTTTCCTCTTCAAAAATCTGTTGGAGGTAGTTTGGAGGTAATCAGACTAAAAGTCCCCGCCCCTAGCCTTGCCACTTCAGGGGGGAGGGGAGTGGGAAGGTCTCTTTTTTCGATTCTAGGCTTATAACTCGGAAACGATGCGTCGCACAGTGGAGCAGGAATTCGAAAACGTTGCATTTAATTGTAAAATGAAACGAGCTAAAGGACTATATGTTGTTGGCATATGGCAAGAGAGCATAGCAGTGTATCATTTGCGCCACTATCTAACTTCATTGAAGGTCACCTCATCTACCATCACCTCCATAAAACTGTTGTTTTTAAATAGTATTTGCATATACTCAATGCGCTAAGTTTGATAGAACTTTTAAGTGGATGAACTCATTTATGTCTGTAGTTTTTTACGTAATTAACTACGGATCCAATACAGTCAGGTATGTATTCAATATATAACGTTATTTTACTATAATTGTTTAAGTTATATAGTAAACTACAATATATTTTGTAACTATAGGAAAAGTTTACATTCACACACATCCACATTCTGAATTTGATGTATTATTATAGATGAACTATTCTAGTTTAAAAATTAAAGTCAAACTAGTACTCATGTGTACTCCTTAAAATTTAAATTGAATTTCTGAAAATGTATTTCATGAATATTTTTGAAATATATACCCACACAACACAAGGCTATCCGAGGGACGTACTATGGCAAATCCCATTTAGTATTTGGGCTTGCCTATGGACATCCTAATATCCCAGTTTGTATGCTTTTGGTCATCCCAATGTCACAACTCGGTATCAGATAAAAGTAGTACAAGGGACGTCCTGAAGGATATACTGGAGCTTGTACTAAGAACGTACCAAGACATCCCGGGATATTTCGGGATGTCCTAACTATTACGAATAGGCTGTACAAACTACGTACTGAAATGTCCCAGGATATCCTACGAACTGCAAATAGATATCCACGGGCAACTTCATTTTTCTGTTTCTTGGTGGGATCCTCTGCCACATGTGTTTTCTTCTAAAACAATGTCCGTAAAATCAACAAAATAATAGAATTATCCAGTATTTTATTGGAAAATAACTTCTAATTCTGTGATTTTTACGTTATAGGAGCGTAGAGTAAAATACTGGATACTTGCATTATTTTGTAGATTTTACGAATTTGTTTTAGAAAAAAACATGTGGCAAAGGATTCCACCAAGAAACATAAAAATTAAGAAAAAGCCACAACCAACATTTAGACAATAATGTAATACTTAAATTTAAAAAAAAATGTATTTTAACATTTTTTTAAATTTTTGTCAAATATGCACATTTTTGAAATATTTGCACTTACTTATTTTTTCCTTATAACTTATACGTAATTTCTTGGGTTTATAGTCAGTTAAAAAACAAAATATTATTTTCTTACGATTCGGTTTATTAACCATCGTCAGACAATAATAATAATAATGTTTTAATAATAGAAATAAGCTAAACATATTCAATATTTAAAAATATTTGTAATGTTAAGAAGCAAACTTTTTAGAAAAATGTAAAATAAATACCTATATTACTTTTGCAAATTTAATAATAGCAGAACGTGAATTTTTAGAATGCAGTGCACTCCTACTTCTCTATTCTCTTCTTTGCCTTGCTTTCTATTTTGCACTTCTCGGATAATCTTTTAACAGCTTGTCTGCTTCGTTTTCCATAATATACTCATTCATGGGTGCAGCTAAAATAAACGTAGTTATTATTATTTGAACCACTATTATTAAAAAAATATATGAAAAGTGGGCAAGATAAAAATAACAGATATTACTGAAGGATATAAGTATGATCTATAGCACTCAGTGAATAATAATAATTTACCGAATTATGAATTAAAATCCATAAAGTACACTCTGGCAAATAGAATTTCAAGATAAAAGATTGCAGTCTGTCCACCTGTGTTCGGCCTAATATTGTATCATATATTTCGTTTAGAAGTGTAATAAAAGTTTCAAATAATTAAAGCACAATATTCACTTACTTATTTTCATCCACAGTTGCTAGTTGGTTTTAAAATTATTAACAAAGTAGGCACATTATTTATTGTCGTCATTCTCAAATTCAATTTCATCAGGTTTATTGTCACATGTGACAATACTTTCACTGATTCACATTTTTTCTCCAAGCTGATTTCAGCATTCAATTCTTGAGCCAAATTAATGTTTTATTTTGTGGGTTTCCCAGTGATTGTAAAATACGAGAATGTGTATAAATCCTCATTTTTTAGCTTCCTTTGGCTTCCTGAAAGTATAAAAAATCGTATTAAATTTTCGTGGTTTCGAACACGACATTAATAACTAATTAAATATTTAATCATAATCAAATAAGTTTTTCATAACATGAAGTTTAATAGGTTATACATTTGTACTCACTTTTTATGTCTGGAATGAAGACACTCCAATAAAGCTAAACCAAATAGATAAAACACGATACAACTTTAAAATATTTCATACAGGCACTAACAATAATTATTAAGTATTTAAATATTTGAGAAATAAAAACTACTAAAGCGTGGTTGCTGTGTGTTTGGTTTGGGCACTGAGTTTGGGGTATTTGTTTTGGCCAGTTTGGCCGGCCGGAAATCAAAACGGCGTTTTATTTAAATATATTAGAGATCTAGTATTAGGGTGCATTTTAAGGAGATTTAGGGCTCTTCATCGGATATCCGTTCTTAATCCCGATGTTAGTCGATATAGTTAATGCCAAAATGGAACCTATTCAGGATAACACATTGACGTCCATAAAAGGATATCCTGGAACGTACTAAAATGGGCTGTCTTGAGCAGAGACGAACCCACGGGGGGGGTTATGGGGGGGTACGCTCCCCCCCCAATGTTGATTGAGTTGGGAAAATCACCAAAAATGTAAAAAAATCTTTATTGGGTATAATTGCAAAAAAACGAATAATGAGTTGATAAAAATTAAATGACACTGTCACTATGACCATTTTTTTATAAATAATTTTAATTGATATTATTTATGACTAGATGTGACTGATGTGAGAGCCACAGAATAGTCGACGGACAACGCACAACGCCGACGGGCCAACAAAATAAACTCGTCAACTCGCGGAAATTCGACGTTCGACCCAGTAGACGGCACGGCCAGAGCATACAATTCTCAAAGACTGTCTTACATTAGAAATATTAGAATATTACTCCTTTTTGCCTTTATCAATACAATGCTTTGTCCTAGCTATAAAGTCGTTTGTTGTTGGTTTATACTCAGTATCACTAATATCAGTTACCAACCTCTCAACGAGAGATAATAATAATAACAAATTGTTGTCGGTCAGAAATTGTTAAAATATTAAATTCTTAGACGATCTAGCTGCTGGGACCCGACATTGTTGGTACGCTTTGAAGATAATTGGAATTCCAGCGGACCAGTTAACTTTTACGAATGAGTTCAAAGCATGCCGACAAGGCTGGCTCCCTGCCGCTGGATCGTGTGTAGACCCCTTAATGCTACCTATTGCGTATCACAATGTGAAGTGGGAAGTGGCCGGCAGCCGTACTAGCGCGGACGTTCACGAGCTTGCGCCCCGATTTGCGCGTAATCGTATTGTATAGTGTATTTCACAAATATTTCATCGATACAAAAAAGCTGGCAAAAAAGCATAAAGGATGCCGACCGCTTCTAGTTAGTGTACCGCCCGCCGGTCCAATTTGACAACGCTAGTCCACGTTGACCACCAACCTATCATAATTCCGGTAGAGAAAATTTAAACCAATTATATTCAGTGGGAGTGGCCTACATTTTTGTTCAGAAATATGTGACCATTTTTTTTTGTGATGATAATAAAGAAGCCGAACACTTTTATGGCCTTTTATGTAAATAGACTGAAATTGATACAGGTCGGTACCCTTTACGTTTTTTTGCGAACTTTTTTATATCGCTGGATTGAGAGGTCTACACACGATCCAGCGGCAGGGGCCCAGCCATGTCGGCATGCTTTGAACTCATTCGTAAAAGTGAACTGGTCCGCTAGAATTCCAATTATCTTCAAAGCGTACCGACAATGTCGGGTCCCTGCCGCTGGATCGTGTGTAGACCCTATTATCGTTGGTACAAACTATATCTTGTTTTTCTCCACGGTCATTAAACTATAACGGTTACCTCATCCAGTAGCTTTTAGACGAAGGAGAGCGCGGGGTCAACTTAGGTCTAGCGCCTACATCATGTAGTTTAGTTAAACCTCTTTTGCATAATATTTGTATCGCTAGGCTACTTATAGATTAAGTCTGAAATAAAAAAAAAACATAAGGAAATATAAGTTGTAAAAAAAATGGGCAGTTGGCAAATTAGTTGTAGCTTTCCCCCCCCCAAAAAAAATAGCTGGGTTCGTCTCTGGTCTTGAGGACGTTCTAAAATAGGATATCCTAAAAGGTACATTCGTTTCTCTATTTATTTTACGTACTGGGATATCCAAGTACGTCAATTTGTCATCCCATAACCCGATTGTGCTGTGTGGGTAGTACATTCGAATTGATTTAATTCAATTTCTTTCAACGACAACATTCCATTAGAAATGTTATTGTTGATTCTTATGTATTAAGATCTCCTGATTAGGAAAAAAATATTTGGCCCAAAAATTCCTAATGCATTAAAATTTATATGCACTATTTGACGCACTTTCGCGGATTTTCTCCTTATCTGCTTAATATATCTTGTACTAGTAATCGAATGGGAATGTTAAAAATACTGACTGATTTGAAATAAAATTCTTAAAAATTATAGAGCTATCCGATATGTATAGGTAGAGACTGTGTTCAAGTAGCGCCCTCTTGTGACTGCTTGTCGTGTTAGAGCGAGGAGTCTGCCGCGCATTGTTTACATGGTAACATATGGTGGTGTCAGTTTCCAGTACGGTAATGGTACGATTTTCAGTGTTTAATTGCGTGGTTTGTGGTTAATATATCGGAAGCTATAACACATAGGCAGAAAACGATATAAGCATACTGTTAGAAATTTGATTATAATGAATTTTTCATAGAATACTTTTTTCCGTACGACGCATCGTTTCCGAGTTATAAGCCAAGAATCGAAAGAAGGGACCTTTCCATCCCCCTCCTCCCCTGAAGTGACGGGGTTAGGGGCGGGGATTTTTAGTATGTTTACCTCCTAGCTACCCCAACACATTCCTGAAGAGGAAAATTCTCCCCCTCCCTCTCCATGTCCTCTACTACTCCTTCGTTGACTGGACTATTGTAATGTAAAATGTAACATAATATGATGACTGATAATGATGTATGAATGAATTTGATAATCCCAGCCATTTTCGAGCAAAAATGAAACAGGAAACCATCATTGGCTTGGCACCCACCCAATTTAGAAAGAAATATTTGACTAATTTGAAAAGTAATGAATGAAAACAATAATTTATTATAAAGCATTTTCTTAAGAATCATTGTTATTGGCTGTAAATTCACAAATTTCATGCAGAAATGATTCTTTGCTTGTGAAAATTTTAAAGTACTCACGAGTCATAAAGTGCATAGGAGCTTCTTGGAGTGCTCGCAAGCATTTTAGTGCCCGGAAGCACTTTTCGGGATTACTAAGCACTAAATTCGCAAAGAGCTTGAAGTGCTCTTAAGCACAGTGCTCCCGAGAACAAAAGTGCTTAAAGCGCTTAGATAAGCACTAAGCACAGTGCTTAGGAACGGCTCTGATCGTGAGTTACTATATGTATCTCGGTAAAACCTTTTGATGTTTAAGTTCTTCCTCCAGTGGACAACTCCTTCCCGACTGAAGAGTCTTTTTGCGTTCCATGTTGCAAGTCGAATTTCTTGCCAAGCTCTCAGTATGTTGACACACAAGTTGCCCGTTTCGCTGGTCGGAGCGCGAAATGTGTCCTAAGCCTCGCTAGCACAGAATTCTTTCTTCGCTGTGTCGCTAGCGTTAGTCTTATAGGTTTTCTCTTTCTTTCTAAATCAGAGGCCGGTTATAACCGTACACTTTGGCTCTAGTGCAAAAGACCAGACCGTGAAAGTTGCTGCAATAGGAATATTCACAAAAAAAATGATATTCATTAATATTAGTTAAAACCATACATTAGAGTCCCTAGTACCAAAATCAAATTATTTTTTAATAGATATTTTAATTTTGTCAATTATTCATAACAAAAATCACCCCAATGCAGCGAGGCTAAGAAACGTTCCCAGGCAGAGGCTAGTAATATGACGTCACTTACCTTGCAGGCACGCGGGCCTGTATGTGTAATGCGGGTCCGTTGTTTTTTATCGAAAGACTAATATAATATTATTAATCAGCATATTTTAGAATCCCTATATCCAAAATTTAAAGATATTTCGATTTATGATTTTCGAATTACGGCCCCCTAAAATTATATTTTTCAAATTTTAAATAATTAAGAACTTTTAAGCGAATTGTTTTTCGAAAAAAAGTCATTCTTCATTTTCTTTCTAAATTCACTTTTTCTACAACATGGTATCCATACTTTCAAATTTCATAAGCTAAGAATTTTCATTGAAAAATTACCAAAAATGATGTGAAACAATTTATAACTTGGAAACGAATTTTTTTTTTCGAAAAAAGTCATTCCTCTTTTTCTATTTAAAATCTTTTTCTATCACCCACTGTCGTCCATGCTTTCAAATTCGGCAATCCGTATAGTTTACAGGGTTGCTGGTTCAAAATGTTGACAATTTTTCAATAAAAATTCTTAGCTTATGAAATTTGAAAGTATGGATGACGCCTTGTTGTAGAAAAAGTGAATTTAAAAAGAAAATGAAGAATGACTTTTTTTCGAAAAACAATTCGCTTAAAAGTTATTAATTATTTAACATTTGAAAAATATAATTCTAGGGGGTCGTAATTCGAAAATCATAAATCAAAATGTCTTCAAAATTTGGATATAGGGGTTCTAAAACAAGCTGATCAATAATATTATATTAGTCTTTCAATAAAAAACAACGGGCCCACATTACACACACAGGCCGGAGTGCCTGTAAGTGACGTCATATTCCTAGCCTCTGCCTGGGAACGTTTCTTAGCCTCGCTGCATTGGGGTAATTTCTGTTATGAATAACTGGCAAAATAAAAATATATATATTTTTTTATTGTTGCATTAGTTTATAATGCCGAAAAATCTATCATTTCCAATTAAAATTAAAATTTTGTGAACATGCCTATTGGGTTCTTTGGTATTTGGCATCAAGCCTCTAAAGAAGTCCGGCCTTCTCGATTCAAAATGATAGTACTGCTGCCCACTACCATTTACCGTGACCCTCGTAAAAAGATTCTTATAGATTACTCCCCCTCCTTTGGATCTAGGGGAACCTAAAACTCAGTTCACTGAGGAGTGTCTCCCATGAAAAAAAAAATAGGTATTTTAGAAACTGATTTACAAGGTTCATAAATTTAAATATGTTACGTAGGTATCTCAATGTGCATCAAGTAGAAGTTAATTAAAGTATTACAAGGTATTTATTGAAGATGAGTCACTCCTAAAATTTCATATAACTTTTTCATGTGTGCATTATCCTGCAAAAGTTTTATTTCAGATAATGGAAAGATTAAAATTTGAAACTTTTGTATTCTTATAAGGAATTATGAACATTGATAGTTATTGAGAAAAAAATCAAGTTATGTAACTTAAGCCAGATCTTTTTTTATCAAATTTTTAATTATGTTTTAATGAAGCAATGAACGGTTTGCTGAAGTAGATGTGTTTTTCCTCGGTTTTCCGAAAAAACTATCAGTTTCATACAAATTCCTAAAAATAAAACAAGTTTCGAAATTAAATTCTGTATAACCTGAAATAAAACTTTTTTACATTGATATATGTATCAAAAAGTTTTGTAACCATCTGAATGAACACCTTGTACTACTTCAATTAGCTTCAACTTAGTATCACTTAGTGTACCAAATTGAAATATTGTTAGTTAAACTGATCCCAAAATTTTAATTCTTTTCGAAATTTTAAGGGGAGGGCCATCTCTCCATAGGGTGCAACTTGGTATTAACAGAGATTAAATCGTCATATAACTCTTATGTACCTGCTCTATGACCGCATTTACTTACGAGACACCTTACATATAATATTATAATATACATTATGGAGACAATGACATACTATTATCATGTGCGCTGAAAGCAAATAAACCATGATGGGCATGATCTGTTACAGCAATAGCCACAAAGTATTATGCTAGCTTTTACGGACGCGAACAGTTCTCAAACATATCTTGACATTAAAACAGTAGGGTGAGATAGCTATCAGAAAAGAATTAAAAGTTGTGGGTTGTGTTTTAATTCCAAAAAATGTTCGTGAAATCTGCGTCGAAATTATTTTTCATATATTTTGTATCAAATCACTTTGGTAAGTAACCACATATATTTTACTAGCAACTAAATCATAAGTCACAATAATTTCGTTTCAGCTGGGAAGTTATTATTATTCCTACTTTTTAATATTGATTGATTGTTTAAAACGTACAAGATTAAAACGTGAACTAGAAAATCTCTGCTAATGATAAAGTAATAATAACCGCATACTGGATTTTGCCAATTATAGTATTGTTTCATTAATATGTAATTAATATAAAATATCAATTAGAATGAAGATTTATAAGATATTTCTAAATCTTCGTTTTTATGGCAAGTAACCCTAGAAACATTTTACTATAATTATTATTTACTTAACATAGTTTATTGAAAATCCAAAACTTTGCAACATTTTAATGAACCACCTGTAAAGTGTATAATATATAAATAATACGTCCCAATTTCAATTTTTGTTAACCCCCGACACAAAAAGAAGAGGTGTTATAAGTTTGACGCGTTTGTTTGTATGCCTGTCTGTGTGTATGTGTGTCTGTCTGTGGCTTATTCATATCTTTTCAATCGGTGAGTATTTTGCCGAGAAGGTTTTTAGCGATGTTTCGTTTCGGCGGACCTTCAGGGAGTTGCACGTGATCAATAATTACACAGGCCCACAAAAAAGAAAAGTTGTCTGCGCCGGAGTATTGACCATACCTATCCCTTGTATTTTGACCTGCTGAACACGAATTTGACCTTAATTTTTCCCCTATACGTCAGGTTTTTTTTTTAAGCAAAAAAGTCTAATGTTTATATATTTATTTGCTGTTAAAAAAAAACCTGACGTCCTGGGGAAAAACTAAGGTCAGATTCGTGTTCAGCGGCTCAAAATACAAGGGATAGGTATGGTTAGTACCCCGGCGCAGACAACTTTTTTTTTGTGGGCCTGTGTTATTGTTACCAGCATGTTGACAAATTTGGCGAATGTGCCAGTGGTTTAAATTAAGAATTTTACGATATATTTAAAAGAGTAGTTTGTCGAGAAGGTTTTTAGTAAGGTTTCATCTCGGTAGATATTTAGAAAGCTGCATTCATCAATAAAGAGTTAATTATTCTCACATAGTTCTCTAATGTTTTAACCGATATCGATGTGATTTTCTTTATATGAGAGGTTTTTAAGAATTTTCAATTTTACTAAAGTATAACAGGAGTAAATCATGTTTGGGGCATCAGACATATAAACAAAAATATCTTCAATACAAATACGCAAGCAAATATATTACAGGGTGTATTTCAGTACCTATCTAATTTGGTTTAATTTGCAATTTCTTCGTTTATATCAGTTTAGAAACTACATATTTTTATTTTATATTTTTTATCTGTAAAACGCAAAACGTTTTCTTGCTGCAATCTGCCAGCAATTCCGACTGGAGTAATCCTCATATATACTTATATATGAGGAGTAATCCTAATATATATATGTCTATTTCTCGGAAATCACCCTTTTTTATGACTGCGGGTTGTGACAGTTTTTTTTCTAATGTAAAAACCTTCAATTTGGTATAGGTCATATTGCTGCACTAAAAAAATCGAGTACACTTTTTTTTGTATAATTCCGGCGGACTATATCCAATTCATCAAAATAATCCAATTTATAGTTTTTGTTGGGGTTACCAATTTATAGTTGGGGTAACTATAATTACAATTTAATTTGAATAAGTATTTAATTGGAATTAAAAAGGTATATTTATATTTGTTAAATACAATTCCATTTATATAAAATACATTTTCATTTTTTTTAAATATATATATTATTATTATACTTTTGTTTCTAATGATCTTCCGGGTTACTTAAGATAATGAAGTAACTTAAAAGTTTCATTTTGAAGGTAAGTGAAATGCTACATTTAGACAATATCCAGCAACAAATTAATCAAATAGGTATTCGTAGTAGGCCAGGCCCGACTTGTGATAACGACAAAATCTGTTTATCCGAAACTAAATTGCTGGATTAAGTAAAATCTTTATACGCAGGTAATTATGTAAGATTTAAATAATTTGAGAATTTAGATAGTGACGATATTTTATAGTACCCGTAATTATTAGGCAGTTTAAATTTTAGTGGCATGCCTCCACATTTCTTACTAAAATAGGAGCTATTCTCTTGTGAGATTTAAATTATTACAACTGGTTTAATATATGGAAGAAGATTAATTTCTACACAGCTGACATGACAAGTGTTTATATTTAAAAGTCATCAATAGACAGGACTTAGGTAGAATATTATTATATTATCACCTGACAACTTCTTTAACCGGTCCCAGTCCCGCCCATTTTTCACAGCACGATACAAATAGTACATTGTATATCTAGTAGTAAAAGCAATACATTCCCGGACGACGATGTAAATTGTTGGCCGAAGCTAACAAGCATTGAAGTCCGAAAATGTGGTTTTACTACATATACTATTTTTTCTGAAATCGCAATCAATATTATTATAAATATACAGAGTGTAACGCAACTTACCCGAAAAATTTTAACCATACATGCACCTTTAAATAAGTCGACTTCTTAAAAAAAAACTTAATAAAAGTCCAACACAGAAAAAGATACAAATTGTTAAGTTACAAATTGATGAACATGATGAAAATGATAATTTATTGAACTCTACTTAATCGAAGGTCTGTTGTATCTGGACTATCTTGTAGACTGGTTTAACATAAACACTGCATGAAACAACTGACAAAAAATATCAAATTCACTGTGCTTATCGAACATGTTGGCACTGTCATCAGATCGTCAATATAGATTTTATCATTAGTGCATGGATAACGGTCATCTTGTGGGCTAATTGTTAGTATTTTTTATAATAAAAATGGTACATGTGTACAGTAACGTGGATGGACATTGTGTTAGCATACGGAGAAGCAAGGCAAAACTCATTAGCAGCTTCTCTCCTTTATGCCCAGCGATTTCCCAATAGGAACTGCCCTCATCACGAAACTTTTACGGCAGTGGTTTTACGAAGACTTGCAACTGGATATTTACGCCCAAACCGTGTAAAAATCGAAGAAGAAATTTTAGATATTGTGGAAGATAGTCCGCGAATAAGTCCAAGGCAGCTAGCCCGGCAGATCGCTGTTGTGTCGCATCAAACAGTGTGGCATATACTACGTGAGCTCAATTGTACCGTTATCACGTCCAGAAGGTCCAAAGATTATTGCCTACAAACTATTCCGTAAGGACACAATTTTGTGAATGGTTGTTGCAAAAAAATTATCGAAATGTCCGATTTACAGCCGATGTCACAGATGAAGCTATTTTTATCAGTAGTTCGGAATCACTTTCACCATCGGTTCTCTTTAAACATGTGGGCAGGGATTGTCGATGAGCGCCTAATTGGTCCGTTCATAATGCCAAACCGGATGGATGGCCTTCAATATCTACAGTTTCTCCGTAATGATCTTCCTGGTTTTCTTGAAGATGTGCCCTTGGAGGTCCTAGGTAGGATGTGGCTTTTACATGATGGTGCTCCCCCACATTATCATTTAGTGGTCCGAGATTATTTGACCCAATTAAATGAGATACGTTGGATCGGACGGGGTGGCCCGTATCATGGCCTCCGCGGTCCCCGGATCTAAATCTTCTTGGCTTCTTTTTGTGGGGATATTTAAAAAATGAAGCGTACCGAACCGAAGTAGACAATATCAATATATTATGTGAACGCATCACAATGGCTGTCCATAATCTGCGTCTTCGGGAACAGCAGGAAGGAGGAACATTTCAGCTAGTGTGACAAAATTGGACTAAACGGACCCAGGCGTGCTTGGACGCCAATGGACAGAACTTTGAACAGTTGTTGTAGAAATGTTGTTGTTATTTTAACATTTCCATTAATTTGTAGCTTTAACAATTTGTATCTTTTTCTGTTGGACTTTTATTAATTTTTTTTTTAAGAAGTCGACTTATTTAAAAGTACATATATGGTTAAAATTTTTTTGGTAATTTGCGTCAGGCCCTGTATAAAAATTATATATAATGTGTCCCAGGATAGATGTAACAAGAGGTGTAATGGACCAAAAATTTTGGAATTTTGGAATGGTATTTGGGGATTGAGTCCTGCTTGTTGTAAAACTAAAGTATACCAAAAATGACTTGATTTGGTGTTCTACAGGGTGATTTATAAGCAAAGCTGTAAAAATCACCACTAATAAAGTACCTTTATTTTTCAAAATATGAAAAAATTCCACTAAGAAAAGTTATTTAGAATGCAATTTTATACCACTATATCAAATTTCAGGAATATGAAATTATTTTTTGAAACTTCCCATTTTTGCGAATTAATATGTCATATTTAAAGTTGTGTAGGAGCAAATGTTAATCATCTCAAAAAGTAGGCTATTGGTAAATAAAAAATTGAATATACGAGATGCAAGAAGGTATAATGTTAATCGAACTAATTGTAAAACAAGAAACAATTACTAACAGAAGATTAATCAGGTTTAAAATGATGACAAGTAATAAATGTCAAAAACATAACAGATTCACAAACAAATTAATTATTGACCAATACAAAACAATGTTTACAATTTTTTTGTTATTCGACGTAGCTACCACCCACATACACACACATTTCGATCCTTCGCCTGAAGTCCTTAAAACTGTTCCGAATATGATCTAACGGTATGGAGTTTACGGCATTTGTAATTCTCTGCTTCAATACTGCTACATCGTTAGGAAGTGGTTCAGCGTAAACCAACTGCTTGAGGCGACCCCATAAAAAGAAATCCAATATTGATAGGTCTGGGGATCTCGCCGGCCACTTGATCGGCCCATTCCTGGCAATCCAATTTTCTCCAAAATTTAAATTCAACCACCGATTAACCATTTCTGTGGAGCGGCCAGGGCAACCATCATGTTGAAAATGAACTAAAGGCATATCTCTTAAAATATTTAAATGTTCTTCAGAAAATCTTTCAAGAAGCTGTAAATAAGTGGCTAGTTTAACCTTCCCTCAATGAAATAAGGTCCAATAACTCCAACGTGATAAGAAACGGCACACCACACATTCACTTTTTTTTATAATATTGTCTTCTACAATTAATTCTAAAATTTGGATTTTCAGAAGCCCAAAACCGACAATTTTGAGACGAAACAACCAACATTGGTTGTGAATGTGGATTCATCTGAGAAAATAATGAAATGATGAAAAAATCTCTCTTCCATGATTTTTTCTCCAATGGTCAAACAAAAATCCAACCTGCGGTCGTCATCTCCCGCTTCAAGCGTATGTTTATAATTTGCTGTATATGCCCTAATTTTCCTTGCCTTGTAAATTCTTTGGAGTTCAGACTTGCTAATATTAATAAGAGTTGATCTCTCTCTTAGTGGCATCCTAGGATTTTCTATAACAGAGGCATGAGCTATAGTAGCCCCAACATTGTCTTCATCATATGCTTTTATTTTTCTTTTCATGTTAAGAACACTACCAGTAACCAGAAACTTTTTAATTATTCTCATAGCCTGAGTACGTGACAAAGCAGTGTTTGGAAATTCCAAATTAAATTGGCTTACCACTTCTCTTAGCGAGTTTTCACCGCCAATTCCGTAGCATTGTACAATATAAATTTTTTCACGCACTGTGAGTACCATTTTCACTTATTTTTTTTATGCTTGGTTCGTTAATTTGAAGCAGAAATTAAGGATAATATTGACTACGTTTGACAGATATGTCAATAATAAATGATAAATGTGTATCCACTGCTTTTCTCATAGCCTACTTTTAGCTTCTACATAACTTTAAATATTAATTCACAAAAAATAATTTCTATGCAGTTTTAATTGAATGGTTCAAAATAAAATACTAATTTATTGAAAAAATGGGAAGATTCAAAAAAATAATTATGTATTCCTGAAATTTGGTACAGAGGTATAAAATTGCATTCTAAATAACTTTTCTTAGTGGAATTTTTTCATATTTTGAAAAATAAAGGTACTTTATTAGTGGTGATTTTTACAACTTTGCTTATAAAATACCCTGTAGAATACCAATTCAAGTCATTTTTGGTATATTTTAGTTTTACAACAAGCAGGACTCAATACCCAAATACCATTCCAAAATTCCAAAATTTTTGGTCCATTACACCTCTTGTTACATCACGGTAGCTCAATCGGTTAAGGCGTATTGAGTGGCGAATGCGCTGATCGACTCACTACCGCGCTCTGGGTTCGACCCCCAGCTCCGGTATTGACAACACCGGTGGGTGTGGATGTACGTCTGCGTTTTTTCCGAATGTGTAACCCCCTTCCGGACAGCCTTGGCTTTGGATTTGGGGGTTGTCTACTATCTGTGGTGTGTTTATGTTTATGTTTTATGTTTTATCCTGGGACACACTGTATATATGTATATATATATATATATATATATATATATATATATATATATATATATATATATATATATATATATATATATATATATATATATATATATATATATATATATATAGACATACGAAGCCTCAATACGAAGCCCAAAACAGCATATTCTGCCGCTTACTCGAAGCCCACAACACACATACGAAGCCCGCCTTCGGGCTTCGTAAAAATAAGCGTGTATAAAATCTAGACTATGTTATTCTCAACAAATCCCGCCAATTGGCAAAATTTCGCCCGGGCATCAAATTGCACCTCCTTTCTCTCAAAACATACGCGATGTAGTTGAACGAATTGATGTTCAGATGGCGCTACAGTTGTCGGTGTATAAGCGATATATACCGTGAATATATTTGACGCATTTTGCAATGCCCTATTTTATTCGATGCATTATACGAATCCCTAAATCTTGGCAACACTGTCCATCTGCTTGGTAAATATTATGCAGCCAACTAATGTGTTTGTATCTGTAATATTTTTGCTGTGGCAATGATAATTAAATATTTTATGTTAATTGTGTTTATCTAATGGCTGGCTTAGAACTGGACTCGTAACTAAATAATATTTATATCTGCTATAAGATGACAAAAATATTGTTGTTATTTAACAAAAAGTAATAATAATAATAATAATAATAATAATAATAATAATAATATTTATTTACCAAAAGAGCAGTATATAAAATACACACACAAAAAATATTTTAATTTTTCACTTCACTAAGATTATATAGACTGTCTTTCTTTTCCGTGAGTTCAGCAGCAAAAATCGTAATTATAAATATAATTAATTTGTGATTTTAAGTACACTTATACAGGGTATTAACTAAAATGTTGTAGATATTTCTAAGTAGATTCCTTGGCAAAAATTAAGGAAAGTTTCTAGTATTAACCTTTCCAAAATTAGCCCTCCCTGGAAAGCCCCTTTTAAAGGGGAGAGTCCAAATCTCCTTTACTTTATATTTGTTAAATATTTCCCATCTTCTTTGTTATTTCCGTTCATTTAGTTTACATTACTTTTAATCCTAATAATTTTGAGAGAAGCGTATTAAATACATATGGAAGAAAACGGCTTACTTTTATGCATGTCAGGATATTTTTTTTAAGCAAGAAGCAAAAAGTTTTAAAATTTTCTGATGAAGTTATAAGCTAAGTTTCAACCGTTAAGAACTGTTGAAAAGTCATAAAGGGTGGTTTATTTGATACCTTTAAGGGATGCCACGGAGGATGAAAAGACTTTTGCATAAATATCATATTGAGTAAAAACTATTGATAAAAGCTTGCACTATAATGAGTCTGAAAAAAATTAATTTCAAACATTATTTTAATGCGCGCTTTACAGAAGGGCGTAATTATCCAGGAAGGGCGTAATTTTAAAAAAGTTCATATGAAAGATCCGACTTTATTTTTGTCAAGTAATCTAGTACTTACCTAATATATGGTACATACATACTATCCCGTAGTGTGAAAATAATAGTATATTAAGTATCATCAGAACGGTAACGGACGTTTACCGGAGACCGGTATAACCCTCAAGGTTCGCGATGCTATACTGTTTTTTGCACAATCGTATTATATTGCACTTCAATTAAAATAGTTTAATTTCTACTAAATAAACGAAAAGTCGCGTTTATATTTCGCGGCAAGTACATCTTGTCAAATATGATATTTGTATTTTGACATTTTGTTTATTTACTAGAAATTAAATTATTTTAATTGAAGTATAATTAAAAACGATCGTGCAGAAAATAATGTTATTTTTCTTTTAAATACATAGAAATGACCTTATTTCTTGTACTCATTTTTGTGAAATAACGGTAATATATATTATATTAATTTTACTTACAAGTAAGCAAATTACTTACGGATTTAGCAATCAGTAAATATAACCTGACGTCTTGGGAACATATATTGTAAATAAACAAATAAGCTCGATCGTACAAAAAATAAAATTTTTTGAAATCGGAAAAAACCTCAAAATTGTCATTGAAGTGTTAAAGACAGTCACTAAAGTAATCCGACATTGTACGATTTCTTGTAGTAGTTGGAGGAGGTGACAGGTAAACGTCAACATAAATTGTCCATTGCTTGTGACATAATTACATTACAACAAAAAATTATTGAGATTTGACATTTAAATAATTATGACATTTCTTAATGTCACTTAAAATGATTTAATAAATAGAGTTGATTAACCTCAATTTCACAATTTCTGGATTTCAAGAAAAACTTAGTTATGCACCTTGGCACTAAAGTTTCTTTTTATGATTTATGCGGTTTATTTAACTAAATTCTACATCGTGATAAAAAGTTTAACTTTCGTGCCTTGTTACATAAACAATTATTATCGCGTGTTTCCAAATAATTAATAAATTGTATCTACCTATTTTAGTTATTACTTTTTCCGTTCATCGTGTATTTGTAGCTTTGATAAATATATAAAAAATCGTTCATTAATAACCCCTATTAATGAATGATTTTCTATTAATATACGATTTTAGTTCAGGTAACTAAGGACATAATTGAAAACAATTAATATGACAATTAATGTCAACACTCTAATTGTCAAACGTATAAAACGTGTATGAAACTTTCATAATTTATTAGTTATGTACATCGAAGACATATCATTAACTCCCCCAGAAGTGCTAGAAAGTGCAAATGCAGCATCTCTAAATTTACTTCCAGATAAAAGCAGAAAACTTTACGATAAATCTTACGCGGATTTAATTTCATGGTGCAAAAAGAGAAGCAGGTATCGCGCTATTCGGAATCGGTGCTATTGGCATATTTCTTCGATGTTACAAAAATAGGCCTAATGAATTTGTAATTGTATTTTTGATATTTTTGAAGTTCCATGTGTGTTATCATAATTAAATAAATGAAGTAACACCTAGAATTCAATTTTGTGTCATAAAATAAAATAAAATTTTTTCCTATGTAATAATATACAATCAACGCGCAACGGAAAATTTTTATAACTTACTCATGTGTTAATCGGCGATTAATAATCTCGACAAATAATGCGCTCGCTAGCGCTCGCACGTTAAAATGTTTCAATTTATTAATCGCTCTCATTAACATACTTGTTTGTTAAAGGTGTGTATTGTCTCTAGATATATGGTGGAGTGAGGTGAGAACAAATAGCAAAATAAAACATGTACTTATTTTATTTTTAAATTTTTAATTAATTTTATTTGAAAAGAAATTCTATTTGAAAGGAAATTGACAATATTTATTTTATATTTATTGCGGAAAGGAAAAGTGGTAGAAAACTTCATATTTGATTATAGAAAGCCATTAAAAAAGTTTTCAGGGAAATTCATTCAAATCCAATCGATTTTCTAATAACTTACTTTTTTCGTCTAAGAGCACCCCACTATTAGTGGAGTGAAAATAAATTTTGAATGAAACTGTTTGGCTGCAGGAATTTTATTATTTTAGTTTGTTTTATGTATAATAACAAGTGCTATGAGCAGTTTTGGATTAAATCGGTCCATTGCTTCTTGTAATATTTTAACAATTTGCCTATTTTTAAACACTGAAATTTGCTATTATTTTCATTAGTATCTCCGGTCCTAGTAATCGTATCGTAAAAATAAAAATAGCGAATTATTCGCAATAAAATCTTGAATAAGACTAGGCCTATGCAAAAACTAGATAGTTTGTTAATTATAGTCCAATCAATGAATGTCCAAAAGGGGATTGTAGGGAACATTTAGGAGGGGAGAATTTTCCTCTTCAGGGATGTGTTGGGGGTAGTTAGGAGGCAGAAATACTAAAAGTCCCTGCCCCTAGCCCAGCCGCTTCAGGGGTGGAGGGGGGTGTAAAGGTTCCTTTTTTCGATTCTTCGCTTATAACTCGGAAACGATGCGTCGTATGGGAAAAGGTAATCTATGCAAAATTAAACGTAATTAAATTTTCCACAAGAATGTTTATATTCATTTTCTTCCTATGTGTTATAGTTTACGAGATATTCGCCAGCGAAAATCGATAATTAATTAAAAAAAATCAATATGTACCTTGAATAATTCTATCATAGCGATTTACCGTGGTCTGCTAATAAATCACAGTCACAAAACAATATTTATTTTACCATACTGGACGTATTTACTAACGTAATATTTTGTTGAAATCTATACATTTCCTTAAATGTGACTCACTTACAATGAAAATACCCTTATAACTTTTTCATTTTGTTTCCGATTTGAATCAAATTTTACTCAAGTATAGAACAAATTAGGATATACTTATGACCAGAAAATCATTTACCTGCTATAAAGGGAAAGCCACCTGCGGTACCAAAATATGCTGAAAAAAATAAAACATTATGAATGTTAGAAATTCTAAAAAATGCATCCGATCGGCGCCACCATTGTACATACACCAAAATTTGATTTGGTTATTGATGGGGGATATCTCATACATAAGCACATCTGGCATTGGAGGTCCTCAGTTTCCACAATTTGTGACTACGTAAAATTCGTCGTTCGTAAGATTAAAAATCAATATGATTTTTAATATTTGTCCTCATATTTTGGTACCGCAGATGGCTTTGCCTTTATAGCAGGTGAATGATTTTCTGGTCATAAGTAGATCCTAATTTGTTCTATACATGAGTAAAATTTGATTCAAATCGGAAACAAAATGAAAAAGTTATAAGGGTATCTTTATTTTAAGTGAGTCACACTGTATATTTAAGGAAATGTCTAGATTTCGATAAAATATTACGTTAGTAAATACGTCCGATGTTGTAAAATAAAGATTGTGTTGTGACTGTGATTTATTAGCAGACCACGGTAAACCGCTTTGATAGAAATATTAAAGGTACACAATTGATTTTTTTTTTATTAATTATCGATTTTCGCTGGCAAATATCTCTTAAAATATAGTACATAGGAAGAAAATCAATATAAACATTCTTGTGGGAAATTTAATTAAGTTTAATTTTGCATATATTACCTTTTTCCCTACGACGACGCACGCATCGTTTCCGAATTATAAGCGAAGAATCGAAAAAAGGAACCTTTCCACCCCCCCTCTCCCCTGAAGCGGCGGGGCTAGGAGCGGGGACTTTTAGTATGTTTACCTCCTGACTACCCCCAACACATTCTTGAAGAGAAAAATTCTCCCCTTCAAAATGTTCTCTACAACTCTCATTGATTGAACTATTAGTAAAAAAAATAAAAACCACCAAAAATTGCCTTTTTTTCATAATAATTTAATAAATATAACATAATAATGCATCAATTTTAACGAAAGTCCGTGGAACTAAGCCTTTTATTGAACTAAACCTGTGCTAAATTTTAGCGCAGAATATTTTTGAACAAAACTCAAACATCTAGAAACCAATAATAATTTTGAAATTTTTATCGCTTATTGTTTTAGTGCAGTGACTCGTGTGCGGTAAATTTTTGTTCAGAATGTATGTTTTTACATGTATTTTCCAACAGTGTTAAGAAAAAAGAATCCTTACCTAAACCGTTTTTTTCTTGAAAATTATTTATTATTTTCAAGTTACAGTTGCAAACAAATTCAAATAACTCGGGATTTTTTATGAAACCAAAAGCGGGAAACGAATTATGAAAATAGCTGAAATATCTAACATTAAAAAAAAAAATAATGATCTTGCATTTGGGGCCGAAAAACGTCATTTTTTGTGTTTAGGTCACTTATAAATAAACAAATCGATATTTTTTTCTAGAAATTTGGACTGATTGTTTTTCGATGCTTATGTTTTTGTCTCTGCCGTTTGAAAATGGGTCAAAACTACAATTTTTAGAATTACATCGAATAAAGCGGCTTTGAGATTATAACACACATAGTCATTTTTTTTTACTTTCTTATTCATTTTTGTCACGGAAGGGAAAACAAACTTAACCTGAACAGTAATTCTTATGTCCATGTACACAGTTTTGTAACTTTTAATTTTACTGATACAATAAAAAAATCGCAGTTAGGATTTGAACCAGAGACGTTGCATCCTGAAAAAAAATTGCTGGTCGTCTTACACACTGAACTATCTTATTACTGAAGTATGATCTGTAAAACCACAATATAACCTTTAAAGATATTTGGCGATTTTCGGATCTCTAACATAATCGCTAAAAGTCCGACTATCGGGCCTCTATCTTTTTTAACAATTGTGCTTCTGGATTGTTCTCAACTAGGTGAGACTAATATTATTGAAGAATAACCAGTCCAAATTTTAAGAACATAATATCAATTTGCTTATTTATAAGCAACTGAGATGCAAACACTGACGTATCTCGACCCCAAATGCAAGTAGATCATTATTTTTTAAAGAAATGTTTCATCTATTTTCATAATTCGTTACCTGTTCTTGGTTTGATAAAAAATCCACAGTTATCTGAATATGTTTATAACTATAATTTTGAAAATTATAAACAGATTTTTAAAAATGGTCTAAATGAAGATAATACCGTTGTAAAATACATGTAGAAAACCTACATTTTGAAAAAAAGTTCTACGAATCGATGCACTTAAACAATAAGCGATTAAAATTTCGAAATCTTTTTTTATTTTTAGCCGTTTGAATAAATGTTTTATGCTAAAATTTGGCACAAAGGTTTAGTTCAATAAAGTGCATAGTCCCTCCAACTTTCGTTAAAATGGATTCATTATTCGTTATATTTCTTAAATTGTCAAAAAGGCAATTTTTGGTGGTTTCTATTTTCTTACAAATTAACAAATTACCAGAAAGTTTTTTCATAGCCACTCGCTATTTTTATTTTTGCGATACGATTATTAGCACCGAAGATAATAAGGAAAAGAGCAGAAAATTTCAGCGTTGAAAAATAAATTGTTAAAATTGTTTACGCTGAACCGATTTAATTAAAAACTTCTCGGTGGCACTTATTATATCTATAACAAATTAAAATAATAAAATTGCTGCAGCCAGAGAATTCCTTATTCATCTATTTTGTTACTTAATTTGACTTCACTATATATGATTTAAAATGTTAACATATTTAAAAACTAAATTAAATAACTAAAAAATCAGAACATGAAAAATTTATAACACTGCACATTACAGCAAATTGAGAAAGTATTAGTCTCATATTTAAAAGAACTAACTGTAAAAGGCCATTGTAGTGTCTGGCTCTGGCCTGGCCGACAGATGTGGGGTAGGTCGACACTGTATCAATATCCCGCCAAATTTGTTTTAGATACCTACCTGATAAATGCGGCTGCCCCAAGTAGAAACACTGCATAAGATATTGACATAAATGGCTTTTACAGTGTTTTTACTTGGGACAGCCGAATGGTCTGTGCCACTTGTTTAAGAAATGTTAAAATCCACTATTGAAGCATTTGGAAATATTGTCATATGGATTAAATTTCGTTTTTTACTTCCCTTGCTAACCGAAGGGAAGTAGGGTATTGTAATCGTAAAAAAATTACCCTCTGAGATTTATTCGGATTTTCGCGTTTCAGACTATGCAGAATACGGAAATTAAAGCCATTTAATTCCATCAGTCTGTCTGTCTGTCGGTCTGGTGTCTGTCTGTTGGCGCTATATCTACAGCTATATGTATATGTTATGTGTACACATAACAATTATTGTAGTTTATAAGATATATATTGTGGGGAAAATACTACAAAACCATTTGACGCAGAAGAAAAATATTTGGTCGTTAGTTGACGCTACTGTCAACGAAGAATAGTGGACACCTAAAAAAATAATGAGGAAAGAAATGTGACGAAAGACAGTTATATTTTGCGTGTAGTTAACACAACTGTCAAGGTTACTCTAAGAAAATAATGAAAAAATGGATTGCGGACAATAATGTTTCGCATATAGTTAACACAACTGTCAAAGAAGAAAAATATGAAAAAAATATACATGGTCACCCAAAAATAATAATAAAAAATGAGACGGAGGACGATATTATTTCACATGCAGATATCACAATTGCCAAGTAAGAAAAATATGAAAATATACAAAAAAATAATGAAAGAAGATGTGGCGGAGATTTCGCATGTCAAAGAAGAAAAATATGAAAAATTTACAGGGTGGCCACTTTAAAAAGTAAGATACGACACAGGAACATGATATTTGAAATGTAGTTGTCAGTCGCTATTACCAGGAAAAAAATCTGATATAGTTTTTATAAGAAAAAATATGCACGGTCGTCAGACATCAGAAAAATACTTCATAAATAAAGGATGTCAATCAAAGGACTAAAATTTAAAGTATTTTCTTGAAAAGAAAATACTTTAAATTTTAGTCCGTTCCAATATGGTAAAAAATTGACCGAGCAGTGATTTTTTTTTTAAGGTTTAATGCTTTTTTCCTGCTCTCCAAAAGTAAAATTTCGGCGCTCGTTTTTCGCGATTAACTCAAAAAAACCGCTGCTACATCCAGATTTTCTAACCAAGCCTCACAACGAAAAAATTTTGTATGTGGGAATTATTGTTTATGGAACTTTAATAATATAATATTTGAAATCGTCTACCCCAAAAACCCATAAAACGATATCCCATCGGTAGTGGGATGGCGGTGGTGATAGGGGAATAGTAATAGGAGTGGATGAAGTAAAAAAACATTTTGAGATTCTTGGTTCTTGTACACACACTAAATTACAATTTTTTTTATCCCCTTTAATAATGGGGTGGGGGTGGTAATGCGGGTGGCTAATGCCAAAAAGTTTTTTGAGACCTTAGCTTCTCTTACATATACTAAATACCAATTTTATGGACTCTTACCTGTTTGAATTACCTATTTATCCCCCATTTACCCCAATTTACCACCCATCCCTTCGACGGAAGAGGATAAAATATAATTTATTTCCAGATCTCGTTAAAGTACATACATGTACCAAATTTTAAGTCAATATCTTAAACGGTTCCAGAGTAATCGTGCGCACAAAAAAAAGTTACAGACGGACCGGACCGACATACAGAAATGTTTTTTCGCTCAAACTTAAAATCTCGATGTTTCATGACATTCTAAGCTTATTTGAACAATAAAAATTTTCAAAATTTTTTTTGTCGTTACTATACTTATGTGGAAGTAATTAAGGCTTGAGGAGAAGAACGTTGACCATAATGTTGAAAGATATTTTAATTCTCTACAATTTCTACAAGTTATGTCTGTTCTTTGTTCAAAAATTCGTTTATTTGAAAATCGAATTTTGCGAAAATGTTTTCCTTTAAATTGCGTTCTAATAAAAAAGTTCATTTAAAGTTATTTTTTAGTTTTTTAAATGATTAATTAAATGGTATAGATGCCTACATTATTTTCCTTAAAAATAATTTATAACCTAAAAATCCAACCTTATTGTAAAAAAACATTTTATCCGTTTATAAGGAAACAAAATATTAGAAATTTTTGTTGAAAAATAAAGTTTATTCAATTATCTTTCAAATGGGACCAACCGATTTCATTTACCCTAATTACAGCGTCTTCTGTCAACACCACCTATAGACAAGGCCGACGCACAAAAATCGATGAGTCATCAACACAAGACTGCAGTTTTGGTTGCTTCATAAAAATTTAAACAATTTATGTAGCAATATTAAATTTCTGCTATTTTTCTTATTATGGTCTTAGTCTTCATATCGCAAATAATAAAAAAACTAATTTTGAATAAAAATAGACATAAAAAAACTTTCAGATAATTTGTTACCTTGCAAAAAAAGCACTATTAAAAATTGCCCTCTTTGTATAATTGGGTGAAATTATGCCATTTATTGCTTTATTTTTCAAGTTATGTTTAAATAACTATCATTGTTTTTTTGATAAAATAGTAAAGTTAAAAACATCGTTCGTCTATTCAAATAATAAAGAAAATAAGAAAACCGCTGCCCAAGAAATCACTACTTCCACATCCAGATTTTCTATCCAAGTCACTCACAACGAAAAAATTTTGTATGTGGAAATAATTATTTATGCAACTTTAATAATATAATATTTGCCCAAAAACCCATAAAACAATACCCCTCATCGGTAGTGGGGCGGGGGTGGCGATAGGGGGTGGTAGTGGGGGGTGGATGAAGTAAAAAAATATTTTGAGGTTTCTGGTTCTTGTACACACACTAAATCACAATTTTTTTTCATCCCCTTTAATAATGGGGTGGGGGTGGTAATGGGGGTGGCTAATGTCAAAATTTTTTTTGAGACCTTAGCTTCTCTTATATATACTAAATACCAATTTTATGGACTCTTACCTGCTTGATTTACCTATTTACCCCAAATTTACCCTTCGGCGGGACAAGATGAAAATATAATCTAGTTCTAGATCTCGTTAAAGTACATATGTGTACCAAATTTCAAGTCAATATCTCAAACGATTCCTGAGTAAACGTGCGCACAAAAAAAAGTTACAGACAGACAGACAGAAATTTTTTTTCGCTCAAACTTAAAATTTCGACGTTTCATGATATTCTAAGCCTATTTGAACAATAAAAATTTTTAAAATTTTTTTTGTCGTTACTATACTTCCACTGGATGTGGAAGTAATTGAAGATAATTGTATCATCTACAAACAATTTTTTCGTCATAATAATAGAACTATTAATTTTTTAGAAAGTACTGTCTTCAAAGAGGTGTAGCTTTACCATTGCCACCGGTTCTTTTGACATTAGTTGGACTATTCACGAAAACACCATGTGCTTTATAAGCACGATAACTAAAGGACCAAGTGTCCGATCGTATTTAAGAAAGTGCCACGTAGCTATTAAAAAAAGTCCAATCTGCAAATACAACAGTTAAGACATCGTAAGCAAAAAATGCAAATATAAACTGTTGTAACTCTTGATAAGATTTGACAATAACAAAAATTCTGCAGAATGTAGCTAGAAGCTCTTCGCCAACCAAGCTGGCATCATCAGGAGACGATTAGAATTACAAATATAGCAATTATATCTAGAAAAATCAATTTATTTTCAACAAACTGCAGAATGTCGTATAGAATGTTTAACAGTTATATAATAACTTCAGTATACTGGCGAACAATATTTCCATTCAGTTATTTCTTTTTGCTTTCTATTGACTTTGACTTTTATCATGCGGGTAGTTTGAATTGAAAAAAGAACATTTACATTAATTCTTCAACGTTTTATATAACATTGTTCTATTTTCACAAGTTCAAACACGTGTTAATTCTTGATATAGCTCGTAAAAATATGAGTGAGGGCTCATTGAATTCGGAATGACATCTAGAAAAATGTCCAAAAGTTTCAAACCCGCACAAACAATTGCAATAGTTATAAACAAATTAAGATTGAAAAAATAACGACATTCGTTTTTTCCAAATAACTCGAAAACTATTAATATTTAAGAAATTTAAAAAAAGATTCTTAAAGAGGAAGAAATTTCCAATAAAAAAACTCCTGACACCCGGAACTCTATCTCTACTATTAATATAATTTTAATTTAATGTTGAAAATAGAGCTCCAGTGCTCTGAAACAAGTAAAAATATTTTTTTATATTATTAAATATAACAAGGAACAATATCTCGTTGGAAAAAAATTTTTCGCCGATTTTTCATAAAATGTGCTTATTGTTAATTAACAAATTTTTTTAGAGTTTGCGTTTATATTTCATGTCGGATAATTGTTAAACAAAAGCCACTAAAACTATTTCGCTCCGTAGAGACCTTATGTCAAGTATACTTTATGAGATTATGACATTGCGATGATTTTAATTGTTATGGTCTATTAGTTGTTAATCATTTAAGCTAACAAAAAACTAAGAAATGAAAAAGAGATGTTGAAAATTTTTTTTATTAGTTTTAATTATTATTAGTGTTATTAAATTCAAAAATACTATAAGATTACATAAACTTTAAATTTTTAGTGCTATTTGTTTAAACAAATTTTATAGACAAATAGATAAATTACGTATTTTCGAAAAACATTTTTTTGCCATTTTATTTGTTATAAAATATTAAGTGATTTAAAAATTTTTTAACTGTTTGTAATCAATTTTTTCCTTTTTTCATTATATAAACAAATTATAAAAAAAAATGATTCTTAAAATTTATTATTTGCAATTCTCTACAAGGGAAAAATTTTTTTTGTTGTTAATTTATTTGTTTATTTATTAATAAACAATTTGTTATTAACAATCGCTGAACACGTTTATATTTTTTTTTGATAGAAAAAAAAAACAAAAACAACCTTATACATAAACATGAAAAAAAAAAAATTAATATTTCAAATTTAAAATTCTATAAAAAAAATACAATTTTTTTTTTTTGACATGTTTAAGTATTCGGTTGTTTTTGTTATTTTTTTCCATAAAAAAATATAAACGCATTCGGCGATTGTTAATAACAAATTGTTTATTAAATAAACAAATGAATTAACAATAAATAAAAATTTCCCACCTTGGAGAGAATTGCAAATAATAAATTTTAAGAATAAATTTTTTTCTTAATAATTTGTTTAAATAATGAAAAAAAGAAAAAATTGATTATAAACAATTAAAAAATTGTTTTAAGAATTTTTTTAAATCATAATATTTTATAACAAAAAATTGCAAAAAATTTTTTTCAAAAATACGTAATTTGTTTAAACAAATAACACTAAAAATTTAAAGTTTATGTAATCTTGTAGTATTATTGAATATAAAAACAGTATTAATAATTAAAATTAATAAAAAAAAAATTTCAACTTAACTCTTTTCCATTTTTTAGTTTTTTGTTAACTTGAATAATTAATAACTAATAGACTATAACAATTAAAAACATCGCGGTGTCATAATCTCATAAAGTATAGTTGACATAAGGTGTTCACGAAGCGAAATAATAATAAATTTAGTGGCTTTTGTTTAACAATTATCCGACTTGAAATATAAACGCAAACTATAAAAAAATTTGCTAATTGACAATAGGCTCATTTTATGAAAAACGGGGATCCAACGGGATATTGTTCCTTTAAGTGTCTAAATAATACCATAATTTTTTAAAATTTTTAAATTAATATTTAATAACATAAAAAAATGTTTTCACTTGCCACGGTTGGTTTCAGAGCATCACAACGGCTTTGCGTTCGCCGCGCCTATTTTCAAGATCAAATTAAAATTATGAATAATAGAGATAGAGTTCCGGGAGACAGGAGTTCTTTATTGGAAATTTCTTCCTCTTTAAGAATCTTTTTTTTAATTTCTTAAATATTAATAGTATTCGAGTTATTTGCAAAAAACGAAACTCGTTATTTTTTCAATTTTAATTTGTTTATAACTTTTGCAATGGTTTATGTGCGGGTTTGAAACTTTTTCACATTTTTCTAGACGTCATTCCAAATCCAATGAATCCTCACTCATATTTTTACGAGCTTTATCAAGAATTAACACGTGTTTGAACTTGTGTCTTGTCTAAAAGAACAAGTACATAAAATTAATTTAATAATCATCGTCAAATGAAAAATGTTTATAAACAAACATAGGCAGGGTGTGTGGGCTTCAAGTAAGCCCACACACCCATATTCCATAAGGAATATGCTACTTTGGGCTTCATTTTGAGGCTTTATATTTGTACAAAAAACCTATTTTAGTCAAACGTCAAGAATGGAATGAATACCTTGTATATTTTGCATTAGAATAAATATATCAATGGAAATAGTTTTAACATGCATATCCTAAACATAATTATTTATATTAGGGCGGCCCCTTTGGTGCCATGCGGCTGTGACCTACAACAATGCAATTATATTATTAGCACATCGACTACGCAATTATATTGTCGCACACAGTTATATCATGTAGTTAAAGAATTAGAAGAGAAGTGGCAACTATGTACGGCTTCGTGTAATCTGAAACATGTATACATTTTATACAACGGGCTTCGTAATGTCACATAAATATAAAAGGCTTCGTATGACATGTCGTGTTGTTTTCAATCTGTATGTCCAAAAAAGTTCCCCCCTCTCATGTTGCTCGCGTTATTATTCCCACTTAAAACATTATTAACAGTTTTACACACTATTTAAATTATAAATAAGGCTGGGCTTCTGGTACCCTGTAATGTGTGGTGGGCTTCGTTTCATGCGTACCGTACGTATATATATATATATATATATATATATATATATATATATATATATATATATATATATATATATATGTTAGATCACGGTTCACATGAATGACTTTTTAAAAACTTTTATTTAGTTACATGGAGCCAACGTTGGCTCTTGGAGAAGGAATATAATAATAAATTAGAAGTGTTGCATTCTAACTGAGTTTAATAACTGATTCAACAAAGCGTGTTTAGTCATATTTATAACATACAGAACCTGAGTAAGCAAAATATATAACAAAGGAATTGCAGTTCTGCAGTCTGCACAAGTTATGAGAAACAAAGGTGTAATATGATATCTTGAAGATAAGCAATTAATAAGAGAAGCTGTTATCGTGAAATACGATATACCTGTGAAGGTTTATTATGGCTAAGTCGCAATAAGATAGCGTGTAATATTATATAACAACTTCCCCCTCAATAAAGAAGTTGATGTTATGCAGCAACTTTTGAAAATTGTTAAAACGTTAAATGAATATAATGCAAAAATAAATTGAAACAATGTTGAATGAATGCAAAGCAAAATAATAAAATAATGTAAAAGTTAAAATTGGTAAGCGATAATAAAACATTACATAACGTAATAAGGATAAAATACAATAGTCTAAATTAATAGACAAGGGTAAAACTCCACATGAAAGTCTATGTTAACTCGATGTCCTCTTCTTCTTGAGGTCTAATACCGGGTCGCTTTCTTGGAGGGATCAGTCTAGGAAATTTGGTAAATACTCTGCTTCGCTCTGAAGGAGGTGAAGGAGGGTTATCCGTTGAGGGTTGGATTCGCAATGCTCCACATCTTCTTCTTCTGCATTTACAAGTTATGTAAAGTAGAACTAATAGGATGATGAGAGTGATTATGAAATATGTGAACCAAGATATGTGTTTGGTCACAAAAGGTTCATTTATGAGGTCATCCAAGTCTTTGGAATATTGGTCCAATTTGTTTTTAGCAATATCTAGGTCTTCTACGTCGAGATTGTTTAATTTGAGAGGTTTTAATTTTGGAATTTCGATTTTGTCGGGCATGTGATTACAGCATTCAAAAGGAATTTGGATAGGATGTGAATTGTCCTTAATTTCGGAAAAGTCTTTGGCACTGGCTTGTATTCTAGTAATGCCTGCATAGGCGTAACATCCTGGTTGTAGTTTGATGATGGAATTTTTGTTGATTAACTCTGTTGTGGATTCTCTCTTTGGACAGTTGATGGTAATGTGAAGTGGTTCGGAATTAATTACTAGCCATGTGTTGTCTTCAAGTTCTTGGACGTTGTATCCCTGACTAATAATGAAGGAAGTTTGACAGTTCTCTGGAAGTTTTGGCAATGGTTTTAGTATTCTGGCTTCACATATGGCATTTTGGTCGATAGGATAGGCAAACAGGTTCGAACATAGTTTGGTTCCAAAATAAAGTGGTTTGCATTCTTTCAAATTTTGTATAGGTATGTACATCAAAGAATCATCATCTCTCGCGATATATTTTTGTGAAATAGATAAAATGTGATGTAGACCAGTTCTGTTATCAAGTATCGGGATAGGATATAGGCGATAGGTGTTATAATTTTGGGGTTCAACAAGTGGTATTGTTAAAACAAATACTAAGTTAGAATCCATTTGAAACGCTTGTAATTCAATAATATCCAAATACTTAGTAACTGCCGATAATTTAATGGGGAGAGGCAAATTGTTCCTTCGTAAGCTCTGTGAAATTTCTTGTAATGCTGTTACCAAATGATTAGGGGTTATGATTGACGTGTGAATGATTCCTAGTCTGGCAAATGTTATTGAATTTAGAATGTCGTTTAAATTATCTTCGATATACAAATAGCTTGCCATTAATTGTTCGGAAATATATAAAAATTTTAGTTTTATGTGAGCAGCCTCGATAGCTTGAGTCATTGTTTGAATTGTGTGTTCTCTTTCTTCGAGATCTTTGTTAAAGGTTTCCTCGTCAATTTGTAATTTTTGTATAGTCGAGTTGAAGTTTTTAATAACAGAAGTTGTAACTGAAATTTGATTTTTTATTAAGTTTTCCAATTGATGTTCGTCATTATTTAGTTTATTTATACAATTAGTATAGTACTGGCCATCTTCAGCATCTAGATTACCAGTTATGGATTTGAATATTGTACCGATACCGTTAAGTATTCCTCGTTTATATCTTTTTGTATCTGAAAAGATTTCGTCAAATTTCATTTTTATAGAGTTGGATATTTGTGTTAAAAGGTTAAAGTCTGTTTTAATTTCACTCGTAAAAATAATTGACTTATGATCACCATTATGGAGAGTGTACAGGATTCTGTCTAAGATATTTTGATTTTTTTCAAAAGCTAGTTTGAGGGATGAAATGTTTTTATGCACTAGTAGAGTCCATTTGTCATTTGTCACCACGATGTCCGTGTCTTGGTGGTAGTATACACCAACGGTGTTATTGATTGGGATAATTTTGTATTGACAGAGTGCTGATCCGAACAGCAGGAGAAACCTGAAAATAAATTTAATTTTCAGTATATGGTTTCATTCTATCAAAATTTACTTTGGTTTCTTGTTTCGTTTCGAGGTTTAATAAGGTAGCAGAATTTTGAAAAATTTCTTTTATTTTAAAAGGACCGTTAAATTTGTTTTGCAATTTGTTTTTGATTTGTGATTCTTTTACGTAAACTGAGTCACCTATTTTGTATTCGGGTCGTTTTTGGGGAACATTTCTATCAAAGCGAACTTTCGCTTTCTCCTTTTGAGCTTGCGTTCGACTACGGGCTATTTTATAGTAGTGAGATATTCTGTTGTTTAAATCCCTAACGTATTTGGTTATTAACTCTTTTTGGTTATACAAAGTTTCAGGTGGTCTGTTGGACGTATGTCCAAATACAAGTTCATATGGGGTGAAACCGTGTGTTTTATTTACTGAATTGTTATAGCATATTACTGCATATGGTAAAATTGTGAAAGGATGTTCGTTCGGATTTTCAGTTTTATGAATTCTTATCATTTCAGCTAGAGTAGCATGAAATCTTTCTATGGATCCGTTCGATTGGGAATGTCCTACGCTTGAATACGTCAGTTTTATGTCGTAGAGGGTGCAGAGATCTTTGAGCAAACGGTTGTCAAATTCGCCACCGTAATCGCAATGGATTCTTAGCGGGGTGCCGTAATGTTGAAAGTATAACAACAAGGTATTTACGACGGATTTTGCGGATTTGTCCGGGACTGCATAGGCTTGTGTAAATTTAGTTAACTCGTCGCGAATAGTTAAAGCGTAATTTCGAGTTGGGAATTCAAATAAATCGATATTAATTCTTTCGAATGGTGTTCTTGGGGTTTCTGTGACTACTAGAGGGTTGTTAAGGTTTTTCCGGCATACTTTAGTCTTTTGGCAAGTTTCGCAATTTTTTATAAAATTTTCAACGTCTTTAGTTAGACCTTTCCAAGTGTATTTTTCTCTAATTCTTCGAATCGTTTCATTTATTCCACGGTGTAGATTATTTTTACCAAAATGATTTTGCTCCAATATAATTGGAATTTCATCTTCGTCGGCAGTTCTGACGATATCTTGACAAATTACTACTTTTAAGTCTTTTTCCGCAAAAATGAATGATAGGATTTCAAGAATGGGGAGGTCTAAGTTATTTTCGACAAAGTATGTCTTAGAGAGATCTAGAACATCTTGGTTTTTAAATAATACCAAAAATAAATGTGTAATTACGGATTCGATATCAAACGGTAGGGGAATGATAAAATATCTCCTATGTCTGACTGTTTTGCTCGATACAATATTGATTTTATCGTTATGAAATTCGGGGTTTTCTTCGAATATGTCCTCAATAATTTTGTGATGTAGGTCTTGTAAGTTATTTTGTTGGAAGAAGGTTATAATATCTTTATGTTCTCGATACAAAAGTTGTTTGTTCGAGGCTTTGATTTTCGAATAGTCAATTAAAGATGTTGTTTTATATAGGTTGGTGAAAGTTTCAAATTCTCGGGAAATTTGTTCGTTAGTGATTTCGTTGTTATCGTCTGGGTTTTCGTCGTCGTCTGACTCTTCGTCATTCGAGGCTAGAACTTTTGAATAGAATTTGGAACATTCGGAAAAATGATTAATTTTGATTCTGGAAAGTGCGTCCGCGTTCTTATTGATTTTACCGGGTTTATAAATTATTTCATAGTCGTACTCTTCTAATTTGAGTCGCCAACGGGCAGGTCTACTTCCTGGATCTTTTATAGAGAATAGCCAGGTGAGTGGTCTATGGTCGGTGACAAGCTTGAACTTTCTACCATACAGATATGGTCTAAAGTGCTTTACACTCCATACTATCGATAAAAGCTCGCGTTCAATCGTTGAATATTTAGTTTCTGCACTGCACAAGGTTCTAGAAGCATAGGCAATGGGTAAATCTTTGCCAATAGGCCCCTGGCTCAGCACCGAGCCGACGGCAAATGCGCTCGCATCAGTGGTTAGAACGAAAGGTTCATCAAAGTTGGGGTAGATTAATATCGGAGTGGTCGTTAATGTTTGTTTTAAATTTTGAAAAGAATTTATACAATCATTGTCGAAGAGAAATGGTATGTCTTTTTGTAGTAGTTTTGTTAAGGGCTTGGTAATCTTGGAGAAATTAGGGATAAAGCGCCTATAATATCCGGCTAAGCCTAGAAATGATTTAATTTCTTTTTGATTTTTCGGTTGAGGGAAATTTAGAATAGCGTCAACTTTCGAAGGGTTCGGTTTTACGCCGTCTTTTGTAATGAGATGTCCTAAATAAGCGACTTCTTTGCGGAGAAACTCGCATTTGTCGGGTTGAATTTTGAGATTCGCTTTCTGTAATCGTTTGAAAACTTCCGTTAATCGAGAAATATGCTCGTGAATAGTAGGGGAGTAAACAATAATATCGTCCATATAGACGAGACATCGTTCATTTTGGATACCTAATAAAATGTTATCCATCACTCTTTGAAATGTTGATGGAGCATTCTTAAGTCCAAAAGGCATTCTTACGAATTCAAAATGACCATTTTCAACTGTGAAAGCAGTTTTTTGAATATTTTTTGCATCAATCTCGATTTGGTGAAATCCGGAGGCTAAGTCCAAAGTTGTAAAATATTGACATTTGCCTAATTGATCGAGGAGGTCGGAAATATTGGGTAGCGGGTATTTATCGTCAATAGTCAGTTCGTTGAGTTTTCTGTAGTCCACTACAACTCGCCATTTTTGTTTACCGGAGGCGTCGAGTTTTTTAGGTACAACCCAAACCGGAGAGGACCAGGGAGAAATCGAAGGTCTAATGATGCCTTGATCGAGCATATTAGAGACTTGTGTTTTGACTTCCTCTTCATGGATATGAGGGTAGCGATATGACTTTGTGAAAACCGGTTTTGAATCGTTCGTATCAATGGAATGCTTAATTTCGTTAGTAAAAGTTAAATTGTCTCCTTCCAAATAGAATATATCTTGAAAGTCTAAACAAAGCTGCGTTACTATTTCGGCCTCTTCTTCGTTTAGAAAATTGATTTGAATTTTTGTACTGGTTCTAGGTTAAGGTTTGAAAAGTTTATGGTTTTTGGAATAGCGTTTGCGTTTATGATTGAAGTTAAAAATTCTCCATTGTGATCGATTTTGACAATGGCATTTGGTAAGCGTACTTTCTCGTTTTCCTGGGCTAACAGTATAGCCTCGGTATTTCGCAGGTTACATTTTAGTTTACAATTTTTTTCCATGCGAGGTTCGATAGAAATTAAATTTTTGATATTGCCTAAATTTGGATTTTGGTTTTTGATGTTAGAGTTACTAGTTGGTTGTACAGGTAAATTTACTGTAGTTTCTTCAGTGACTTTAAATAATGGTACGGTTTTAAAATTTGTGACTAGTTGTTTATTATTAAAGTCTACTTGGCATTCGTAATGTTCTAAAAAGTCTGCGCCTAATAATCCATCGAAATCTATATCTAGATTATAGATATAAACTTTGTGTGACTCATTTGAAAAGGGGATGAGAACAGATTCGTTGATATAAATTTTTTGATCAGTGATACCCTGTATGATTACATTTTCAGGAGATCTACGTCTGTAATTTTCAGCTGTTTTAGGTTTAAAAATTGATATGCCTGCACCTGTGTCAATTAAGATTTTAAATTTACCAGTTGCGTCTTTCATATAATAGAGATTTTTTGAGTTTACGGTTAATAGGGTATGAGAAAGTGTATTTACATGAACGTCTGTTCTGGGAAATTCAGCATTGGGTCGAAACTGTCGTTTAGGTTCATAGTTTGTATTTGGGTTTCTAGTTCCGTAATCGGTTCGAATTGGTCTGTTTGTTGCGTTGGAGTATCCGTGGGGTACTCCGGATCTAAGCGAAAATCCTGAGGATTAGCAGTATAATCCTCGTATTGCTCGTTCTGAGAATTAGCGGTATAATTCTCCTGGATATTTTGATTGGTTTCAAAATTATAATTTTCATACGATTCATTTTGACTTTGGCAATTATGATAATTGTCGAAAGAGTAGTCGTCGTATTGGTTATAATCACATTGGTTTTCGTAAGGTTCATAATTTAGATGATGAGCCTTTTGTTGATTGAAACGGTTGAAATTCGGGTTAGGCTGAATAGCGGATGGTCGTTGTTGTGTGAAGTTAGGGTTCGGTCTTATGGCTGAGGGCCTGTTTTGCTGTGGTTGATTTGGTTGGCCGTTTTGAGGGAATGTCCTCTGGATAAATTGATTGTTTTGTGAAAAGTTTTGGAAACTTGAATTTCCTGGGTAATTTGGTCGTTGGAAATTTTGCGAAGTTGACGGCATTGTTTGCGATTGTTGCCTTGTGCGGCATTCGCTTATGACATGTCCATTGCGTTTGCAAAATGAACAGAATTTTTGTTGGAAATTTGAAATGGGTCGTTTTTGTTGTAAAGTGGGATTTTTGACCGGACTATTTTTCGGAAATTTCTGTTGTTCGAAATAGGAGAGTTGTAGCTCTCTACGAATTCTGCTTACGGATTTCAGTATGCTAGGAGGATTGCTAGCACGTATGATGCGGCCTAAATTCGGTTCTAAGCCTGTTAATAAATTGTTCAAGGTCATCGTTTCGATGAGATCTGATTGTGCAGCTCTTTGCGTTGTGGTTAAATTTTGCTTTTGCACTGCGGCGTGCATTTTAGCATTGTGCGTTTGTAAACGCGAAATAAATGTTAGAGCGGATTCACCTGGCAATTGGTGAATGCGCTGCAGGTCCTGAATCAGGGCCGTTAGATCTCTGGAATCTCCAAAGTGGGTTTCCAATAGTGCTTTGATTTCTGGCCAGGTGCCAGGGTTTGCGAGAATTTATTAATTCGGCAGCTTTGCCTTTCAATTTATTTTTTATGTGGACGGTCAAAAGAATTTTTTGATCTCCAATTGCCATGCTTTGGGCGCAATGACAGGAGTTGAGGAATGTTTGTAAATTAATGGCATTGCCATCGAATTCAGGTATTAGAGAAAATATCTCAGAGATCTTGTAAGGCTCAATTTGCTCTGGTTGTGGTTGTTGTTGTTGTTGTTGTAGTTGTTGTTGTTGTAGTTGTTGTTGTTGTAGTTGTTGTTGTTGTTGTTCGGCTGATGCCGGTACTATTGGTTGAGCTGTCTCTGGTTGAGCTCTATCTGGCATTTTGCTTTTTGTATTTAGAAATTACTTGGACAAAAATTGGTTGCGTATCAGCAGTATGATACGATAAATTAAATTAGCTTGTTACGTTGCGTGCGTAAATGGATTGTATATTAGCTGTATAATACACAATGTTTCGTATTAGGAGTATAATACGAAAATAAATAAACTTAAAATTAAATGAACTTGTTTCGTTGTGTTTGTAAAGGAATGGATTCACTTTGACAAGAGAACTGGCTTTGTGCGCCGAGTGTATTAGCAGTATAATACACTTTTAATAAAATAAGTTGCGAAAACTAATAAAATAGTAAAATGGTACGAGATGATTCTTAAAAATGACTTACATTAATTTCATCTCCATGAGTAGGTTCTTTGTCCGTCAAGGGATTGGGATCCGCCACCACCAGTGAGGAAGGTCTCCTTGTCCAAGTAGATGTACACGCACTAGTTAGGCACCTTCTGCAGATGTTCTCCTTGTTCTCTTACGCTTCACTACCAGTTAGGCTTCTTGTTCTGATGATGTTTACGGATCCTACCGACTGCGCCAATGTTAGATCACGGTTCACATGAATGACTTTTTAAAAACTTTTATTTAGTTACATGGAGCCAACGTTGGCTCTTGGAGAAGGAATATAATAATAAATTAGAAGTGTTGCATTCTAACTGAGTTTAATAACTGATTCAACAAAGCGTGTTTAGTCATATTTATAACATACAGAACCTGAGTAAGCAAAATATATAACAAAGAAATTGCAGTTCTGCAGTCTGCACAAGTTATGAGAAACAAAGGTGTAATATGATATCTTGAAGATAAGCAATTAATAAGAGAAGCTGTTATCGTGAAATACGATATACCTGTGAAGGTTTATTATGGCTAAGTCGCAATAAGATAGCGTGTAATATTATATAACATATATATATATATATATATATATATATATATATATATATATATATATATATATATATATATATATATATGACGTGTTGGTGTACTTCCGGGTGTTTTCCCACGTAGTTGATAGGCTCCTGCTGGAGCCATTGTTGTCTAAACGACGTTTTGGCAGAATCCCATCTGCCATCTTCAGGTTCTCGCTGAAAGCTGCCTACTGCTGCTCCTCGTTTTAAGAGCGACAGTAGGTCGCTCTAAGGAGTTGTACGAGTGAATTTAAGAAAGGTCCGAACAGCCTTCATAAGGATAGATCCTTTTAGTCTAGAAGTTGCTTTATGATGGTGTTAAGGAACAGAGAGAAACTAAGAAAATGCGACAACCAACATTTAGACAATATTTAGATTTTTAGAGAATTATTACAAGAAACTGGCAAGATCAGAAAATAATATTACTTTTTGTGTAAATGTCGGAATCATGGAATCATACCAAAATGTTTACGATTAAAAGCACTCTTTCAAAATAAAAAGATCAGAAGAATTTTTAACAAATCCATGATTAGGGAAAGAATACAGTTCCATAGATACCAAAAAGCAGAAATAATTAAGGAAATCATAAATACAGAAAACGAATTGTACAACAACGTTTTAGAACAGGATTTTCAATACGTATGCTGGAATATCAGGTTTAGTTATGACAAGCATTTTAGTTTACAAAAAAGTACGCATATAAATAAATTTAGAAACTTAATAAGAGAGAAGCAGATCAGGCAATTGCATAATATAAACAATAACCCTCTAATTGACAAGACTGTCATTAATATGTCAAATAGAGTTTTAACAATTTCAGATAAACTTGTCTTGTCAAAAGGTTTAAATATTGCAGTAAACCCAAAATCTGTCCCAAAATTTGATATAATATCAGCTGTAGAGAAAACTGCTCAAACATGTCAACAGATGATGCAAATGAATATCGCGTACGGGCAAAAATTGCTTTAGAAAAGCAATGTAAAATTTTGAGATAATTTAAGTACAGAAGGAAAACAATTCATATCTTCCTTAAGAAGAGATGGACATATTAAAATTTTGCCAGCAGGCAAAGGTAATGCCACGATTGTTATAGATAAAAATGTAGATGATACAAAAGTCATGATATTAATCAATGAAGGATCTTACTCAAAATTAGACAAGGACCCTCTCTTTTTATTTCCTCGTAGTTCTAATGATGAAATATTAGACAATGAGAAACGCTTTATAAAAGAGGTTCTTATAAACAATCAATCTGAAGCTTTTGTTGATAAAACTTATATAGAAAATAATAATCATGTACGACAAAAACCTGCACAACGGTACACAACGTTAATTCCTTATGTATATGGATTATCTGAAAAGCTACGCCGTATAGGCAACAGATTTGATATTAGGACGATATTTCAAAGAGGCAATACATTGAGATCTATTTTAACAAAAACAAGACCGCTAAATCATGAGCAAAATTCAAAAAACTGCATTTATAGTATTCGGTGTGAGTGTAATAAACATTATGTGGGTGAGTCATCCAGATCATTCAGTGTTATATTGGGTGAACACAGGGGTTACATTAGGAAGAATGAGATTCAGAAATCGAGGATTTGCGAACACGCTTGGGAGAACGGACATAGAATAAACTGGGACTCGGCAAACATTTTAACAAAAGACCAAGAAAAATTAAAGAACCGGCTATAATACTATTGAATGAGGATAAATGCGTGTCGAATTATTCCGTAGATGTTTACACAACCTGGCTGCCGATGTTAGGAGAAGAACAAACTCAACATTGTTTAAAATAAAACTATCAACTAGATGTATCAACAGTTCTGTGTAAGCAGTAAGTATCTATGGATACTGAATTTAACAAATATATTCTTAAATCCTGTGTATTTAATATACATAGCACACAAACATTTATTATAATACGCTTTGAGAAAGGAAACAGATTCGTTTTCCGAAACGTCAGCAAAATACGTCATTTTTATATTTTTGTTCTTATTCATTATTTGTCAAAAACCACCCTCTAACTGATCCTTTGACGTAAAAGTCACAAGCATAGAGGTTATTTTCCAGTAAAATACTGGTTAATTGTATTATTTTGTAGATTTCACGACATTGTTTAGCAGCGCATCCCAATAAGAAACAAAGAAAAACTAAGAAAATGCCACAACCAACATTTAGACAATATCTTAAGGATGTTGTCTGAGGAAAATATATTTTTCAAGGCATTTTCTAAGTAGTCTTTTAGCACCCTTGTAGATATTTAAAAAACCAAAAGTTGTTTCTTGGGATATACAAATTTTAGTGCGGTAAAATATAAAAGATAGGATAGATATCCCGACATTTACTCGTTTTAAATTTAAATGTGCGATATCGTATAAAAAGGAATGTTATGCTTTCAGATATGTACATCTGAAAGTTATTTCACATGTAACAAGTAATTTCTCTCATACCGCTAGCCACTGACCCTAACTATGAGCCACTGTTAGGAACTCGACGTTAAACATGCCCTGAATTCGCTGCAAAGCGTGCCTTGTGCAAGAATGCGAATTCATGGATACTTTTCCAAAAGTTACAGATAAGGTGGTCTGGATTACTGTGGAAGCACCGATTCGTTTCTGTAACGGTGAAAAATTATATAGAATATAATAGGACGATCTATCGTACAGGAGTCTGGCTAGAGGGCCGACGCATGGAGCCCCTAGGGCCGGCGTCGGGGCACTGCAAGGCAAAGCATAGCTGACTTTAGTTATATTGCCTGTGGCTCGTCGTGGCAACCACTCAGCCAATTGGAAGAATAAAGACAAATGTTTAGTTGGGTTCTCAAGTGCTGGCGGATATAAATGCCACTCACAATGGTTGTTCTGTTTGATGAAACGTGCAGCCTTACTGCAGAACAATCATTTCTAAAATTAATAATCCCAAAGACCGTGAACGAACGGCGAACGACGAAATCTGAGCACTGAACACCGAATGGTGAATGGTTTGCGTTCATGTTTTCACACGCGTCTCAATCTCAATGCACCTGCGGATCATTTTACAAATATCTTAGAGATAATAGACGATTTGAAATTTAAACGAGCCAGATTTGTCTGACGGAACTCGGGAGTAAAATGTACTCGAGCGAGTCTTGTTAAAACTATCGAAACGGATTAAGCTGAATTTTTCATTGCACTTATTTATTAGAGATAAAACTCAAATACTCAGATTTAACGGGAATGGGGATTTTATCAAAAGTACAAAATCTGTTTCTTATTTTTATTGAGATGGTTTTACCAAAAACGTATTAGCCGATTCTCCGCTTTGTTATTTTAAATTTAGCCGTGTAGGAAATGAAATATTCTATTCAGTCACTGTTTTATTCACCACTATTCCAAGACGATAAAATGTAAGCCTGTGTATTTAAAAATAGCTTGAACATATTAAGCAAGTTCCAACTGCCAATAAATACACTTTACATTCTTTCTCGAAAGCAGTTCGGGCTCAAAAACTAGCCGAGTGGGAATTTAGTGATAAGTCGAATAAATATAACTGATTGAAAATTCAATTGTTTTAGATAGCCTAAGAAGTAGGTTCCAAAAACACCAGTAGTATTTTCCCACACGAGTTTCGCCAATTATGTTGGCATCATCTAGAGAAGAATAAAATTGTTTCGGTTTCAGTTTTAATCATAAATTCAATAAACTGATTGAAGCTTTATCGAAATAAAACAAACGGTATTCGTATTTTGACTAACATATTTCCTAACCACATTAACACATTGATATCCGACCTATGATTAAAATGATTTATCACCTCTTGAAATTACTCATTCTAAAGATCTAACCTAAATAATAATATTGTGTAGTATGAGGATTTCACGTCCAAGGAAACTCCTTGGCATCTCACCAGTATTCGAAGAATGTTTATAGTATAACTAGCAAAATTCCCGCGCTTCTCAACTCAAAACCAACATAGTTTTTTAATTTTCATAATTTTTTGAGGGTTTGACGTCTTCTTCTTCTTCTTTTAGCGGGGTGACGAAAAGTTGCCGCATTTAGGCCTGGTGGCATCCGGTACAAACCTAGGGAATTCCCTCCTTCAGGCCGGATTCTAACCCACAGGTCAAACTCCTTCCCATGGGGGCATCAATTATTTCCTCCAGTACCGGAAAAATAAGTGTTTGTGCCTCAATTTCATAAGACTAGGGCAGGAAGTTAGGATGAAGATGGAAGTTTCTTCTTCATCCTCGCAAAACCTATAGTCGAGGTTATTGTAGAAGACACTACCGAGCATCAAACTGACGCGACACCAATTTATTTATTAAGGGGCGCCAGTCGCGTTCTGCCCTGTTCTTCCACTCCCAGATGGGTTCGAGATAAGGTGCATTTCGATAGACGAGTAATGGATCAAGGCTGCACTACCTTAGATCATTAACGACGCTCTCTCAGGATGTGATACCTATTTTTCACTGTTGATTAGGGCTTTAACGTCTTCTGATTATTTAGATTTTGGCATAAAAAAATCCCAATCGAAGATTTCCCTCCGACGGGATTGAGTTTTGATGTAATTTTGATCTGTTTATATGGTAATAAGTGGGAGATTTCTCTCCGACGGGATTGAATTCTGACGTGGTTTAACCACGATTAATATTGGAGCATAGCATGCTCTAATATTTCACAGAAATTGCATAAAAATCCCTATCAAGCTCCCGTAAGGCGACCAGAACACTGAGTATCAATCTTAAGGAATCATGAGATTCCGATTACTCGAAACGAAAACTCCAGGGATTGAAGACTAACCACAAAGTCTTAAGACCAATAAAGTGCAACTAATTCAAAGAATACCATTTATTTATGGATATTAAAATAACACAGTGATTTTCTGCAAAATGATATAGGTAATATAAAAGAATCACGCCTCCCCAACTCAGGCAAATGACTTTTAAACCAAACAAGTGAGAGCGTACGCTAACAATCGATTTGGCAGAAAAGATTCACGCAACATCCCAGAATCGGGTATATGCCTTTTCAAGAGGTTATATGACTTTGGTAATTATGGTAATTACGGCTGACTGAAAATAACATAAAAATGTTTTACTAAAAAAAATTTAGTTTCTCTAAAGACTACTTAGCTTTAAAGTTCTCGTAACGTGAGAGTTCAGATACTAAAATATATTCAAGAGGACTTATTACTACATAAGTTCGATAGCGTTCGGCAGAGCGGGGTAATTCCTGGTGAAAAGGTAATTAGCAATTACAATTCCTTTTTTTTTTTCGTGTAATTTTAATTGTAATTAAGTACTTTTTTTTATTAAAGTAATTTGGAATTGTAATTGCAGGAAAATTGTTATAGGAATTGTAATTTGTAATTATATTATTTGAACTATCTAATTACAAATTACTTCTATAAGTACAATTACTGTTTCCAATTACAATTACTTTCTCCAATTACAATTACTTTAAGAACATGCGTATATGGTTTAACAAACAAGAATACATTAAAGCAGAATTTTACAGTTGCATAGTTAAAAATGAATCTGAAAAGTTAAAAAAAGGTTACTGACTAAAAACGAGTTTTTGCCGTGGTCCGCTGCACATTTATGTTTTTTATTAAGTACACAAACTTTTGTATTTTTGTTCAATAAACTCTTAAAAACTAAATGTGTTTACTGTTTATTATTATCATTGTTATTATTATTAGGCATTGTTATTACAGTGGAGTCGATTTAGTCAATAAAAATAGCGAGGTTGGGAAATTTTTTAAGATGGATGCAGACCCGGCGGAAATTGTTTGTCATGGCGAGTATAACAAAACCTTAAAATCTTGATTTCCAAATGGGGGTCGAACCGTGTTTTATGGGCCGAAAGGGTTTTTTTGGACATTTTAAGGGTCAAATGCAGTTTTAATTTTTTTTGACCACTTAAACAATGAGTTTTATATATATATATATATATATATATATATTTAAAACTGTACGTTCAGGCACCAAATTCAGATATATATGGACGGAGTGGCACCTATATATACGTTCTGGCACCAGATCGAGGTGCCAGTACGTTTTATCGCATATTTAAGCGTTTAAATATCATAATATCCTTCCCGCAAAATTTCACGATGGAGCCACTTGGTCAATTTTTCTATAAAAACTCGATTTTGGTTGAACCGTATATACTGCAGAGGGCGCGCCAACCACTGATGTCTAACCGTACTTAGTGGCACCATGCATTTGCGCTCGTTGTCTGAAATTTAAAATGACTTTCCGGCACCTTAGGTTCTCTACGCCTAGTGAATTTTGAATCACATTAGATGAAACTAATAGATCTCTAATAATGGCACAAAATCCAATACATTTTTCGGATAACTATTTTAAATTAAAAATAATTAAGGAAACATTTAATTACATACAGAAATTACAACTAGACATCGCCGTCGCGCATCGTGCTGAACAATTGATATCCAGGTCAGGAGATAGAGTATAAAAAGTTACAACTTTTTGTTACAAAGTTCGGTTGCAACTTTTAAGCAAAACAACTATAATTAAAATTATTTAGACATAAATTAACTTCAAACCATGACAAATTTTGAATGATGCGATAAATTTGTCCGTGAGTGTATAAGACATTACACAGAATATTAAAAATTATAAAAAAAATCAAAGTACATTACATTTACGGTATATGCGATAATGCCCTCCTAATATTCGCTTTCTTAATACCTGTGGCCATAAAGTAGCCGTAGTTTACATTATTTTTCGATTTGAAATTTACAAACCTTTTAATTTATCATATTATATATAACTCTGCTAATTGCCTACTGAGGCAAAATTCCTGAGCAGGTAAGAAATATGTGATGACTTCCCTAAATTTATGTCCAATATTTGCTGATTTATTTACTATTGTTTAGCAATTTTTAATACAATTAAAAATCTATAGCTATAATCATATTCTATACAGGATGTCCGAAAATATTGGTGCGGATTCTATATGCAAAAATATGTAAAAAATGCCGCAATGTTCGCACATGCTTCCTAATTGAGCTACGGCAGTGATTAAAAATATACAAAAAGGCTTTCTTTTATTTTAATCGTAAGACGAACCATTTGTGAGACAAATCGTTTTAATGACTTTGATACGACTCGAAACACGATCTGAATAAAACATCTCGTAGTAGGCTTGCTTCAAATTTTCAAATAACAATTAAGTCAAGTAAAGTCACAATAATCTCAGTGTTAATTAATTTTCATTAACGCTATTTAATTGAAAAAAATTGAAAATGGCAGAATACCAGTTTTCGGGCACCATCTTCAAAGGGCCATAGCTCCATAAGGAAGCATTAGGCGACATACAGTAGTGGCATTTTAAAATATTGAGTCGATGCCAATGTAAGGTAGAAGAGAAGAGAAATGGACAAATAATATGCTGAATAGAAACAGATTTAACCTACACTCTTGCCACTTTTCCCTTTAGCTACTTTCAGTCATCGGCGGAACTCTTAACATGCCTGGTATTAATGTTTATATATAGCTTTCTTCCACGTACATTATTTTGCTATTTGTATTTTTATCTTATAATGGGGATCGACCCAAGATTTCTAGGTACAGGTGCAACTGCCGGATTAGCGAGGTATCCGGTATCCGGACTAGTGGAGGTGGATTATTTTTATATATATATATATATACCATTTTTTTTTTAGTTGTCATAGCAACTAAAAATAAGCTTGAATAGTAAAAACAACTGAAAATGTTTAACAGGAATTAAAAAGATTTTATTCAAATTGAAATATGTACACACATATTACATAAGTACATTTAATAAAAACTTAATAGCCGGTAGTTACGTACATTTACATATGTACATACATCTATTTTCATGCTTTCTTATAGTTTTTTTAAGAGCAGTACATCTTGCGTTGGAAAATAATTTTCTTCAGCCCAATGAATACATAAAGAAAATGCCTCTACGGCATCAAAATGTTTTACTTTAGACATAATAATTTCATCATCCATATCACTAGATTCCTTGTTCTCTTCCTTTGCATTTCCTACAGCTTCATTAATCAGTTCTTCTTCCGTTGAGGCCACTACAACTCCTTTCTTTCCTTTAAGTGTAGACGAGGCACTGTTTACGTTGGTATATAATTTACTTTATCAGGAAATAGGTTATAATATTAGCATAAAAAAACTTATTTGTCTTTGTCCGGACTACAGAGGTAAAATTTTGAAAGTGTCGGGTAAATAGAATCGGTATTTCCGGACACCCTATATAGTCGAAGAATGAGACCTTTCAAATCGCCACATGCTATGTGACTTTCAAACACACCACAACAGACAACTGATTCTTATGTAAAAACACCTATACATATACATATTTTTGAGGTCGCTCTTTGAATCCTAATTGACAAATCTTCGCATTTTTTATGTTTCCACTCCTCTATATATGTCGTTCATTATAGCAAAAACTTGATGTTTTAGTATTAATATTTAGTATTATCTTAGTATTATCCTTCGTTTTACAAAATTTATATTTGTCTTGAAGATATGACTGATAGGCAAGTAAATCAGGTTCGAGTTACTAAGGTAAAATAGGCATGTTTTCCCCGTCAACAAAATTTGGAGGGTACTTAGGTTATATTGAAGATGCTTATACTAAAAAAAAATGCAGGGTCATGGGGGTTGGGGTTCGGCCACCATCTTGATTTTTTTGGTGAATATTTCATTTGCTTATATCTCGCTTACTTTTTGGACTAGGCTATCTATTTTTTTTCAATGTGTGGAATTTTATTTTTTTCAACTTTGAACGTACCTACAGTTACAAAACTGGCGCAGCATATACCCAGGGCCAACAGATTTGGTAATGGGCTTGAACCAGTGATGACCTTGAAGCATCCGGCCCCAAATGAACTTCTCAAAACCATTTTCTACTTTTGCCGTGCCAAATGCGATAAAAATTGTGGTTGCCGGAAGGCAGGTCTGATGTTCACATTGATTTGCAAGCACTGCTGCGAGGAAAGCTGTGCCAACGTGCTCGATAAAGAGAATGTCCTCGAAGATAATCCCGACGACGACTTTTTGTCAGTATTTAACAGACCGGACTGCTCAATTAATGAGCATGCAACGGAAGAGGAATATGACCGCTAGTCGAAGAACATCCAACTTCACCCAGGTACAGTCGCCTGGACCCTCCAGAAAATGTCAACGGACTGATTCGGAATATTGTTAAACTTCCCTTTTAATTTTCAAACTCCGTGGATTAGGCCTACAGGAGAGAACTATTTTTCTCAATTGCACACCCGATGGGTATGTGCTCTATTCTCGGTCAGCCGGCTAACACTCAGTTTCGCTGATAAAAAGTATTTTTACCTGCATAAGGTGGTGCGGTGAACGTAATTCGACAATTTCTCGAAATATTAGAATGTAAAAAATACTTAAAACACATAAAACCTTTCAATATTACAATTGAAAAGTACACTTGATGAAACGGGGCTATTGAATGTATACTACGCTCTTGCCTATTCGCATATCTCCCTTAATGTCATTGCTTGGGGTAATTCAAAAGATAGGGCTAGAGTATTCATTAGTCAAAAAAGACTTATTAGACTTATATTTAAAATGGGATATAATGAGAGCTGTGCAGAAATGTTCAAAAACAAGAAAATTCTAACTGTACCATGCATATTCATTTTAAAATGTTTGACATACGCTAAGAAAAATATGGCATTATTCACTCAAAGGAAAGATTGCCACACATATAGTACTAGACATGGAGATCTACTTAGTATACCATTACATCACACTTCCAGTTATAAACATTCACCGCAATACAATTGTATTTTGCTTTTCAATAGTCTCCCTGTAGAAATTCGAAATATGCACAACTATAAAAAATACAAGGGTATAATTAAAGACATTTTACTCAAAGGTGGTTTCTATAGTATTCAGGACTTTTTAAATAGGGAATCTGTGGCCTTATAGGACTTCAAATACTTAAACTAAATCTGTGATAGTAGAAGTATAGTTTTTTGTAATTTTAGTGTTATGTATCTATTATATTTATCTTTGCTTGTGTGTTTGTCATATTATGTCATATTATCCTCGTTATTTGTGTAAATACTTTACTCGATATATCATATAATGTATATTAAAATTATATTATGTATTACTGTTAAGTTATGAATGACTTGCCATATATACAATTATTGTATCTGAAATGGTCAATAAAAATATTATTATTATTATTATTATTATTATTATTATAGTGTAATGATATTGTTTACTAACAAATATCCCATTTTAAATAACTAAATTTTCCTATACCTGAAAATGAGCGTATCTATTTCCAACATAACTGAAAGTTGAAAAGAAAAGATAGGTATTTTCTTAAAAATTAGAAAAGAAAAGAAAATGGATGGTGAAAACAGCATCTGAATATTTTGAATATTTCCAATATCAACAATATTTCTTAAAAATGACAACTAATATTTCTTTTTTACATACGAAAAAGATTATTACTTGTTATGTAGATCAGGATTATGTTTGTTGAGGAAATGTTTGAAAATGATATAAAATGTTTGTTGAAAGAGAAAGTTGCTACAATATAAATACTATTCTCTTGTAAGGGTTTCTTCGAAGAAGAATGAACCTAACTTGCCATGGAATATTCAGTTTATGAGAAAAACGATACACCGCCACATTTTGCGTGTTGCGTTCGTGATTTTTTTTTTAAATAAGTGCTTTCCTTTTTAGTGGAATGGCAGACGAGGGACAATTGAGTGGCCCTCCAGGTTCCCAGAACTTACATTTTTTAATCATATTTTATGGGATTATTTGTAGTCATGTCCATAAAAGTCTATGTCAATACACCTCAAAATCTAGAGGATGTATAAATCGAATTGGTGATGAAATAAGAAATGATTCACGAGGTTCTAGAGTAAAGTCGAAAGTTGCAACTTTTTTATTTTTTTAAGTGGAAAGCCATTTTCCTTTCAGCAAAAAGAAAGCCATAGAAAAATATTCAAGCAATAAAATTCAACTGGGAGTTTTAGTAGAACAGCACATAAAAAATATTTTCTAAATGAAAAGTGCATAAGTAATTTTGAAAATGACATCATTACATTTTTCTTAAATGAATAGGTATGCCAATTTTAAACATTGAAACACAAAATTAAATTTTAAAGGATTGTTGAAAATAAGTCAGTTTAAAACATTGTTTTAAATAGAAGTCTACATTTTCTTTCTATTATCTGAATTTCCGAACAACTATCTTTTTGCAGAAAACTTTGAGAAAATAATAAAGTTGCAAAATGCTAAAGTTTCCAATTTATCGGAAATTTTTATAACCGGTATATCGGTAAATGAAAATGTAAATAACCGATTAACCGGTATTTTTTACTCACCTGATCTTAAACTCAAAAAACTGTTTGTAAAATTGTTTTTTGCTAGACACCCATCAAATATCCTATTTTATATGGAGTATCGCGTATATTATACATACTTTACTATTTATGATAAGTTTGTTTACCAATTATATTTCTCATATAGAGCATCGAAACCCTTGTTCTTTTGGTAGAGTTTCATATGGATTTAAAATGTACAATAGCAGACAGAATTTTTTTTTTCGTTCGAACTTAAAATCTCGACGTTTCATGGCATTTTAAGCCTATTTGAACAATAATTACTATACCTCCACCGGATGTGGAAGAAATACTTCCTTTGTCCGTTCCAATAAATGCATATATAAAAGTGACCATATCTCTCGAAGCATTCACCTTTCAGCTCCGGACTCATTGAATTATCCAAGATAAATTATTTTTCAATGTAAATAAGGTTTCCCCAATATCGTAATTTTTTCCATTCTATAATGATTATAGTGGTAATTTGTCTACTAATTAATATGATAGAAACTAACGATTTTGAAATTCATTCTAAAATGTATTTTCCTTACTCTTTTAGCTTTAGAAATAACGAAGAGGAGAGATAATTAGTGTTTTGTAATTTTTTTAATGAAAGGTTTAGGGCCATAGAATGAAAATTTTAAGAAATGGGTAGCTACTACCGAGATATGACCGTAATACATTTTTGGAATTTCGTAAAACTTGAGGAATTTCACCTTTCGCCATATACAGTTTTAAGGCACTTAAACAAACAATAATGTTGTATTTTTTAAAATGCCTAAAACCCCATCGAAATCGAGCAACATGAGGAGCAATATAACTGTCAAATTAAAGTACAGTGTATTATTTTTAAACATCTTTGTTGCATTTTATTTTATTGCCATTTCCTTTGGGTGAGGCCCTACTATAAAGAAATCTATCGAAGTTTACTATCTCGGGCCATATGTTTGGATTTTTACATTTTTGTTAATGTGATTTCCTCGTAAAAAATATTTTTAAAAGATGTATACTGTGAAATCGTGTCGTGTTCAGAATACGTATATACGCTTCCTCGACTGACACTCCAGTTTATTTCCTCATTGCGTGTTGAAGGCTGCAAGTGGCGAAGAAAACTAGTGTTGAAATTAGTTATTTCGTCCCAATATGAAGAAAAAATCTTTTTTCTAAAGAAAGTGTTTTAAATGGACAATTTTTTCACTAAATTTAATATTGAAATATCGAAAATCCCTATATAGTTTAAAGTGCAATTTTTTTCTGAAGCAAGTGGTCTAGACGGACGAAAAAAATGAGCATCTAGGTCATACTATATATTGACGAATATATTTTTTTAATTATTGACTGCTTACATTACTTAACAAAATTACGTGACGAGTTTATAAACAAATTTGAAGAAGCATATTGTATTGGTCATAACTTCTTTATTTCTTATGCTGTAGAGTTAATCATTTGGAAGCCTAATTAATAGTCTTCCATTTTGACGCTTACTATTTTTGAATAGGTGCCATAGTCTCTGAGATATTTAACGTTTAAACTAAATACTTCGTCTTATAAACGTTCGGATGCCATCTTTATTCTAAAAAATTGTAAAAAAACAAAATTCATCTTCATTTTAGTAGCTTTCCTATTTGTTCCTAGCATGTTTTCTCTCAATGTGATACTTTTCGAGTTATTTGACGAAAACCATTTTTAAATACCTTATTTTCCAAGCTAAAATCCCAATTTTCAAGTTGTTAAAACTTAAAGGCTATCGATTTATATGAAAAGTTGCATAGAGCATTTTCTTCTCTGAAATTGGCATGGCATCCACCCCCCGATAAATTAGCAAGTCCCCTCTTAATATTGAAACTCTCACTTGATGCATTTACCACTAAGTTGCCAAAAAGGAACGAAATCTAAGTCATATGACATTATTTCGAAATTAAAACCTCTAGTTACTGTACTATTACTATTACATACGGTAACCCTGAATCTTAACTTTAATATATAATGGTTGAATTTGTACAATTACTTTAATTATAACAAAAGGTTAAATTATTACGATACCATTCTACTCTTTTATTTATACCTTTTCAGAAAAATATACATACCTACCTGCCCATATGGACCTTTAGCTCTTAAATTTGTTAATGCAGCTAAATAGGTTGTTTTCAAAGTTATCCCATTCTCTAGTCTATAAAAGGGACAAGTGCCCCGTAATAAATAGTTAAATTAGTTACGGTTCAAATGAGTCGGTGCATCAATGTTTTGTCAATTTTCAATTCATGGAGTTATATTATAAAGTATGGTTTAAAGTGAGAAATAATGTAAACATCTATCTACAAAATGTTGCGTGCAGGGAAGGGAATTTTTTTGGTTAATTTGTGGGTACAAGTATTAGGAAAGCGATTATTAGGAGACATGGGTACGAGAATATTGTCGAGTGCCACGTTTTTAAGATAGTTATAATAGTAAATGATGTTATTCTATCCTGGTTAAGAAGTAGTGTTTTTGTACCTATTTATCTGGGAGAAATGATCAACATATTTAGGATAAAGGAAGTAAAGTGCAATACAATGATGCAAAGGTTTTGTTTGATAACTGGCGTACGCACCTGTAGTTCGGTGGCAATAATCGCCGGCTGATGCAATTTAGAGCTTAGAATTAATGTTACAGGGAGGCAAGGTATCCTGCCCTCCTAAGCCAAATAGGTGTTTCTGTTATTTATGAATTGCAAAGTAATAAAACATTTTTATGGTTTTTGTGGTATACACAGTAAAAATTGAGATAACAATTGACATGGAAATTAATGGTCAAGACAATTCAGTTTATGCAAGCATAAAATGTTATTTTATTGTTTGATATTAATCAGAAAACACTTTTAGTTCAGGAAAATTAGTTTTAAAAGCCAAAAAAAAATTCGTTGCTGCAATTTTTCTCATGAAAGGTGTACTTATTTATTTAATTGCATTTTAAGAATCTGGTGAGTGCTAGTAAATGACAATGCAGTTTATATGCAAATTACATTTTTAAACGGGACAACCTGGTCTTACTAGCCAAACAACATATGATCCAACTCTCAGTTATTGCCTGTGTTTATTTTCAAAAAAATATATTCTTTTATTTTCTCTTTTAATTACAAATTTATTTCAAAGAAAAAGAAGACATTATGCACATCATTTCTTTCGAAATTTAAAGGTCTAATTATATAGTAGATTGTCCCATTGGGGTTTCATTTTAAAAAAAAATTTCGTTGAAAAGCTAATATCGTTGGTCTTAATGAAAAATAAATCGTGATTAATCTTAGTATGTTCAGAGATAATATTTTACATGTGCCTTCAGACCAGTTTTTAACAATTTTAATCAAGTCGCGGCCTTCTATGATTAACACTAAAAATAGAAAAATTGTTATTGAACTAATTCTGATAGTGCAGTTGAATTGATATTTTTCGGAGACAACATTCCACCTGAAATTTTTTAAATAAATTTTTTTAATAATTATTCTGATTTATTATTTCAGCACTAAAATATACCTATACGTGTGTCCACGTATTGACGCAACAAGAGGAAATACTTATTTATTAATCGAAAATAGGTAATTCTACTACGAAATTTTGCTTCTCTTTAAAAGCGAGCTAATATAATCAAAAGTCTACAAATATATATCAGGTGCTTAAACACATGGGAAATGTAAAATTATGTCAAGAGATTTTTCACTTTAAAGCAAAACTTATTGCAAACAGTTGTTTGAATGGTTAAAACAAACCTCGATGCTAAATTTCAATGAATTTAAAAAAAATGTAATTTTTAAAAATATGTCGGTTTTTAATCAAATAAAATTTTTAAATTGATAATTTTATTTTCGGGTTTTTACTTAAAATAAAAAATGTATTTCGGCTGAAATTGACGTTTTTATATGAAAAAATTACATTAAAAAAAAACAATATAATGTTGTAAGTATATCGAGTAATATTTCAAGTAATTTAACCTAATAACATTTTGCTGCAAAATGAAGAATATAGGGATACTTTTCTTTTGAGCTACTTTTTACTATTTCCGTTTTTTTTTAAGCATCCGTTACATATTTTGTGATTTTTTATCGTTTTATTGCTTTTAGAGAGTAAAATTTCTTATAAGGACTTAATTTTAAAATAAAGACATTTTTCCTCTTCTTGCGTTCATTCGTGGAAGCACTCGCCGCGCACCAGTGCGCAGTGGGACTATTGTGCCACCCAAATCTCTCTACTGGTCATCAAGTTAAAGTTATCAGAAACTTTTCTTTTAACGTTCGTTTTGAAGATCCTATCAATTTGTCGAGCCTGACTTTTTATTTTTAGCTATAATTTCTTACAATTTTGACCTAAAATTGAATTTTTACTAAAAAATATCGGTTTTTTTTCAAATATATAAAGATTCGCACAATTTTAATTTTAAATCTTTACAAATATATAATCGATCTGCCAAAGCAGATTTTTCATTTCCTTCTTTTATTGTTGACAGCTGATAAAAATCGCTGTCAAATTTAAAAATGTACAATGAGCAAAATGCATAAATTTTTTTGACATCACCGAATAATAGATCACTAAAAAGCGTTTATTTTCTATGTATTTTTTATTTTTTTTTATCGGAATTAAAGGATAAAAAAATAATTTAGTTTCGCTGAGAATTTAGACACGTTCAAACGAAGCAAGTTTCCCGCCATTTGCGTGTGACGTCATCCGGCATTTAGCATTGGCAATGTTTATTAGTATTATTTTCAACAGATATTTAATCTATGTACTTAGTGGTGGCAAACTATTTAATATAAAAAAGTTATATAATCTGAGACGAAAAACAATAGTTAATGTTGATAAAAATATTAAAATAATGCATTATGTTTACATATTCTGAGGTTAGGTATCTAAATCTAACTGCAGTAAAAGGATAAAAGTGAGCGTAAACAAATTTATTGTTACGAACAATGAATGATGCATCCTTGTCGCTTTTCCACCTCCAATTTCTGCACTGATATAATCGGTATTATTACCAAAAAATTGCTCATCATAAACACGTCGATTTTCGGCAAATTGTCACTTTGAGCTTGCGCAAAGTCGGTGTTCGTCATTTTTACCACTTAGATAAATTAATACACTAATAATTTTTACAAAAATAAACAAATCGATATTTAAAGGTCAGCAGACTAAAATTTAACATTTAATTAACACACAATTTAATATTTCAGCACTAGCAGATGTAAACTGTCAAAGCTATCAAACTTGTCACTTGTCTCCGTACTTTTCTAAATTTACCGCTGGGTGGATAAAATACGAAGCTGATTGGCTGTGTTTTTCAAATTAGCCAATCATATAATGTTATTTCTTACTGATGCGCTCCACCGGTGAATTTAGAAATCTGCGGTTTATGGATGAAACTAAAACGTTATGCCAGATGACATCAGTACCGTTTATAGTCACGTGGTTTTGTTCCGATAAAATTTGAATTTTAAAATGATTTTTTTTTACAAAATAACTTTTTTTATAGTTTCCTTTTATTATATACTCGGCTTATATAATATGTATAATGAAAAAATAATAAATTAATGCATTTTTAAAATTCATGCATCTTGCTCATTGCGTCTCATTATTTTTGAAAATAATGAGAGTTTTCATAGAAGAAGACATATACAGTATTTAAAAACTTTCTAGTTCCACAATTGATATTAAAATAAAGTTTTCACTTTTGGCGACTGTCAAAATTTCTCTGAACTTAATAAAAATGCCATTTAATAACACAAGTCTACAAAAAAAAGGTCTTGTTCTAAGGTTCTTATTCAACTTTTATGAAGTATTTTGACGCGCTGAAGTGAAATTTTAGACAATTTTTTTTTATCGTGTCAGTTTTCCTGTACCATCCCGTTCATCCGATAAAAAGGACAAAAAGGACAAAAGAAAGGTTCTTATTCAACTTTTTCTGAAATATTTTGACGAGTTGAAGCCAATTTTGGACACTCATTTTTTTTTCCGTCAGGTCAGTTTCCCTATAACACCCACGTTTATCCCCTAATTTTTTTTTTTTTTTTTTGGTGCAAAATTGGTTTCAGTGCGTCCAAATACTAGTTAGGTGAGGAGCTTATTTTGTCCTTTCTAGGGAATAATTGGGGTGGTAGAGAGAACTGACTGAAAAAATTTTTTTGTCCATTATGAGCTTCAGCGTCTCAAAATATTTCAGGGAAGTTAGATCAGAACCTTAGGACAAGACTTTTTTTTTTTTTTTTTTGTAGACCTGTGTCATTAAACGGCATATTCATTAAGTTGACAGACATTTTGGCAGCTGCCAAAAGTGAAAACTTTATGTTAATATCAATTATGGAACTAGAACATTGTAAAACACTTTATATATCTGTTTCTAAGAAAACTCACATTATTTTCAAAATTACGAAAGAAACACTTGTAAATTTTTAAACTTGACAGCGATTTTGGCAACTGTCAAGAATAAAAAAAAAAGGAAATAAAAAATCTAGTTGGCAGATCGATTATGTATTTGTAAAGCAAAGATTTAAACCTAAAATTTTGCCAATCTTTATATATTTGTGACCTGTAGACTGATTTTAATCGGAAAAAACGATATCTTCTAGTACAAATGAAATTTTAGATCAACATTATAAAAAAACCGCTGCCCAAGGAATCACTACTTCCACATCCAGATTCTCTATTCAAGTCACTCACAACGAAAAAACTTTGTATGTGAAAATAATTGTTTATGGAACTTTAATAATATAATATTTGAAATTCTCTACCCCAAAAACCCATAAAACGATACCCCACATCGGTAGTGGGGTGGAGGGTGGTGATAGGGGGGTGATAGTGGTGGGGTGGATGAAGTAAAAGAATATTTTGAGGTTTATGGTTACTGTACATACACTAAATCACAATTTGTTTTCATCCCCTTTAATAAGGGGGTGGGGGTGTTAATGGGGGTGGCTAATGCCAAACATTTTTTTGAGACCTTAGCTTCTCTTGTATATACTAAATACCAATTTTATGCACTCTTACCTGCTTGATTGACCTATTTACCCCAAATTTACCCCAATTTACCCCCCAACCCTTCGACGGAACAAGATGAAAATATAATCTAGTTCTAGATCTCGTTAAAGTACATATGTGTACCGAATTTCAAGTTAATATCTTAAACGGTTCCAGAGTAAACGTGCGCACAAAAAAAAGTTACAGACAGACAGACAGACCGACAGACAGAAATTTTTTTTTCGCTCAAACTTAAAATCTCGACGTTTCATGACATTTTAAGCCTATTTGGACAACAAAAATTTTTAAAAATTTTGTTGTCGTTACTATACTTCCACTGGACGTGGAAGTAATAATAGCTACAAATAAAAAATCCAGCTCGACAGATTGATAGAGAATTTCAAAAAGAACATTAAAAAAAAAGTTTCTGATAACTTTAACTTGACGACCTGTAGAGTGATTTGGGTGGCATAATATGGTTTCGTCCCATTGTGCGATGTGTCTCTTATTTTTCATTTTAGAACAAAACGTTACTAGGAAAAATTATTTAAAATATTTAAGTAAGCCTTGATACTAATTTCATTTATTTTTTTAAACGTTTTTTATAAAAAGATATCTTGCTGAAGTTCATTTTTAATTCCTAGATTAAACAAAAATTAGAAAATAATATTATATAGATAAAAATCAAATTTAATTAAAAAGAAATAAAACTTTTATTCAAAAAAATATATATATAATTTGATAGACTTTTTTAACATCTGAAATTACATTTTCTAATAACGTAGGTATTGCTCGAAAGTGAAATATAAGCATAGTTTAGTTATCTTTTGACTTACTTTTACATTTTTCATGTTTTTAAAGACCTGCAACATATTTCTAGACTGCTGACTATATTAACTTGCTTTTAAAGATAAGCAAAATTTTTTCTGAACAATGATTTATTTATCTTTGAAAAATCTTGTTATGTTATATTTCAGAGAAGTGAACTTACAAAACAAAAAAAATATATTAAAATCAAACAAGAGGTTTAGAAAAAAAACAGCTTCAAACTTAAGGCAAATTTTCGGTGGTTCGATAATT